>OX422219.1:435608132-435940632 GCA_949130495.1 Sambucus nigra
AAGATGAATTACATTCACATTCATCGAATTTCATTCACATTCACCGCTATTCATTTACTGCTATTCATTTAAAAATTCATTCAAAATTTTCCACTACGATTAATTCTAAGAATTACATTCAAATTCATTCAAACCTGCATTCTTTCATTTCAAATTCTAACAAATTCATTACAATAAAATTCAACAATCATTCATTTCCAATTCTAATAAATTCATTACAAATTGCACTTGGAATTGATTGAGAAATACACAATAAATGAACAACACAAGCAATCCAACAAAAAGACATTTAATTTTCATTCTAAACTTGTGGAATTCGTTTCGGAGTGTCCCCAATTCCATGTCCATAGAATTGATCTTTGTCGCCCTAATGTTAATTATTTCGATTCGTAATATCGCCAATTCCATCTCCAATGTATTGATCTTTGCCGCTAACGAATTTCTCGTTGCACATGAAATTTTTATTGTCCAACCATTTAAAAAAATTACACGACCGATCTTTGGAATTTGCACAACACATAAAATGCCTTCTGGGATTTGCGGTTGTCTTCGATGTACGAATAATGGCATCAACACCACAAGCACATTTCACTCTCGTATAATTTGAAATACTGTTTATTATCATTTTTGGGGAAAAAATAAATTGAAACTGTTAGATTTACCAAAAGGGAGCTAAGAGTATAAGAATAACACTGCAGAGTTTATTACACACAAAATCAATAGTTAGGTTTACAATAAAGTCAAAAATTGAAACAAAAATTGAACAACTTGAAATAAAAATTGAATTGGCGAAATTGAAAAAAAATTGACACAAAAACATAAATTTGTGCAAGAGGAAAAAAAGGGTGACAACTGAGTTGAAAACAAAAGGGGACATGAAGCAGAAAAATGGAGATTTTTTTAGATCGGGGAGTTTGTTTTTCAACTTATATACTTAATTACAGATCTATGATGGAGTGATTTAACTTATCGATGAGGTTTGTGAAGGAGTTGTGCTCCGGTGGGATTTGTGAGGCATGTATCTATAAGGACATATTTTTAATAAGTCCATCACAATTAATTATGTCATATACCTCTACAAGTCATCGGAGAATTGAGAAGATTGTATCTACAAAAGACCGATTCGAATTACAAGTTGTCTTCAACATTCAAGTGCAATAATATGAACTTTGGTAAGATAATGTTTTAAAGTTTCATATACATTTCATATTAAGAGTCTTGGAATATTTTTAAAAAGGAGTTTTAAAAAGCTTTTATATATAAAAAGGTTTTTATAAAAAAGGTTTCTTTACTATTTTAGAAAAAATTGATTTTGGAAAAGATATAAAAAAAAATCTAAGGCAGCAAGCGTACCTGGGTTTCGACACCAAGGTCGTTCAAGCGAGATCACCATCTCGTTCGAATGACATTGAAATGTCGTGCGTAGTCGTTCAAGAGACACGTGGATTCTCGTTCGAGCGAGATGGGCTTCTCGTTCAAGCGAGGTTACTTTTCGGCTGACACGCTGACCTCATGCTTATCCTTTGATCGACTTAAAATTTGTATAAAAGGGGTTCTGCCAGCCTTGGAAAATGTGGAGAACAGTTTCCAACTTTAAAGAGTTTTATCTTTTGAAACTTTTGTTTATCTTCCAAGAATTAATTGGATACCTTTGGTAGAAAGTTTTTCTCCAACAATTTTAAGGGTTCAAATATTTTATTTTTAATTCACAAAATCCCAATTACTTTTATGTGAATTGTTTTGTGGAACCCAAGAACATATTTTTCTTTGGTTTATTCTGTGTCGGGAAAACTCTACAATTGAAAGTTGCGTGCTATTGTGGAGGGAGTCCTTATAAAGTTCACAAATTATGGGGAAGCCGTTTTTCTTCTTCATTGCTGACCATATGGAGTTCTTGCGGGAGATTCCAGGCCGATGACATCGAAACCCACACCTGCGGGTATTTCGTATGTCACTATTATTTTCATTGTAATCCGTGTAACCGTTCTTTACAAAATTATAGTGAAAATAAAAGGTTTTTCCCTTCAGGGATTTTTCCTTAATATTTGTGTCGCATGCTTTATCTTTTTATGGATTGACACACGCACACTCATAGATGCATGTTTAGGGGATGAATTGATTTGCTTTATTTTGGCTCTAATTAAATAAGGTTTACTTAGAAATTTGCCAATAATTGTAAATTGATATCACACACCGAGTTTATCACATTTTTACAAATTGGTATCAGAGCGGGTTATGCTAATTTATCGCGTGATCCTGATTTTGTAAGGATTTACTTTCTGATACAATTTGTCTACTCACGTTTACAAATTGATATCAGAGCAGGTTACACTAATTTATCGCATATTCCTATTTTTCGCAAAATTTATGTGATACTAATTTATTTTTAAAATCAATTTTGTGAAAAATCACCATTTTTCCAATGGAGCACTTATGTAATCGGATGCCCCCCTTTGATGACACGAGTCAAAGTTTTGATGATATAAATCACTTGAATTTGAAGTATGCTAAAAGAATAAATTTTTTGGAAAAAGAAAATTCTCGCTTTAAATCCGTGATGGATCTTTTGCAAACGGTTCAAAATCAACGAGATTTTTATAGTGAAAAATAATTTTCCTTTGACCATGACTTTGTCGATTTAAAATTGTTCAAGAAGGAAAGTGATGATAGGATCCTATTTTTAGAAAAATAATTAGCGGACCTTAAAAATTCGATGGTTTGTGTTTGTGCTAAAGATGACAAAAATACTTTAATCAATGAGTTTGTGGCACGTGAAGAGACTCTTAGGGAAAAGTTTTCTTTCATTGAGGGAGAGAGATACCCTTTTAGGAATTGTTGAAGATTTCAAAAAGGCGTCCCTTAAATTAGAAGAGTCTAATTCTTTGCTTGAGTAAAAAATTTTGAATTTAAAAAATGATTTGACAGACTCAAGTAGGTCTGATAGTGATGGTAATGGCTCATCATGTTCTCATGCTTCTAATGCTAAAGCCAAAACCATTATTTATTTTAGAGGGTCAACTAATTTCAAGGATGTTAGAATAGGTCAACCCATAGGTGTCGTTCCGCCCGTTTACAGAAGTTCATATTGTTGTAGGAAAGGTCACCTTAGGCGTTTTTATTTTGATCTTGGAAAATGTCCTAGAAAGTTTATGTCTAGTGTTCCCTTGGTTCCTAAATCCCCCACACGACGTTTCACATCTATTTGGGTTAGAAAATCACTTTTAGAGGCACTAGATTTTAGACAAGTTGATTCTCGTTTGCTTGCACATGATTCTTCTCTTTTCATATCATATAGATAATTTTGTTTTCATGTTTGTCATACACTAGTTGTTGTTTCATGATATATATTTACTAGTATGTTGACATGTACTTTTTATATAAATTTTTCCTTTTGAAAATTTTTAAAAAATACAAAAAGATTTTATTTTGATAAAATTTTTGAAAAATTCAAAAAGATTTTGGTATTTTGTTTGCACCGTTTATGGATGGACACTTAGGATGATCGAGTCACAACATCATTCCATTTTTTTATGTGACTATTTGATAGTGTTTTGAGACAATAGGTAAATTCATCCATGTGCTTTATAATGTTTAGAGTCATTAAGATGTAATTAAGTGTTACTTCCTACATGTTTGACTCATAATTTCCTTTATTGCACACATGCACGGATTTGTTTGCTTATTGTGCTTGTCTTATCACATGTTGGTTGTGTATTTTCAGT
Source organism: Sambucus nigra (assembly GCA_949130495.1). NCBI lineage: Eukaryota > Viridiplantae > Streptophyta > Magnoliopsida > Dipsacales > Adoxaceae > Sambucus > Sambucus nigra. The sequence continues at coordinate 435,611,855 of OX422219.1, forward strand.
TCAATCCTGTCCTTAAAATGAACCAAGCACTTTAAAACTTGATGAGAAAGTTGTGCATGTACGAATCGTTTGGTTAGATTTGTGTGCTTTATTTGAAAACGGTGAAGGGCTACGAAAGATTTTTTTGATCCTTTGCGATTAAGCCGCCATTTAAATTGAACATAAAAAATTGAAGAATTTTATTATCCGAGGTCCAAAGAGGTTTAAAAAATCCCACAAAAATTTAAAGACAGTGAAAAGAAATTCATGCCAATTATGGGCCAATTAGGTTTTTGCACGAATTCTCCAAAGTTTGAGAATTTAGTTTAACACCTCTAAGAGAAAAAAATATTTTTGAGGGAGTTTGGATGGAGAATTAAAACAGGTTTGCACGTCCTTGAAAGTCTTGAGAAAGCGCTACATAGTTTTGGACGTTATTGGTGTGGAAATCACTTTGACTTTGATTTGTTGATTTGAATAAGACGATGTCATCTAAATTCAATAATTTTTACACCTAAGGATACCTTTGATGTTCATTCGTTAGGAGTACACGTATGCATTGTGCACATATGGTTGATTGAGTTTATTTAGCTATCGAATATGTTCACACTCATTCATTCCGTTTCCATGACTTGGTTGTTTGAGTTTAAATCCATGGTGTGGTTTTTTTTGTATCCTATTTTTGTATAAAAAAATTGAAAAATCCAAAAATAGTTTGTGAATGTTTTTGGGACATACCTTTGCATTCGCGTAGCTTGTTCTTTGTTTGCTATGAATTTTGTCGTGACACTCCTTGTTTTGATTGTTTCTTCTTATCTGTCTATTTGAGGACATCATAAAAAGGGAGAGAAAGAATTATCATGTTACGGGGGAGTTTTTGCATTATGGGGGAGATTTGATTTATTAATGTTTTATTCGTATATCATTTCAATCTCGATGCGTCACGAAGGTTTTTGCTTTATCTCATGTGTGTAGGTACAAATATTTAAGATCATGACGTTGCGCACACTGATGATAAGTTTTGAGAGTTTTGATGTTGAAGAAAAATTTGAGAACTTGCAAATTTTACCTTTTCAGTTTTGGGACTCATGGGAGGGTAGATTTGTATTGTTATTTTGCTATTTGATAATTCAGATGTTTTTATGTATGTACCGGCATAGACATAGGGGGAGATTTATAAGGACATATTTTTAATAAGTCCATCACAATTAATTATGTCATATATTGCTACAAGTCATCGAAGAATTTAGAAGATTGTATCTACAAAAGACGGATCTGAATTACAAGTTGTCTTCAACATTCAAGCCCAACAATATGAACTTTGGTAAGATAATGTTTTAAAGTTTCATATACATTTCATATTAAGAGTGTTGGGATATTTTTAAAAAGGAGTTTTAAAAAGATTTTATATATAAAAAGGTTTTTATAAATGTTTTTTTATAAAAAGGTGTCTTTACTATTTTAGAAAAAAATGATTTTGGAAAAGATTTTCAAAAATTTCTAAGGCAGCAAGTGTACCTGGGTTTCGACGCCAAGGTCGTTTAAGCAAGATCACCATCTCGTTTGAACGACATTGAGATGTCGTGTGTAATTGTTCAAGCGACACGTGGATCTCGTTCGAGAAAGATGGGCTTCTCGTTCGAGCGAGGTTACTTTTCGGCTGACACGCTGACCTCATGCTTATCCTTTGACCGACTCAAAATTTGTATGAAAAAGTGTTATGTCAGCCTTGAAAAATGTGGAGAACAGTTTTCGACTTTAAAGTGTTTTATCTTTTGAGACATTTTTTTTATCTTCCCAGAATTAATTGAATACCTTTAGCAGAAAGTTTTTCTCCAACAATTTTAAGGGTTCAAATATTTTATTTTTAATTCACAAAATCCGAATTGCTTTTATGTGAATTGTTTTGTGGAGCCCAAGAACATATTTTTCTTTGGTTTATTCTGCGTGGGGAAAACTCTACAACCGACAGTTGCCTGCTATTGTGGAGGGAGTCCTTATAAAGTTCACAAATTGTGGAGAAGCCATTTTTTTTCTTCATTGCTGGCCATCTGGAGTTCTTGCTGGAGATTCCAACTGACGACATCGAAACCCACACCTGTGGGTATTTCGTATGTCACTATTATTTTCATTGTAATCCGTGTAACCGTTCTTTACAAAATTATAGTGAAAACAAAAGGTTTTTCCCTTCGGGGATTTTTCCTTAATATTTGTGTCGCATGCTTTATGTATTTATGGATTGACACACGCACACTCATAGATGCGTGTTTAGGGACTGAATTGATTTGTTTTATTTTGAATCTAATTAAATAAGGTTTACTTAGAAATTTGCGAATAATTTTAAATCGATATCACACACCAAGTTTATTACGTTTTTACAATAGCTAGTTGAATTTTTATCATAGTGGAGTGTGATGAGAGAGAGCTGAAAGTCGAGTTTGATTTGAGAGAGAGATGGGTCAGAACCATGCAAGGCTTATAAGCGAGTTTAATTTAGCAACTTCTGCTCACAAGCTTCCGCGTTTCATTTATGATGCATGAATGATGTATTTTGAGTGATGCACTTGAGCCTTGCTCCCTCTCTCTCTCTCTCTCTCCCCCTTTTGAGAGAGAGAGAGAGAGAAAGAGACATTTACTTTTTACAAGAAGTTAGGAAAGGAGAAGAATGTGATCTATATTTGGTTTGGTGAATTTTTTCCTAAGAGGAGTGAATTTACTTCTTTTCTTTATTGATTAGTGTAAATACCACATAAGCATATAATTAGGGTGTTATGTATTTCAATATTTTGATAATTATATTGAGAAAAATTCATATATGTTGAAGTTGCTAATTTTATTTTTGAGAACATTATGAGAATTGGAGTTTGTTAGATAGTTTGAACCCTAGACTTGAAGATTGTGATTAAATGAATCTAGGGTTATTAAGACTCGACCTTGGGAGGATTTCATGGAGGTTTCTTCCTGAGTTTTAATTGAGAAAAAAATATTGAATTATAAGTTTACTAAATTATATTCAATGTTTGATTGGAATGATCAAAGTATGTTTTACAAAGATATTTTTATAAATCTTGATAGGTTTTCTGCAAAGATATTTTTGGGTGTCAATCATATGGTTTATAAATTATCTTTGGGTATGGAATCAATAGGAGATTAAAGAACTTTGCGGTGTAAATTCTAGTGATTTTAAATTATCATGGGGGTGTCAATCATCTTCTCATAAAAGTGAAACTTTTCTAAATATTTGGTGCTTTGTTCGATAATTTGGGAAGATATTCCCTACGATTTTCATTTAACTTGAAGGGTAAACAAATCATAAAGGAATATGAGAAATATGCTACTTTATATTTGTCCCTGTACTTGAAAGGCGAAAGACGTGTGATTTGAAATTAGTATAAATCGTTAGTATAATTCTTACGGTGGAGAATGTCTTGTTATAATCCATATTAGGGAATTCTATGGATGACCGTATGTAAAACTCCGCACTTTTACGGGAAATTAAATTTAATAATTAAGTGCAATTTGGAAATTTAAGAAATTATCATGAATAGTAATTTTTGAGGTTTTCAAGGATTCAATGATTTTCGATGTCTGTTATATTTACTATTGGGACTAAGTAAATGATTCGGAGTCTTTTATTATATGTTGTCGTTGGGTAAAGCGACAAAGGGTAATATTTTTTATTGGAAAACCGCATTAAGTTGTGTTGGGTTAAAATAGTGAATTGAGGTCAAGTACCTCGGATGGAGATTTTGATTGCGCGGTTGGTCTCGGAATGTCCGAGATAGTCAGAATAGAGTATTCGGGGGTCTTGTTTGAACTCCGAGAATTTTTGGACCAGTAGGACTCGTTATTGAGTAAACGAGTCATTTTTGAGTTTATTAAGGGATAAACCCTTTTCTCTCTTATAAGAGACACGAGAGAGTGAGATAAAGGAAAGAAAAGAGAGAAGAAACAGACGAAGGAAGGAACGAGAAAAAATAAGAGAGAAATGGGGGATTTCAGCCAAACTCCGTCGGATTCGACTCGAGGTCGTCTGATTTCATCCTCCAGGAAAGTGTGTACTTGCTTTATTTCATTTTATGCATAAATCTCATATTATAGTTGGTAAACTATATGATTTTTGGTTAGAAACCTTAAAATAAATGTGAGAAAATTTTAATATGAGTTTACATATTGATGTAATGTAAACTCTTAATGATTTCAAGTGTTAAATCCATGTAAATGGAGTGAAGAAATGGGTTAAAATGATAAGTTGGGGTTTTTATGGTTTTAGGATTTAAACCTAAGAGAAATGGTTTAGTACCCCAAATTAATTGATGTGTTAGTTGTAAAACATAGATTAGATGTTTATGGAGTTGTTGGATGAGATTAGAAACAACAAAAATGGAGAAAAATGGAGGTTTGGATTTTTGGAGAAGAAGGTAAATAGTGAATAACGTCACTTCCGAATCGATTCGGCTCTTGGTCAAAAAATAAAAATTGTATATCTTTTCGATACGGTCGCGTGGGCGCTTACCGCGTATTTTTCTGATTTTTTTGTGGATTTATAATGATTTTTCTACGGAAGGCTGTCCGAGATCGAAATCGTTAGTCGGAAATTAAGGCTAGAATTATTTGGAGATAAATATTAGGGGTTCCCAAATAGAGTGTTAGGACCTCTAAAGCACTTGGGGAGATATGAAAACTTTGGGTTTGTAGAAATAAATCTCAGTTATAATTTAAATGGAGATTGGATTGAGTTTTGGGTTTTTGGGATATATATAAAACCTAATCCGATTTGGGGATTTCGGACCAGCGGAATAGATTTGGACAAGCCGAATCGATTCGGTATGAGACAGTAAGAAAGTAGAACCATTTCGAATCGATTCGGACAGGCTGAATCGATTCGGTTCTGGGAGATTTTTGAGGTTTTCTCCGTTAAGTTTAGGGAAATTTAAACTATGGTTTTGGAGATTACTATAGGGGATTCTAGATATGATATTAGGACTCCTAGATGATGGTATTGAGAGTGAGTAAACACCGGGATGAAAGAGGGAACCTCGGATTAATTTAGTGTACGATATGGGGTATGGATTTAATGAATGCTTGAGAACTTTTGGGGTTATTGTCCATCATTATGTGAGATTGACAATTATGGCCACACACACACACACACACACACACACACACATATATATATATATATATATATATATATATATATATATATATATATATATATATATATATATGTGTGTGTGTGTGTGTGTGTGTGTTTGAATGGTATATATATATATATATTTATGTGAAGCATACCCCCTGTTTGCTATCATGGGAAGTTACACGATGTGAGTGAGGCCCCTGGCTTGAGGAGCAGGGAGCGTATAGTCCCCGGGTCATAGCGTCTATTTTTATATTGTGTGATTTTTATTAGGGGTGAGACGCGGTGGGTATGTTTCGTCTCACTTTCGCGGAGGAACTATGACCGCTTCTCATTCATTGTTATTTGATTTTACCAAGGCGGTGTGACATTCCGACCGTTGGTACCCAGGATGATATGTGAGCGATTCCATGGTAGATGATAGCACATAGATCGCATCCTCGAGTTATACGTCGTTGGGATGGTTATTGTACTTGTGTGTATAGTACATTACTTGTGTATGAGAACAATATACTATATCTCTACTATAGTAAAGAGATAAATGGAATATGAAAGAAATTCTCATTCCGGGAGATTTTATCCGGACTTAAAATGTGATATGTATATAAAAGTGAGTATGAAAATGTATATAATTATGTGGGTATATATATATACGTCGATTATTCATGTGAGATTTCGTTTTCCTGCCATTATGTAAGATTATAGTAAATCTTTTGTGCCCTCGTTCGAGACTCGGGCGTTGATCGATGAAGGACGACTATAGGAAGGCCGCGATGAGGGCAACAGGAGGCGGGGCTTAGTTAGAGTTATGAGTTGAAGTTGTTAATAAGGACCACAGTAGAGGTCACTCCCCTTTTTGTGTTGTTATTTAGGATTATTGCAAGGACTACTAAAGTATAGTAGTTATAATCATTCCAGTATCACTGTTGTAGAGAGTGGTGCTAAAGTTGGATTATCGAGTGAAGTAAATTGGGAATAAGGTCTTTAATAAGGACCATACGTTGAAGTGAGTTGTGCGGAGTAAGTGTAGCATTACTCAGTGGAAGTATAGGGCTCAGGAGATTTGGTTTAAAGTGGGGTATGGAAATACCCATATGTGAAAATTTGAGGAAAATTTTTCACTCGTAGGAGCAGTGTAAAACGGGTCGGAGTGATGGTCACCATGTTTGAGGGAGAAAGATGTTTTTATCATAGAGGGATCTTACGAATGGTTTTTACCGCGAGTTCCCATGATTTAGTCGGAATGAAAAGAATACGGTCTTGAATTATTCACATAAGGATCGGTCAAAGGCCGACAGTGAATAAATAGTGATATGGAGAAGTGAACCTTATACCGAAGTAAGGTAAGTACAATGAAGAGAGAGTCCTTTAGAAGAATGATAGGCTCACTAGAAAGTGTTCCTAACACTTATGAATAATTTGTGTTCGTGGAACCCCATTAGTGGACATCCACCCGGGGAGTTCATTGAAACATGGTTGTTAGGCCGGTTGTGGAGTTTTCTTTTGAGGAAGAAGTTAAGGGGGCTATGTAGGAGACTGTCAGGATCGAGGTGATAGAGTCCAAGATACTGATAACCTTAACATGGTCAGGGTGGCCAGAGATGGAGAAATGTTACAATGTGGAGTGTAAAAACCACACGGGTATTCCTTGCCCAGTAGGGATTAATGGAGAAAAGTAGCGTGCCTAGATGGGGCATTGATTATATTAGTTTATGGTTCATTTAGGGCAAGTGTATCATGTTCGGGAACCATTTGGAGTAGCCAGGGTAATTAGCAAGAATGTTGTTACGATTTTTTTCTTGGAGGAATGAGGTATATTTTATATGGCTAGATAGAGTCGCGGTATTTCACTAACCCCAGATTCGTGTGTGTAATTCGAGATTTGCGGCAGTATCAGTAACATTATATAGTGAATATATATATATATATATATATATATATATGTATTTCCAAGGTAGTGGGATCCTATTTTGAATTTGTATCTGGTTTGTACTACTCATTTTATATGTGTTCTACGAGTATAGTAGTATTGTGAGAATAATGTTATTGGATTATCGGAGCGATAGCAGGCTAAGTATGGCAAGACTATCATTCCATGGTTACAGGATGGAACAAGTTGTGGTTGCGATATCTCACCTTGATACAGTATGAGTTCGCCTTTATTATTATGGGAAGATGGGACTTCGGTGAGTAGAGGTTTCATTATCATACTTTGATTGCGTGGCGACCTTATAGCTATAATTTGAGGTATGCAGGACTTATTATTGAGTTGTGGGTTTAAGCTCATTGTTGTTTGCGCTAAGGACTTAGTGTTAGTACGAGCACTGGGTGGTATGGCTCCTGGAGAGAATTAGAAGTTCTGACCACATTTTGTCGATAAATGGAATAGGATTTTTCCCGGTCGCATATTTTGAAGTAACAGACATCCACGATCGACAAAGTTAAGTAGTAGTGTATAGGAGGGGTTATTTGTTTAGATTTCACTTGCCAGATGCTCCACGCACGAACCTTAATAACGTCTGGAGTGTAGAGATGTTATAGAATGAGAGGATGTTGGTTTTGATGATAAGTCACCTAGTGTAGAGAAAAACACTATAAACTGAGAGTCGTTTGATGATTGTATGTTTATAAAGATATAAGTTCCTGGGAGAAGCACTGAAATAGTTCTCTCACCACAAGTATGTGGGTGAGGTACGGTAAAGGAAATCGAGTTGATGTGTATAGCGAGGCCTAGTTAAAAAGGCACATTTTGGAGGTAAATTTTTTTGAGGTATGATGTTATTAATCTATTGGGTGAGAGTAGGCGCCTCGATTAGTTATGCTTTCCATTTCACCAAGATTGAAGGATAGAGTAGTAGAGGTACGTTAGTAGGTTAGCAAGGTAGGATTCAGGACGTCCCGCTAGTGTGCCTTAGACTATTATATCTCAATGACTGACGGTGCGAGGGAGTAGTGTAACAGGAGGGTTCCTTGTTTGGATTTCTCTTTGCGAGACGTCCCACGTATGAAACCGAGAGAATGTCAGAAGTTGAGAGAGGTCTTACGCACTAGGGACATAATTTAGGATAGTACTATTTTTACGTAAGTAGAAAACACTTTGATCTTATAATTATTGGGAAGTAAGGCCAGTAAGACTAGTGGCTTCGATATCGGGAAATTATTGGAAGTTAACCACAAGAAGATTAATTGGTTAACCTTGAGAAGAATTGGATTTCCAATTATAGAAAGAATTGAATTTTGCAGATTAGGAAAACCCATTCGTTAGTATTACAAAAGGACTTGAGGAGATATGTATATATATATTTATGTGTGTGTGTGTGTGAATAGTATATATATATATATATATATATATATATATATATATATATATATTTATGTGAAGCATACCCCCTCTTTGCTATCATGGGAAGTTGCGCGATGTGGGTGAGGCGCCTAGCTTGAGGAGCATGGAGCGTATAGTCCCCGGGTCATAGAATCTATTTTTACATTGTATTATTTTTATTACGGGTGAGACGTGGTGGGTATGTTTCGTCTCACTTTAGGGGAGGAACTATACCCGCTTTCCATACGTTGTAATTTGATTTTACTAAGGCGGTGTGAGATTCCAACCGTTGGTACCTAGGATGATACGTGAGCGATTCCTTGGTAGATGATAGCATAGAGACTGCATCCTCGAGTTATATCTCGTTGGAATGGTTATTGTACTTGTGTGTATAGTACATTACTTGTGTATGAGAACAAGATACTATATATCTACTAAAGTAAAGAGATAAATGGAATATGAAAGAAATTCTCATTACAAGAGATTTTATCCGGACTTAAAATGTGATATGTATATAAAAATGAGTATGAAAATGTATATAATTGTGTGGGTATATATATATATATATATATATATATATATTTATATATATATATATATATAAATATACATACGTTATGTACTGAGGGCCTAATGAGTCTCGACGATCGACACTGCCAAGTAGTAGTGTATCGGGGGGTTCCTTATTTGGATTTCGCTTTGCGAGACAACCCACACACGAACGTGGCACAATGTTCAGACTGGGGAGAAGTTTGGCCCTTATTACTTGGGTTGAATAGGATTTGTAGAATTTTGGTGAAACAGATTAGTTAGGCAGGGTAGCTTAACTAGGTTATGTAGGAGATATGCGCTAGGTGTGCACTATTAGAAGAGAGGTGAGGGGTATCTCATGGGAGTGCGATACCAATTTAAATATGAGATAAAACATATTTTTTCATAAATAAAGTATTTATGCACTTGCTAAATATTTTCACAAATCGGGCTCTGACCCGTGTATCCATCTTTCCTCTCTTTTGCTATATATATATATATATATATATATATATATGTAGGTGTCCAAACACAGGGATGCCTGGATTACGATTCATTCGAGTCAGACGTCTGCTGCAGCAGTTGTGGATGCAGGCAGGTTTACTGTAGACCCTTCTATCCTTGTAATCTAGATAGGAGGTACTTTATAAATATTCGGGCTAATAACCCAACTTCATTTATTTATTCTTTTACCGCCTTTTTATGCGGATTCGATTTGGTTGTATATTGTTAAACCGAGTGTTTGGTTATTTTTATATCATCTTAGTTTCATTTATACATAAAATTTATGCATGTTTTAACTAATTAATTTGCTTAATAGATTAGTTAAATAAAATTTTGATGCCTACCTAGTAGGTTATTAGTAATTAATTTGGTTTTTGAGAGTGATGCTAAGAATGAACCATATGCGATTCCTGTTTTAATTTAATACAAGAGTGATTGCCCGGTATTTTATTAGGCGGGGTGTCACACCGTAGTAGAGTTTTTTGGAGAGATTGGTATTGATTTACCCATAGTTGTGGGATAGGTATGTAAGGTTGGTAACCAAAGTATTGAATATATGTTATAATATAATTAGATAAAGTATGAAAACATGGTTAGCTAAGGTTGTGAGCTATAATCCTTATGAGTTGGATGTGTGTTTCTCTATAGCTATGTAATTGAGTTAAACATGTGAAGGCTGACTATTATCTCACCTAGGCACCTGATTAATGTTATGGTAGACTATGGGATTTGAGAACTAGGGTGTGAGTGTAGTGATCTTTACTTTTATATCAATGGAATCTATCTGCATACTTATTACGTATTTGGATGTTTATAATGTAATATATTTTATATTGATGGCTTATGCCTATGTTTCTGCATCGACATTACTATGGGGAAGATATGAATGATTTGATATATATATATATATATATATATATATATATATATATATATGCTCTTATGTGGACTAGTCCGCATTTTAAGAATGCGAACCTGACATGTGTCACCTAACGGTGTGCCTAGAAATTATCACCTAAATTATAGGCACACTCTCTCTTTTCTTAGCTCACCGCCAGGTGGCACATGTCCGGTCCGCATTCTTAAAATGCGGACTAGTCCTCACAAGAGAAGGATTATATATATATATATATATATATATATATATATATATATATTAATTGTCTTAACAGTATAACGATCTTGATCTTATCATATCCTCCACTAAAAACAAAAGGCTTAGATTAACCCTCCAATTTTAATTCAAATTTTAAGAATTGAAAATTTTCCCCCTATTTCATTTCCCCACTCCAATTTTAACCCACAAATTCGTTTTACCTTACACATCACTTCTTTCTCACATTACCCGTGGTCTCAAATGGTACTCTCATTTTTCTCATCTCTCTGCCTCTCTCTCTCTCTCTCACACACACACATCACTCTCTTACGCACCACGTAAGTTTCTCCTTCTTCATCGCTATCTCATCATCCCATGTAAGTCTTAAAATGAAATCTCTTTCATTCTCTCATGAATTTTAGTTTTTCTTGTTCATAATTTAGAGTTTTAGGTGAAAGGATGTTAGGTTTTTTTTTTTATAGATTGTATAGATTTTTTTGTTCCCTCACAAATTAAGGTCTATTGGTTAGGGTATATGGGTATTTGGTTTAGGTTTACAAATTTCTTAAGGATTTTAGTTTTTTTCAATTTTTTTCATTATGTTTTTACTTTTGATCCATTTATCCCTTTTCTCATACTCACATTCACTAATTTGGTAGATTTCTCACACTCATCAGGTATAGTTCTTTGCTTTCATGAGTTATTTTGCATGAATGAATTTATCTGTAAGTATTTTTTTTTGTTTATTTGTGGATCCTTTAATGTTTTTCATGTTTCAGGCCAAGTACTCATTTATCTTATTTTTTATCTTTTGTTTAAGGCAATTACTATTTTTTTGGTGTTTTGTATACTCATTTATGTCACAAACTAGATAAGTTACAACCTCTATTTAAAACGGGGATCCAATCATGGTTTTATATATGAGTATGGGTTTTATGATTTTATTATAAACATATCAGGTTCACTCGGATCATATGGTTCTTTATCTGTAAATAATTAGTCAAAATGGTTTTGAGGATTTTGGCTTTCAGAATCTTGGGACCTAAAATATGATTCCTCCTTTTTTATGTTTGAAGGTTCAAGCATAATTATGGGAAATTACAATAGTTACATATCTTAGGTGTTTATACTTCATTCTCCATGAATCTAAATTGGTATTTATTTTTTGTTTTCAAATATTTGGTTTTGTAAAATTAGGTATATTCTGATTTTTTTTCACTTTGTACCCCATTACTTATATCTCATATCATGATTTAATGGGTTTGCCGTCAGATTATTGGGATTAGGAAATTATTTTGTAAATATGATTAATGGTTTTTACTGTAGGGATCATGTTTAATATGTACTCTGACTCTATATTACCAGTAAAGGATGAAAAATTACTGATATTGTAGACTGATTAATTAATTATTTATTATTTCCCTTTCTTATTGTAAGTGTGGTGACAATTATTATGCAACACAAATAGATAAGAGAAAAGCAATCACCAAGCAAGAGTAAGAAATACAAAATGACAATCACACAACAAAGGATGTACGTGGTTCAGCAAAGATGTGCCTACGTCCACGGTGGTGCAATCAGTGCTATTTCTATATACTCTGGAGAGTGGTTATAGATAATACAACTTGTCCTTTTCCCTGGACATAAGGTTCAATATATAAATGTACATTTTAGTAAGCGGGGGTGTTGGATTCCCCCACGTTTTCCATCCCTCCCTAGAACCTCGCCTTATGGGAACGTGGGAGGAGACTGGGTCATAATCAGTTAGAAGATGGGGGGTCTGGACTTTGGGCCATCAAAATTGGGTTACTCGTCCAGGCCCATTATCCGAATTCCGGGTACCCACAATTGCCCCTAAGTTTGTTGGGCTATGTTTTGGGATAAATAAATTTAAATGATTTGCAATAATGACTGTTTCGTACATCGTGCAACTCTTCAAAAGTTGGAGAACTGATTCTGGCGGCACCCACTTCGTGGTCTGTGAACTATGATTAGTAACACTTAAAGGTTTTCTAGAACACTCATTTTTCGTCCGTCGTTTCAACCTTCTCAGCACTCTTCCATTCCCTGTGAGCTCTATCGATTCATACTTTCTTCTCTCAGTCTCCATTCTCATTGATTCCTTGTTATTTGGGCTCGTGATTTTTCATCGTTCGAGTCGAACTTCCATATTATAAGTCTCCTGTGCCTCTTCTTTGTACTTTCTCTTTGAATTTTTAGTTTTGTAGGGTTTTTCGATGGCAAAGATTGGGAATAGGTCAGTCTCCGAATTTAGGAAGTTTTATAACATCCCAGAGTGGGTAGATATTGAGTGCTGCGCTTCCCCCTAGAAATGGTAGAGAAATTGAGGGTGCCCATTGGATCCATGTTTTGAATCTCTCCCAAGGGGGACTTACTTTTCCTCCCAATGATCTGTTCTTGCACTTCTTTGGTTACTTTAATATTGTTCCTGCACAGTTTTTGACCAACGTGTGGAAGATAATTAATGGAGTCCATAGAATAAATCAGTTATATGGCACTAGGTTAGGGCTTGCTGAGGTCTGTTTTTGCTATTCTTTTTCTCGAACTAGTTCTGGTATCCTCTACCTCAAAGCTAGGATCCCTAATAGGGTATTGGTAGTAAACCTACCTGATACCCATAAGGACTATTGGCAAGAAGGTTTCCTTGTTAGAAACTGGCAGTTTTCTCCCCAATTTGAAGGGTCGAGGTTTGATAGGTTCTCTGTTCCCTTTTATGGGGAAGAATACATATGTAGACTTGGCCCTGCTTTTTTAATTTTTTTCGATTTTTTTATCTTTATGATTTTTCTCTGTTTTTTCTTCAGCGAGGTCGAAGAACTTGGAACCTGCTCTCAGCGAGGTTCGTCTCTCTGAATTGGTCAAGACCTGGAATATCAGGGAGCCTTTAGCCGATGGAGAGCATCCCCGGTCTACTGCTTTTCTGCTCGAATACAAGAACGTTGCCTCCTATTTTATAGCAAGGCCGGTGGACAGTATCCCTGAGTTTGATACCTCTGAAGAGACTGCTGCGGATCCTATCCAGTTGAACGAGGAGGAGAGCAGCTCTGAAAGTGATATTACAGGTGGTGCTGGTGGCAATTTAGTTAAAGGGAGATTCGGTAGTAGCAGTTCCTCTAAACGTGGGGAAGTTTCTGAAGCTCGAGAGTCATCGAGCACATCTAGTAGTTCGAGTGAGGAGATGGTTCCTCCAAGGAAGAATTTAATTCGGGATGATGATGATGAAGATCACGTGCTCATCACTCAGAGGTCGAAGAAGCAGTAGTCTAGCACTGGGGCTGTGGCTACTGGTTCTCGATTGTCTACTCATAAGCAGGAGAAGAAGAGGAAAGAATAAGAGCAAGTGAGAGAGAGAGAAAAAAAAGGAGGATGAGAGAAAGAAGGTGGAGGAGAAGAAGAAGGTGGAGGAGAAGAAGAAGATAGAGGAGAGAAGAAGAATGGAGAGGGAGAAGGAGGAAGATAGATGCAAGGACGAAGGTTGGTCAAGCCTTAGTCCTGGTGTCTGCACTACCCGAGGGGGCTTTTATTGCAATTTCTCCTCAGTTGGCCCCCGCGCTGCTCGAGAGAGAAGTTCTTCCTGCTGATCACCAAAGGGCGCTAGGGTCTAATCAACTGGCCCTACAGGCTAGCCAGAGGCTAGATTTGGTAAGATTATTTCTTTTCTCTAATGTTTTAATGAATTCCATTATTTCCTTCTTTTAATATCTTCTTCTTCCAGCAGTTTGTGACCGAATTCGTCGTGCTCTATCGTTCTCGCGATGAGCTGGTGAAGAAAAAATGGTGAGCAGGAGAAAGAAAATACCGCCTTGAGGTTGAAGGGTACAGAGCTCGAGGCTGGTTTTAAAGCCGTTGATGCTGCTCGAATATCATTCGATCTAGCTCTTGCTACAGACACAACAGTTAAAGAGTTGAAAGAGCTGCGACAAGCCTACGACCTAGTTTGCTCGAGCAAGATGGCTATCGTGGAAGAGAACAAAGTGCTATCCAAGGAGCTGAAGAAGAAGGGGTCTGAGGCGGTCACTACTAAGGAAGAGTTATATAATTCTGGTTGGGCTGCAGCATACGAGGATGTTGAGGTTCAGATAGGCTATATTAACCGTCTGAACTTCAAGAAAGGCTGGAACAAGGCCCTCTTAGCTGCCGGAGTGGATGTTGCATCTCCTCTATTCGATGAACACGACCTAGGGCCGAGGCCAATTATAGATGAAGCCCCTGCCCCAGCTGTCGAAGGCGCTGACCATGTCTCCCAGATAATCCCTACTTACGTTCCCCTCGTTGTGGTGATAGAGGTTACCCCTGCTGAGGGCGGTGCTCCTGCTGATGCTGATAAAGGGAAGCAGCCATCAACTTCTGGGCAACCTGAGGTTGCTAATTAGTTTTTTCTTCTAGGACTACTTTGTACTTATGCTTTTTCTATTTGTAATTTTTCTTTTTGCTGCTCGATGTACTTTTAACCCTTATTAATGAAAAGGTTTCTTTTTCTCAGTGCACTGATTCATTTTTTTCTCTCCCTTGCCCTTTCACTGCATGTAGTCGATTGATGTTGATGATTATATTCCTGTCACTTTTCAATTGGGAAGGATGCATGGGCTAGATGTAAGCTTTGAAGTTTGTCACACTTTTATGAGGATTAGCAAATCTCTGCGATTGAGGAACAAGCGCTTTATAAAGAAAACTGAGCTCGTCACCAAGATGAAGAACAGGCTCCAAGAGATGGAGGATATTGGTGCCTCAGTCCAAGAGGAGGTTAACACGCTGAGAGTGAAGCTATTAGAGGCTTCTAAGATCAATCAAGTTGGGGAAGTTCTCCAATAGGAGAATGAGGCTTTGAGGAGAGAGGTCTCACGACTTAGGGAGCATGCGCCGAGCACTGATCCAGCAGTATTACGAGGTTCTTCCTCATCGCGAGCTAGAGTTGGTCAGGGTGATGTCCCTCCTGCATTGCAGGGTTCTTCTCTTCCAGTCGTTTCGCGAGCTAACAGGAACACCAGAGGTTTAGCTAGAGAAATGGAAGAGCTCCATGATGATGTCCAGCAAGCGTATGTGATTGCTGCTGGGCTCCAGAGGGACGTCACTCGGTTGCAGCAGTTGTTTAAAAAAAGACCTCGACGAGTGTGGGTCAACGGATACGACCAGGGTTGGTAAGATGGTCCGACTAGACTGATAGAGTTTGAGGAGCTCGCTTTCATCAGGGGGTGGTTGAGTGCATTGCGAGAGATGCAAGTTCCAAGGAACTCAATGCTCTGGTATCGCCATGAAATCTCCCCTTCCACTCGGAGGCCCAATCCCTTTCGGAGAGATGATCAGTGGATACCCATTGATGCCATGCCTCGGCAGCTGCTGGAGTCAGATGCTAACGAAGTTGAGGATGGGTTAGCCCCTCATCCCGATGATGGTCGAAGAGACCAAGTGGCTGATTACCTTGCTCAGAGGCCTCATCCTCATTAAGATTTTGCTAGTAGTTACTCTGTGTATTTTTTGTTGTGTAAATGCTTTGGGCGAGCTTTACGATTAAACTAGTATCACCACTGTTGTAAATGTGATGAATTAATGTAAAATTTGTGTTTTGGGCGAATTTGCCGACTAAACAAGTGTATTATATCTTTCATATTCTTGCTCCTTTATGATCTTCTGAATTTGTATTATCACGTAAGTGTCCTCCCAGTCCAGTATAATATCGAGATACCATTGTGCACCACTTTACCTTTTAGGTCGTGTCGTCACACTCCCTTAGGCCTAAGTGTGGCAATTGGCGAGGACACAGCTGGTGTTGGATGCTTTATCCGATCAGTATTTTATTCAACCAAAGAAGGTTTGATGACCAATATAAATTTGGCCATATTGCCTAAGGATCTCCTGTAGGGCTTCATATATTGCCAGGGGCAATGCCAAGAGGTCTTTCGTGTTTCAGAATGACAACCTGAGGAGGGACACTCCCCTGCTATGGCGTAATGATCAATGTGCCTCTCATTTGGAAAAGATGTGCGATAAAGCTTATACAGTTGTTACTTATCAGAATGCAACCGTTTAAAATAACTTTCATTAATGACAAGGAAATGAACTTCCAGTTCCAATACAATAGAATAAAAGAAAGATCTAAAAATAGAATCTCTTGAGATTGGTTGCGTTGCATGCTCGTGGTATTTCTCTGCCCTCCATCGTTTCCAAGTGATAGGCGCCCCGCAGATTGTCTCTTATTATCTTGAAGGGTCCTTCCCAGTTTGGTCCTAGCTTGTCATCTGATGGCTTCACTGCGCTGCCTAGGACTTTCCTTAGGACATAGTCCCCAACTCGGAAAGTCCTTGGGTTGACCCTCTTATTATAGTGCCTCGCGAGTTGTTGCTGATAGCTCGCTAGTTTTACTAGGGCTAGCTCTTGGTGCTCGTCGGCAGGTTGAGTATGGGGAGCAATGCTGTATCATTATGGCCCTGGTAGATAAGGATGGATCTCATAGTCGGCAAGCCTGCTTCTAATGGGATAAATGCTTCCATCCCATATGTCAGTGAAAATGGGGTTTCCCCTGTGGCTCGTCAGGGAGTGGTTCGGTAAGCCCATAGAACATGTGGTAATTCATTTAACCATGCTCCTTTAGCTCATTCCAATCGCTTCTTTAACCCATTGATCATAGTTTTGTTGGAAGCCTCGGCTTGGCCATTGCTCTGAGGACAGGCCACCGAACTGAAATGGTGTCTGATTCTATACTCGTCACAAAAACTCTGAAAGGAGCCACTCTCAAACTGCGTTCCATTATCGGTGATGATGGTTCTGGGGATGCCAAAACGAGTGATAATATTTCTCCATATGAATCTTATCATATCTGCATCTCGGATGTTCGCTAGGGGTTTCGCCTCGATTCATTTGGTGAAGTAGTCAGTTGCAACCAACAGATATTTATGATTGTCGGTGACGATAATAAGTGGTCCCACGATGTCAATTCCCCATTGGGCGAATGGCCATGGGCTAGACAGTGATTTTAGGTCGCTAGCAGGTTGGTGGGCCATAGGAGCGTGAAGTTGGAATTTCAGGCACTTACGAACATATATCGCAGAGTCCCTTTGCATATATGGCCACCAATAGCCTTCCTTCATTGCTCGAAAAGATAGAGACCTTCCTCCAATATGTCTTCCACAGACTCCTTCGTGAAGCTCATGTAGCACTTGCTCGATATTCCCTGGGTGAACGCATTGTAGGTAGGGCTCAAAGAAGGATCTCTTATACAAGTTTCCCCTTAGAGATAAGTGAAAGCGAGCATCTTTTACTCTTATCTGTTGGGCGGTCTTATTGTCATTCGGGAGTGTGCCATCCTTCAAATAGTCCCTTAACGGGTCCATCCAGCTGGGATCCGATCCCACCTGGAGTACCTGTTCCAAGTCTGGTGGCTTGCTGTCACGATTAATGCTCAGATGAGTGAGGAAATTGATGGGGATAGTTCTTTTTAGGTCGGAGTTGACTACCGAACTCAGGGCTGCTAGGGCGTCAGCATGACTATTCTTCCCTCTGGGAAACTACTGGACATTGATCTCTTCGAAGCTCGCCATTAGTTTTTTCACTAAGGCAAGGTAAGCTGCCATTCTTTCATCTTTTGCATTATAGTCTCCACTTATCTGATTGGAGACTAATTAGGAATCGCCGAACACCTGTAAATGCTTTGCTCCCAAAGTGGGAGCCTTTTGGAGGCCGTCTATTAAGGCTTTGTATTCTGCTTCGTTGTTGGAGGCTGCAAATCCAAGCCTAATTCCTTGTTCAAGGATTGTATTCTCTGGGGTAACGAGGACAATGCCTACCCCTACCCCCTTTGAGTTGGAGGCTCTATCAACAAACAACTTCCAGTTTCCTCTGTCGCGTGGTTCTCCTTTTGCCTTGCTGGTTGAGGTTGGTTGAAAGGTTTCTCGCCCGTGAATTCGGCTATGAAATCAGCAAGGATCGGCCCCTTGATTTCATTCCTTGGCTGAAATTGGATGTCAAATCACGCGAGCTCGGCTGACCATTTAGACATTCTGCCCGACAAATCCGCTTTCCTCAGGATTGCCTTGAGGGGGTGCGATGTAAGGACGATTATAGTGTGGGCTTTGAAATAGTGCTTCAGCTTCCTCGAAGCCACTACTAGTGCAAAAACGAGCTTCTCCAATGGTAGGTACCTCTACTCAGCGTCTAGTAGGGTCTTGCTCGCGTAATAAACAGGGTGCTGGATTCGTGCAACCTCGCATATTAATGCAGAACCGATGATGTGGTTGGAAATGGAGAGGAACAGGTATAAAAAATTTGTTAGCCGTGGTATGACGAGCAGTGGTGGAGAGCTTAAGTAAGCTTTGAGCTCAGCCAATGCCCACGAGCAATCTGGGCTCCACTCTACCGTTTTTTTCCCCTTTAGAAGCTGAAAGAAAGGCTTGCATTTCTCGGAGGATTTAGAGATGAAGCGATTTAAGGCAGCGAGCATACCAGTGAGCTTCTGTATGTCCCGGATTGTTCGAGGAGGTTGTACCCTATTAATTGCATTGATCTGGTCTAGGTTAGCCTCTATGCCTCTCTTACTGACCAAGTATCCAAGAAATTTTCCTGACTGGACACCGAAGGAACACTTGCTCGTGTTAAGTTTTATTCGGTATTTCCTGAGGATTTCGAAGGTGTTTGACAGGACTGAGAGGTGGTTTTCTTTCTTTTTTCTTTTAACGAGACCTCCATGGTGTTTCCCATCTGGTCATTGAACATCTTGGTGAATAGCCGCTGATAGGTTGCCCCTGCATTCTTGAGCCCAAAGGGCATTACCTTGTAGCAGTATAATCCAACTGTCGTGATGAATGTCGTTTTGTCTTGGTCTGGGGCATATAAGGGGATCTGATTTTGCTCTGAGCTGTAGTGACATCTACCAGTTAGTCTATATTTGGGAGGGGGAAACTGTCTTTAGGGAACACTCTATTGAGGTTAGTGAAGTCGATACAAACTCTCCAATTCCCATTGCTTTTTGGAACTACTACTGGGTTGGATAACCACTTGGGGAATTGTACTTCCCGTGTGGATCTTGCATCCAACAATTTTTTAACTTTTTTTTCCACCGCTTTTGCCTTCTCGGGTGCAGTTCGTATTGCCTTCCGTGTGATTGTTTTGAAGGCGGGATCGACGTGCAGCTGATGACAGACCATACTAGGATCGATCCCAGGCAGCTCGTATGGTTTCCATGCAAAAACATCTACGTTGTGTCTCAACAGAGTTGTCAATTCCTTCTTTCCTTGGCAGTGAGGGATGCTCCAATCCAGAAGACTCTATTAGTGTCGCTATCTCCAGTCATAACCTCTACCAGGTCCTCGATGACCCGCTCAGAGGGGAGCAGCCTGGTCTCCTCTATTCCAGGTCTTTTGTACTTTAATTGCTATTTAGAAGGTGTCAGGCCTTCTTCGACTTTCTCGCTAGGCTGTTCTGCCTTCTTCTCTGGCCTTGGTCGGATGGATGCTATAAAGCACCTTCTTGCCATTGCTTGATCACCATGGATCTCCATTACTCCTCGCTCGGTTACATACTTGAGTTTCTGATGGTAGGTCGAGGAGACTGCCTTCATTGCATGTAGCCATCCCCTGCTGAGGATGGCCTGGTATGGCGAGTCGATGTCAATCACCAAAAATTCAATCATCTTGGAGACGTTTCCCGTGCGAACTGGCAGTACAATCTTTCCCAGGGGCATAGTTATTTTTCCAGCGAAGCCAACTAAAGGGATAGTAGCTTCTTGTAAGTCGGTGACACTTAACTTCAATTTTTTGAATAGGTCGAGATACATTACCTTGGACGAGCTTCCTTGGTCGAAGAGCAACTTGTCGACGTCAAAGTTAGATATTCTGAGGGTAATGATCAAAGCATCGTGATGTGGGGTTCTTACTCCCACCAGATCTTCATCTGTGAAAATAATATGCTTATTATAGTTGACGTCATCTACTCGTCAACGCTTTCTTGACTGTGACTTTGCTGGATCGATCTGAAAAGCTTGCATCACCACTGTAAGTTTCTTCATCTCTATCCGAGCTGAATTTCCTTGGATCTACTTGGCATTAGATGCCCCATGAATTATCGCGAACTCATGTCTAGCGTCATCTTCGAGCACGTTGTCAGGTCTCGCCTCTCTATTGGCAGCCACTTTCTCTGCCTTTTTCTCCAAAAACTCATTCAAATGCCCGAATTGGGCTAGTTCTTCGAGGTGGGACTTAAGAGCTTTGCAATGCTCAGTCTTATGTCCCCCTTCTTTGTGAAAGGTGCATCTCAGCGCATTTTTCCTCTTCGAGGGATCTCCTCCCATCTTCCCGGGCCACTTGATGAATGGCTCGTCTTTGATTTTTGCAAGAATTTTGTAAATTGGTTCTTTGAAGACGGTGTTGACCGCCTGAAATGCTTTCGACGCGTTATTGTTGCCTCCATTTTTAGAGCCATTTTACCCCCATTCTTTCCTCCTTTCTTCTGGTTCTCAGTTTTGTCACTGCCCTTGGTAGTGAGTTTAGCTCGATCGTTTTCCCCTATACTGAGGCGGGTGACATCTTCCATCTTAGCGTACTTCTCGATACGAGCCATTAGGTCGTCAATATTCATAGCCTCCTTCTTCGTCAGGGACTTATATATAGAAGGGAAGAGTTGGGTAGCCCAATTTTGAAAGTGGCCACTGCCACTTTCTCCGAGCAATCCTCGACCTCATTGAATAACTCCCAGTACCTTTTCGCGTAGTCTCGAAGGGTCTCTTGAGGCATTTTCTTCATTATTAGCAAAGCATTCATCTCTCGAAGGGTCTCTTGAGGCATTTTCTTCATTACTAGTAATGAATCGGGTCATAAAGAGCTCGGCCAGGGATTTGAAACTCCCAATGGATCGGTGGGGAGCCTTTTGAACCACTTCTGCGCTATGTCATGCCGGCTCGAGGGAAAAATTCAGCACATTAGTGTGTCTCGATGGTTCCAGAGGGTCATGGCCTGTCGGTACTACCTGACGTGATCAATGGGATCAGTCTTACTATCATAAATCTTGAACCTTGGAATGGCAAATTTCTTGGGGGCTTCTTCTTCTTCAATTTCCCCCGTGAAATGTGATTTCATTTGGGTTTTGAGAGCTCTCCTAGCGGGTTCTCGGGTCGATCTGGTACCGTGGTGGGCAGGATGTTGGTCCATCTCCCTGCGGACCAGATTTCGTATGCTCTCGTTGTTGTGAGTAGGGATCTGGTCACGGTGAGCTTTTCGCAGCTGCTCGCGTAAGTCGTCGTCTGATTCGTATCCCTCAACATTTTGGGATCCTCGCCTGGGGCTCCTTCCTCAGCTGTGAGACTTGCTCTCCTGAGGGCTAGGAGTGCGGTATGGACGTCTCCTGATATCGTGATGAATCTCTCTCTTGTCTTTTTAGCCTTCTTTTCAGGCGAGCATTCTCAGCCTCGTGTCTGCAAGAAGACTCCCTCTGCTCATGGAGCCTTACCTCATATGCATCAATCAGTCTGGATATCTGCGTGGACCTCGCTGGTCCTTGGCTTTCTTTTGAGGCTGGCCTTTCTAAGTGAGCCCTATGATCTGAACGTCGAACTTCAGTTCTAATCCTACGAGGAATAGGTGGTTCTTTAATATCCCCTGCCTGGGGAGCATTGCCACTGTGACCAGACATTTTAAACTCCTTTTTTGGTGTGGGCTTTTCTCAGGGAAGATAAACGTTTCCCACAGACGGCGCCAATTGTGGTGACAATTATTATGCAACACAAATAGATGAGAGAAAAGCAATCACCAAGCAAGAGTAAGGAATACAAAATGACAATCACACAACAAAGGATGTACGTGGTTCAACAAAGATGTGCCTACGTCCACGGTGGTGCAGTCAGTGTTATTTCTATATACTCCGGAGAGTGGTTATACAGAATACAACTTGTCCTTTGCCTCGAACTTATGGTTCAATATATACATATACATTTTAGTAAGTGGGGGTGTTGGATTACCCAACGTTTTCCATCTCTCCCTAGAACCTCCCCTAATGGGAACGTGGGAGGAGACTGGGTCATAATCAGTTAGAAGATGGGGGTCTGGACTTTGGGCCGTCAAAATGGGGTTACTCGTCCAGGACCATCATCCTAATTCCGGGTACCCACAGTAAGTATAGTTGAATGTTGTAAATTCAACATATTTGATGTGATAGACATTTCCTATGTTCTGTGATAGACATTTCAAATGCTATTTGACTGGACAGTTACTATTTGTATATTCAGGATTTATTTGTAATATAAAAATTTGAATGATTTTCATTTGTTAGTTATAGATGAGTCATTAGATGAATGAGTATTCAATTATATCATCTTATGTAACGAAAGTAGTGACGGTTTACCGGTATTAGCAGTATCAACATATATAGTGGATGATTTTTTACTTTCTTTTATTCATTGTCCTTATTTTATTTCTAATGTCCACCCTATGGAAAGTTAAGACTATTGTTAAAATTTGCTACCTGTGTTAATGGTTTCAAGGTCAAGTTTCAAGTATTAGACTCAAGTTGTGCAATTTTCATTTTCATTTTGATATTTACATTTGTAGGGAAAAGTGGGGTGGGGATATTTTTTGTTAAAGAAATAATAAGAGGGGGTAGTTTATCTAGAAAATTGTAGTTATGTGGAAGAAACTTTCCAAATTATTAATTTCTTCTACAAAAGGATAAATTTCAAAAGAATTATTTTTTTGTTGAGGTTTTGTGATTTTTTGCATTTTGATTTCACTGGTTGTCTTCTATTTAGGATGCTATTTTTTCAAAATCATTGAAGTTGGTTTATTGTAAAGGTATAGTGTACGTCTTAAGACATAAAATTTAGGCTTAAGGTTGAAATTTTTTTTGGCTTACGGTTAAAAATTTAGGATTGTGAGTGTTTATTAGTAGACTAAGGGTAGTTGTGAGGGTATATTATAAGGGTATTATGTGGTCTTCACTTATGTGCTTTTTAGGCTCAAAGTTGAATATTTAAACATATGTTGGTTTTCCAATTATGAGATACACTTAACCTTTTATTTCAGATTCATTTTAATTTCTTATTTTGAGTATGATCGTTATCTCAATGTAAATATTCATATGTTAATTTTTGTGAGTTTTAATTTGAGTTTTCATTTGTAGCCGACCTCCTCTCTTCTTTAAAGAATAGTCTTTACCATGTTACGTAGGATCCGCCTGGTCTATTTTATTTAGGGTATAACAAAAGCCCCAAAGACTTCATGCATGAGTGGAATTTTGTAGCAGCCTCTCTGAACTGATGAGTGTCTTGATTGGTTGTTGCACGGAAAAAATGGAGGGAGTGTTAATTCTGTTGGAGGAGACAAAATTTTGGTCATCCTGCTTTTTGGTCGGACTAGGCCGAGCAGATGGACTTGGAGTATTTTAGTTTCTAAGTACATGTATCAAGTCAGGGGAAGTGAGAGCCAGGTAATAATTACTGATGTGCATGGGAGCAGGTTCTCTGTATCGTTGGTTGGCTTTTCAACTTTAACATCATTCAATAAAGTGACGTTTTGCCCCTAAACGCATCTTATAAAAAGGTGAGTGTACCTTCATCTCCAACTATCCGGTTCAAATTCCACAAGCATGCTTAGAGAGTATGAGTGCATCCAAATAGAGATACTAGAAATTATTCTCCATGAACAGCTTGAGTGCTTCATCATCGCCTGCGTTTAGATCACACCCAATGTAGTTCTTTGCTTTTCCCCTTCATTTTCCCTTTCAAAGTAGTAGGTACGTTCCCTTTGGCCTTCTTAGGGTTTTCTGCCTTCATTTATTTTTGGGGTTTGCACGCATCGTTTCCATTTGTCTTGCTATTGAGCAATTTTTTTTAGATTTATATTGGATATTTGAATTTCTAGATAGCCATTGAGTTGGTTGGCTTAGGAACTAGAAATAACTTGGGTTTCTTATTGTTCTTAACATTCTCTTTCTCCTATCGAATGACCAAATTCATTTCCCATGTTGAAGAGGTTTAATCATTCCATTTACAAGTTTCCCATCTCACGTTCAATGTCTGTTTGAGATTTTGACTGATCTTAATCCCACTTGCCTGAGAATCACCACTAGGAGATTTCCACGTCCTTTAAAAGTAGTACGATCTGAGGAAGAATCAAGGCATCTCAATTACATGCGCAAAATAACTTCTTGTAGAGATTGTAACCCTTTTCCAACTACCCCCCCCCCCCCCCCCGACTCCCTTGATTTTGAGGAACAAGGACTAAGTACTTTAGTACATCCTCATGAAGGTATAGAGTTTGAAAACAGAGAGTCCATGTCTGCTATTCACATGGATTCCCCTTCTGATGAGATCAGGTATGACATAGTGAATGACGTTCGACCTAAAAGTGTGGGGATATTCCCTTCCACCTCTCCTATAAATGAGCCTTTGAACTAGGTATTAGATGATGAAGAACATGACACAACTGATTCCTCTGATTCTTATAATCCATACACCACCAATGCCTGGTGGTATGACAGTGACATTTCAGAGGAAGAGCTATATTTTTTAAGAGATAAATACTGCATCTGTATAGCCATTCTGACCAGGATCCCCTCTCCTCAAGAGAGGGTGTATATTAATGTGAACTCCAATGAGATTTGTCTCCCTTTATAGGTTCTCCAGGTGGGTCTCAGATTACCCCTACACCCCATCACAATATCCATCCTCAATTGATATGGGGTTATTTTAACTCATCTTTCCCCAAATGCGTATATGACTATCCTTGGGTCGATGATGTTCTGGAAGTCCAGGATTAGGTTTGACCTGAAAGCAGATATCTTTAGGCATGTTCATGTGCTTAAAGACAATGATAAAGCCCATAGTTATTACTATTTTTATTCTTGGAAGTCTCACTTAAGAATGGTGACAGTATTTCAAGCCAACAATAATAGATGGAAAGGTTAGTACGTGTTGGTTAAGGGAGAGTGGGAGTTTAGGAGTAACGAGAAGGATATGTCTTGTAGGATTCGAAGAGAATGGAACGGATCGAACTAAATTGGTCAGGATTTTTCTTAAAATAACTTCATGGTCTAATCATACCTTTCTGCTCCTTTTGTAATAACATTTTATATTTGATGTTTTTTAGCAAAGGGAACAACCATGTTACCTGCTTTAGTGGTGGATTTGATTGAAGCTTATTGCGAGAAGAAACCCCCAAAGTTTGAGGAGTTATTCATAGTTGAGAAATTTATTACCACTGGGTATCATTCTCCTCTAGGTGTTGTAAGGACATGTTTTTATAAATGTCCAGGGTAGAATCTAGGATTTTTCCAAGTGTCCCAGATCACAATTAAGGGGCACATATCCATGATCATCCACGATGGCCTTGATCCGAATTGATGCATCCATCATCTTCGTACATGCATCGTGGATCAAGCAACGTACACTTCCACTGTTCCCACTATTCCACGTACTTAGGGTACAATAATTTTAATTGGAGTTTTTAATTATTTGCACAAATAGTTTGGAATAATTTTTAAATGGATTTTTGAAGTCTGGAAGATGATAAACACGCAAGATCTTTTTAAAGAGTTTTTTTAGGCACGTCACTGATGTCGTTTGAACGACATCGTATATGGTTCGAACGAGATGCTATTTCATTCAAACGACAACGTATGTCACTTGAATGACCACCTCCTCAATCTTCTTGTTTAAAGAAGGTTCATGCTTCACGTTTTTCCCAAGTACGCATACCTCCATTTCTGCAAAACTATACCTTTTTCTAGACTTCATATTTTAAGGTTTTAATAACTTTTTTATTAACAAATAACTCCCAATCCTTTATGTGAATCCTTTAAACCCCAAGGAAGATTATACTTGTAAGGACAATTTGTCCATCTTTATGTATATGTTATGTCATACGCCGTTACAAGATTGTTGGTTGAAAAGATCACATCGTCATCAACAAAATCCGAAGATCAAAAGAAGAAAGAATTTGGGAATCAGACCTGACCGGACCGATCCGGTCCAGAAAAAGAACCGATCCGGTTTACCGGACCGATCCGACCATCTACCGGACCGATCCGTTTTGTCAGACTCCAGTAGCCACCGGATCCATAGCGAACCGATGAAGGCAAAAGTCCCGGACCGATCCGATGCCAACCAGACCGATCCGGCGAGGATAATCACTGCCAGATCGTGCAGCCGATTTTGAAGGGTTTTGATCCCTTATTTAAACCACGATCAGCAGTTGGTTTTCTTAAGACTTTCCCACGATTATCAGAGCATATCAACCCTAAAGTCTTCACCTATTGAGTCCTATGATTCTAGGTTTTTAGATTCACACATCTTCCGTATCTTTGTGAATCAAATTTGGTAACCCAAAGAACACCATTGATGTTGTTCAACCCTTTGTGAAGTGGACCATTTCTTCCTCTTCATTGCAGCCCTACTGGACAGGGATAGTTCCAGCCGCAAGCCCTACTGGAAAGGGATTTTCTTCCAGCCGCGACTACAGAATCCGATACCCGAGGGTAATTCTTAGTCAATCTGTATTTCATTGTAATCCGATTGTAAACCGTATTTTACAAATTATAGTGATATACAAATGGTTTTGCCCCTGTGGGGGATTTTTCCTTAAACTTTGTGTGTTGAATATCTTGTGCATGATTTCATATTGTTTCATTCACACCTAGTTGCATGCTTAGGGTTAATTTGGGTTAAAATTGGTGTTTATTATATTATTTCTTATTTGAACGCAAGCGCCAACTCTCTCAAATTGGTATCAGAGCAGGTTACGCTAATCTATCGCGTATTCCTTTTTCCGCAAAATTTTTCTAAAGATATCAATTTTTGAAATAAATTGATTTTTGAAAAGAGCGTGTTCAAATGGAGAAGTCATATTATAAAATGCCTATTTTTGACGGGTCGAATTATGCCTATTGGAAAGCCCGTATGAGGTCGGCTTTAAAAGCCATTGATGAACGTGTCTGGATTTTGGTTGAACGAGGATGGACTCCTCCAACCGTGACTGTTGATAATGTGACCAACTTGAAACCTGACATCACTTGGACTGATGATGAATTTAAATGGTCGTCTTTTAACTCTAAAGGTCTAAGTGCTATTTCTGGGTCTGTCACTCCTGATGAGTTCAAACGCATAATGACGTGCACCACGTCAAAAGAAGCATGGGATATTTTGCAACTTACCCATGAAGGAACAAATGCTGTTAAAGAGTCAAAATTGCAAAATTTAACAACTCAATTTGAAACCATCACCATGCATGAAAATGAATGTTTTGATGAATTTTATGCTAGGCTCTCTGACATTGTTAATACTAGCTATAATCTTGGTGAACATATTCCAAATGCTAGGGTTGTTAAAAAGATTCTTCGTTCCCTTCCTAAGCGCTTTATACCTAAAGTCACTGTGCTGAATTCCTTGGGTAATTTAAATACTCTAAAATTGGAAGAACTGGTAGGAGATTTACAAACTTATTAAATAGACATGTTTCCTAAATCTGCCAAGCCAAAAGATAAGGGGATTGCCCTTAAAGCCCAAGAGAGAAAAAGTGAGGGGTCGGCAAGAAAGAGAGTCGAGTCGTCTAGAAAGATAGAAACTTCTGATTCTGAATGTGAGTTTGACCTAGATGATTTGGCACTTTTTGCTAAAAACTTCAAGAAAATTCTGAAATTTAAGAAAAATGGGAATTTCAAAGATAAAAAGAATTTTCAGAAAAATAAGTTTGAAAAGAAAGACTTTAAAGAACCCCCTAAAGACAGTGAGAGGTGTTTTGAGTGCGACGGTAAGGGACACAGAGCGTTTGAGTGTGCCACTCGTCTGAATAGGGAAAAGGGTAAAGCTGTCCTAAACGCTACCCTTAGTGACGACAGTGAGGTCGAGTCGGTGGACTCGGGAGATGAGTCACCGCATGAGCGTAACTTCACCGCGTTCATGGCTAGTCATGTGAGTACTCCTAGTGCATCTCACGACGATGAGGATGCTACTTCACAGGGACACCTCGACAGCGAGAGCGAAGAGAGTGAGGGAGAGGAGGAAGGTAGTGAGGACGAGAGTAGCCTTCAACGCGCCTACGCCGAGTTATATGATGAGTCCTTCAAAACTAAAAAATGTAACAAGGCGTTAGTTCTTAGGATCACCGCGTTAGAAGAAGAGTTAGGAAAGATGAGAGAGAGAGAGTCCTCCACCTGCACCGCTATGAAAGAGAGAGAGTCTGCCTGGGTTAGTAAAGAAAATTTGCTTAAAGAGAGAGAGTGCAGTTTTGATAAAGAGAAAGCGGACTTGACTAAACAAGTGGCTAGTCTTACGAGTGAGCTCCATTCCTCCCTGGAGACTCGAAAGAAACTTGAATCCCTTGTTGCTCAGCTTACTCATGACGTTGGGAGAGATAGGAAAGTCAAGGTACAAATCGAGGACAGATCTGGGAAGATGGGAAAGATGCTCCTCGGTCCCGCTTTAGGTTTTTGTGACCGGCATGGAATAGGTTTTGATGGTGCCTCCACGTCTCAAATTGCACCCGGACCAATTCCTGAGTTTACTACGACTCCTTATGGCCGTCATAAAAAACCAAGAAGGAGAGTTCGACCAAGAAAAGCAAACCAAGGTTCTCCTAATATTGTGCCCTTTTGCTCCCATTGCAAAAGAAATGGACACCTTAGGGATGATTGCTATAAGTTGGGTCGGACACGACGTACGGTTGCTCCACCACTTCAGACTGATGAGTTTGCCAGTCTGAGAGAGCGTGTTGAGTTTCTAGCCGCCACATCACAGAGCTTGATGGAGGAATTCCGACGGATGACCTTACCATCAATGAATGCGCCCCGCATTCCGGCTAAAACCAACAACAACAAGGGAATACTAAAAGGTACCTACTCTTGGGTTCCTAAGAAAGAGAAAAAGGCCCTTGTTGTCCATGTCGCTCTCAAAGCCCATAATACCTCACAGTGGTATTTTGACAGTGGTTGCTCCAGACATATGACAGGTGATACCTCATATTTTACCCATCTTGAGGATTATAATGATGGGAGAGTCACCTTTGGAGATGGTAGCAAATCTAGCATAGTAGGACGAGGTACAGTAGAGTTACCAGGATTTCCAAAGCTAGAGAACGTGTTGTACGTCAAAGGTTTGAAAGCAAACCTTATTAGCATCAGCCAGCTGTGCGACGATGACTTTGCAGTGAAGTTTGACCGGAAAACTTGTAAGGTATATGATCAAGCCGGTAAACTATTAGTGCAAGGGGTGAGGACAGAAGATAACTGTTATGGGACTGAGCCCAAATCCTCACTTGTCTGCAACAGCGCCACGATCACTCCTATGGATCTGTGGCACCAACGTCTAGGTCATGTGAACGTCAGAGACTTATCTCGTTTAGTCAAAAAGGACCTAGTACGTGGCTTACCTTCACTTGGAAAGCCAACTTCCATGATTTGTGGACCCTGTCAGTTGGGAAAACAAATCCGTAGCCCGCATAGGAAGTTGAATTCCATTACCACCTCCCGTGCTCTTGAGTTGATTCACATGGATGTTATGGGTCCTACTCGCACGGAGAGTCTAGGTGGTAAGAGATACATTCTCGTGATGGTAGACGATTTCTCCAGATACTCCATTGTAGGTTTTCTAAGAGAGAAATCTGATGCTGTAGAATTTTTAACGACTAAGTGCCGTGTCCTGCAAAATCAACACGGGGTCACTATTAACAGAATACGTAGTGACAACGGCACTGAATTTAAGGAAGCAAAGGTGGATTTGTACTGTGATAGCCTTGGGATCAAACATGAGTTCTCTGTTGTGAGAACTCCTCAGCAAAATGGGATTGTTGAGAGGAAAAATAGAACGATCCAAGAAATGGCTAGATCTATGCTTCTAGGTCGTAAAATTTCTAGGAGATTTTGGGCAGAGGCAGTGTCTACTGCATGCCACACGGTGAATAGGGTCTATCTGCGTCCACACACACTTAAGACGCCTTATGAATTGTGGACAGGCAAGAAACCCAACCTGGCTTATTTCCGTGTCTTTGGGAGTAAATGCTACATCCTACGGGATAGAGAGCAATTAGGAAAGTTTGACTCCCGGAGCGACGAGGGAATATTGCTAGGATATTCATCGGACAGTAGAGCGTACCGGGTTTTTAACCTGAAGAGCTCTAAGGTTATGGAATCAATAAACGTCACTGTGCAAGATGACGAACCTCCGACGGTTATTGATCCCAACCTTCAGTGTGAGGATGAGAACAATTCTGACAGTGATTTACCTGTTCCTCTCCCACACTCTGTGGACCCTATTCCTGTGTTAGGGGACACACCTGCTTGGGTTCGCAAGAGTCATGACCCTTCTGCCATTGTTGGTGATCCCACTCTAGGGGTCAAGACTCGTGCTCAGCTAGAGAACGTTGTTAGCCATCTTTGCTACACGTCCAAAGTCGAGCCCAAGAATCACAAGGAAGCACTCAAAGATGAACACTGGATATCTGCTATGCAGGATGAGTTGCTTCAGTTTAAGAAGAACAATGTCTGGGAACTTGTCCCCCGACCTAGTGATACTAATGTTATTGGTACCCGGTGGATTTTCAAGAATAAAATGGATGAAAATGGTACCATAATCAGAAATAAGGCTAGGTTGGTCGCTCAAGGCTACACACAGATAGAGGGTGTAGACTTTGGAGAGACATTTGCTCCTGTTGCGAGGCTTGAGTCCGTCCGCTTACTACTCGCCATCGCATGTCATCTACACTTCAAGGTATATCAGATGGATGTCAAGAGTGCCTTTCTGAATGGCATTCTACAGGAAGAGGTTTATGTGGAACAACCAAAAGGGTTTGAAGACCCTAAGCACCCTGAACACGTTTACTATCCGAGGAAAGCCTTGTATGGTTTGAAGCAAGCACCCCGTGCTTGGTACGAGAGGCTTACTTCCTATCTCATAGCCCGTGGCTTCAAGAGAGGGGGAGTTGATATGACGTTGTTCGTCAGGAGAGATGACGGTGCTATTTTGGTTGCCCAAGTCTATGTGGACGACATAGTCTTTAGATCCACATGCTCCCAGCATGCTCACCACTTTGAGGAGGAGATGAAAAGTGAGTTTGAGATGAGCATGGTAGGTGAGCTTACATTCTTTCTTGGTCTCCAGGTTCGTCAGCTAGAGGATGGGATGTTCATCTCCCAATCCAAGTATGCTAGAGACCTAGTAAAGAAATTTGGTTTAGACTCCGCTAAGCATGCTCGTACACCTATGAGTACCACTACCAAGCTTAGTAAGGACACTTCAGGCAAGGACGTAGAGCAAACCTTGTATCGGAGTATGATATGCAGTCTTCTCTACTTGACTGCTAGTCGTCCCGACATTGCCTTTAGTGTTGGAGTCTGTGCGCGTTATCAGGCGTCTCCCAAAGAGTCACACTTACTCGCTCTAAAACGTATTATCAAATACGTGAGTGGGACTCTCTCATACGGTATTTGGTATTCCTTTGATACCGATGACCGTTTGTCCGCCTATTCGGATGCCGATTGGGCTGGGGACGTAGATGGTTGTAGGAGCACTTCTGGTGGGTGTTTCTACTTTGGTTCTGCTCTTGTATCTTGGTTGAGCAAGAAGCAAAACTCCATCTCTTTGTCCACTGCGGAGGCTGAGTACATCGCCGCCGGGAGTTGTTGCACGCAACTCATGTGGATGAAGCAAATGTTGGAGGATTATGGGATTTCACAGGACACCATGACCATTTCCTGTGATAACACGAGCGCGATACACATATCATGCAATCCTGTCCAACATTCGCGCACAAAGCACATCAGGTTACGCGAGCACTTTATACGTCAGTTAGTTGAAGAGAAAGTCGTAACCCTGAGTTTTGTTCCTACCGACCGTCAGTTAGCCGATATTTTCACGAAACCTTTAGATGCCCTTAGATTTGAGAGTCTTAGGAAGTCTTTGGGGATTTGCACTGTTGACTGAGGGGTTGGTCTATGTCTAGAATAGGATGCTTCTTCATGTTCATATCATATGCTTCCTATTACTAGTCTGTTTATATGTACCATAGCTTTCTTGTACAGCTTTTATGTATTTGTTTCTTATTCTTAGAAAAATACAAAAAGATTTTTTTTGAAAAATTTTGAGAAAAGCACAAAAAGATTTTATTTTGATAAAAATTTTTTTGAAAAATTCAAAAAGAGATTTGCCTTTTATGGATGAGCATTTAAGATAGCCAAGTCACAACTTCCTTCCATATATCCATGTGACTGTTTGATAGAGATTTGAGAGGCTACATCATTTCATCCATGTGCTTAACATTGATTGGAGTCCTTGAGATGTAATTAGTGATATTTCCTACATGCTTGACTCCTATATCCTTTTTTCTGCACACATGCACGGCTATATTTTGTTGCACTTGTCAATCTCATGTTGGCTTGAGTGTTTCCATCTCAATCCTGTCTATACAATGTATAAAATGCGATAAAACTTGACAAGATTGGATTGCATGTAAAAACCGTTTGGTGAGACTGTGCGCATATTTTCATAACGGGGAGGGGCTGCGAAAGTTGATTCTTATCCTTTGCGCAAAAGCCACCGTTAAAAAGGACCTAAAAAATGGAGGAATTGTAATATCCGAGGTCCTAAGAGGTTAAAAGAGCCCGAAAAAATTGAAAGGCAATCAAAAGCAATACATGCCATATATGGGCCATTTAGGTTTCACCATCAATTCTCCAAAGTTTGAGAATTTAGTATACCTCTATTCATAATATAAATCTGAGGGAGTTTGGTTGGAGATTGAAAAACGGGTTTGCACTTCCTTGAAAGTCCTGAAAAAGCATAAATCATTTTGGACGTTATTGGTGTAGAAATCACTTTGAGCTTTGATTTGATGATTTGATTGAGTCAATATCTTATACTGTCACTCGTTTACACCAAAGGAAGCATTTGAGTTCATTCGTTAGGAATATCCAATATTCATCGTGCACATATGTCATGTTTGTATGCTTTGATTTTCCTATCGAATTTTGATCACACCCATTCTTTTACGCTATCACCGACTTGGTTGTTTTATGTTCATTCATGGTGTGATTTTATGCCTTGTGACATCCCAGTACTTGATTGCTTGATTTATTTCTCTCTTTTGTCTATTTGGGGACATCATAAAAAGGGGGAGAATGAATTATCTGATTATGGGGGAGTTTGAATTTGAGTTTGAATTTTGGGGGAGTTTTGAAATTTGAGGTTCATCATAAATCTGGTATATATGCATATGTTTATTATCTCATTTTAAACTTGATACGTCACTTGGTATTTGCTTTATCTCATGTGTGTAGGTACATCCTTGATAATTCCATGATACACACCCTGATGAGAAAAGCGTGAAGATTCCTGAAGATTTGAAGATCAAACGATGCAGTCTTATTCACTTGTACTCTTTCAGTTTTGGGTTCATGGAAGGGTAGATTTGTATAGGAAATTTCATATTTGATAATTCGGATTTTTTTATGTTTGTTCCGGCATAGACATAGGGGGAGATTTGTAAGGACAATTTGTCCATCTTTATGTATATGTTATGTCATACGCCGTTACAAGATTGTTGGTTGAAAAGATCACATCGTCATCAACAAAATCCGAAGATCAAAAGAAGAAAGAATTTGGGAATCAGACCTGACCGGACCGATCCGGTCCAGAAAAAGAACCGATCCGGTTTACCGGACCGATCCGACCATCTACCGGACCGATCCGTTTTGTCAGACTCCAGTAGCCACCGGATCCATAGCGAACCGATGAAGGCAAAAGTCCCGGACCGATCCGATGCCAACCAGACCGATCCGGCGAGGATAATCACTGCCAGATCGTGCAACCGATTTTGAAGGGTTTCGATCCCTTATTTAAACCACGATCAGCAGTTGGTTTTCTTAAGACTTTCCCACGATTATCAGAGCATATCAACCCTAAAGTCTTCACCTATTGAGTCCTATGATTCTAGGTTTTTAGATTCACACATCTTCCGTATCTTTGTGAATCAAATTTGGTAACCCAAAGAACACCATTGATGTTGTTCAACCCTTTGTGAAGTGGACCGTTTCTTCCTCTTCATTGCAGCCCTACTGGACAGGGATAGTTCCAGCCGCAAGCCCTACTGGAAATGGATTTTCTTCCAGCCGCGACTACAGAATCCGATACCCGAGGGTAATTCTTAGTCAATCTGTATTTCATTGTAATCCGATTGTAAACCGTATTTTACAAATTATAGTGATATACAAATGGTTTTGCCCCTGTGGGGGATTTTTCCTTAAACTTTGTGTGTTGAATATCTTGTGCATGATTTCATATTGTTTCATTCACACCTAGTTGCATGCTTAGGGTTAATTTGGGTTAAAATTGGTGTTTATTATATTATTTCTTATTTGAACGCAAGCGCCAACTCTCTCAATACTACTTATCTGGAGTACACTTGTGGAGAAGATGAAGCTTTTCTATTGTTGACCTGCTGGAGCTCTTGCGGGAACTCTAGCCGACGACATCGAAATCGACGCCTGCGGGTATTTCATATGTCACTACATGTATTTGCATTATAATCCGTGTAAACCGAACTTTACAAATTATAGTGAAAATAAGATGGTTTTGCCCCTGTGGAGGATTTTTTCCTCAACTGTGATTGTCTTGCATGCTTAGATTAATTCATTATTAAATCACGTTTGTTTGCAAGAGTTAAGACTTGTTGGGACTAAGATTGGAATTTAATTCTAATAACTTTGACATTGATTAATGGCGCACTCTCAAATTGGTATCATAGCCATTTACACAAATTTACCGTGTAATTGTTCTGCAAATTTTTCTGGATATCAATTTTGTTCTAAAAATTGATCTTTGAAAAAGTAAGATTTCAATAGAGAACTTATATAATAGAGTCCCAATTTTTTACGGGTAAAATTATGCATATTGGAAAGTCCGTATGAACTCCCAGTTACAGGACATAGACGAATGTGTCTGGGTTGTCACAATAAATAACGTAACTATCATAAAACCTATGACTGCATGAACTGAGGATGCATTTAAATAGAGCACATATAACTCACGTGGGCCAAGTTCCATTTCTGGAGCCATCACCCCTGATGAGTTCCGACGCATTATGATGTGTACCACATCTAAAGAGCCATGGGATGTTATGCAACTTACCCACGAAGGCAAAAATGCAGTGAAAAAATCTAGATTGCAAAACTTAACTACACAGTTTGAAACTATCTTCATGAATGAAAATGAGTGTTTTAATGGATTTTATGCATGCTTATCTGATATCGTGAACACTAGTTTCAAATTAGGTGAACACATTCCTGATGCTAGAGTAGTTACGAAAATTTTGAGATAACTTCCTAAGAGATTTATCCCCAAAGTTAATGTGTTAAATTCATTAGGTAATTTGAGTAGGCTGAAATTAGAAGAGTTAGTTGGAGACGTACAAACCTATGAAATTGACATCTTCCCTAGCACGATAAAATCAAAATACAAAGGGGTTGCACTTAAATCCCAATCCAAAAAGAGTGAGAGGTCAAAAAGAGGTGAGTCGTCTAAGAAAAGAGAGGAAGAGATCTTTGTTTCTGATTCTGATTTTGACTTAGATAATTTGGTCCTATTTGCTAAAAACTTTAAGAAATTTCTCAAATTAAAGAAAAATGAAAATTTTAAAGATAAAAAGAATTTTGAGAAAAATAAATCTGAAAAGAAATTTGAGAAAGATAAAAAGGGCACCTCTAAGAAAGAAAGTGAGAGATGTTTTGAGTGCAGAGGTAGAGGTCATAGGGGGTTTGAGGGTGCAACTAGGTTGAAACATCTAGAACAATCCAAATCTGCATTAAACACCACCCTTATTGACAATAGCGAGGTCGAGTCGGTGGACTCTAGAAACGAGTCACCACATGAATGTAACTTCATCGCATTCATGGATAGTTATGTGAGTACTGATTGTGACCCTCACAACGATGAGGATGCAAGATCACATGGACAACTCGATAGTGATTGCAGTGTGAGCGAGGGGGAGGAAGAATAAAGTGAGGGCGAGAGTGATCTTCGACGCGCATACGTTGATTTATATGATGATACTTTCAAGACCAAAAAGCATAACAAATCATTAGATCTAAGGATATCAACTCTAGAGAAGGTGTTAGGAGAGATGAGAGACAGAGATACCTCCATTTCCACTGCGTTGAAAGAGAGATAGACCTCCCGTGTCGAGAGAGAGAGAGAGTTTTTGGAGAGAGAAAGTGTTTTTATGAAAGAAAAAGGGGACTTATCTAAGAAATTGGCTTATTTTATAAGTGAGATCCATTCCTCCCTGGACACTCGAAGAAAACTAGAAGCCCTTATATCCCAACTCACTCATGACCTTGAGAGAGCCCGGGAAGTCAAGGTAACAATTGAGAACCGATCTGGTAAGATGGGAAAGATGTTGCTAGCCCCTGCTTTAGGTTTAGGTGAGAGATCGAGAATAGGTTTTGATGGCGCTTCCACATACCATACGATATTGGAACCGGTTCTCGAGTTTATTACAAATCCATATGGCCACCAACCTAAAAATCAGAAGAGAGTTCGTCCCAGAAAAGCAAATCGGAGTTGGACTAAGACTACATATTTTTGTACTTACTGTAAAAGAAGCGACCATCGCCGTAAGTATTGCTATCGTTTGCGTCGAACATGACGTACTTTTGCTCCGTCATATACCACTACTGATTTTGAGTCTTAGAGAGCGAGTTAAGTTTCTAGTTGCCACATCTCAGAGTATAATGGAAGAGTTCCAACAGATTTTTATGCCGTTCGTGGACACTTCTAAAATCCCGACTCAAGTCAATAATGGCAAGGTCAAACAGAAGGTTGCCACATCTTGGGTGCCTAAACACAACACAAAAGGCCTTGTTGTTTATGTTGTTCTTAAAGCACATAATTCTCTACAGTGGTACTTCGATAGTGGGTGCTCCAGGTACATAACTATGGACGTCTCTCTGTTTACCTCCCAAGAGGATCATAAGGAAGGTAAAGTCCCTTTTGGAGATGGGAGAAAATCTAACATAGTAGGAAGAGGTACAGTAGAGTTACCAGGATTTCCTAAGCTACAAAATGTGTTGCACGTCAAGGTATTGAAAGCAAATTTACTCAGCATTAGCCAGCTATGCGACGCTGACTTTGCAGTAAAGTTTTATCGAAATAAATGCCACGTTTATGATAAAATCGATAAACTCCTATTGCAAGGGTTGAGGACTGAATAAAATTGTTATGGGATCATGCTTGAGTCCTCATTTGTCTGCAACAGCGCCACAGTCACTTCTATGGACCTGTGGGATCAACATCTAGGCCATGTTAATTTTTTAGATTTATAAAGGTTAGCTAAAAAGGACCTAGTATGTGGCTTACCATCGCTTGGAAAGCCAACTCCCGTAGTTTGTTGACCCTTCCAATTGGGAAATAAAATTCAAATCCCTCATCGGAAGTTGATTTCTAGTACCACCTTAGGCATCCTTGAGTTGATACATATGGATCTTATGGGTCCTACTCGTACTGAGATTTTAGGAGGTAAGAGGTACATTCTCGTGATGGTAGATGGTTTCTCACGCTACTCTATTGTATGTTTCTACGACAAAAATTCGATGCTATGGAATTTTCTTACGACCAAGTGTCGTGTCCTGCAAAATCAACACGCTGTCACAATAAATAGAATACGCGGTGACAACGACACTGAGTTTAAAGAAGAAAAATTAGATCTTTTCCATGATAGCCTCAGAATCAAACACGAATTTTCGGCCGTTAGGATTCCTCAGTAAAATAGGATTGTTGGGCAGAGGCGGTGTCTACCGCATGCCATACGGTGAATATAGTATATCTTCGTCCACACACACATATGACACCCTATGAATTGTGGCCTGAAAAGAAGACCAACCTTTCATATTTTTGTATCTTTGGGAGCATATGCTACATCCTACGGGATAGAGAGAAATTAGGAAAGTTCGAATCCCGAAGCGATCAGGGGATAGCTTATCGGGTGTATAACATGAATAACTCTAAGCTTATGGAGTCAATAAATGTCACCGTGCAAGATGATGAACCTTCGGCATTTATTAATTATAATCTTTTGGGTGAGGGTGCCACACTTTCTACTGATGATCCCTTTGTGCCTCCCATACCCAGAGTGGATCCCATTCCTAACTTAGGGGACACTCCTTCTTGGGTTAGCAAGAGTCATGATCCTTCTACTATTCCAGGAGATCCCATCCTTGGGTTCAAGACTCGTGCTCATCTAGAGAACATTGTTAGCCATGTTTGCTACACGTCCAAAGTCGAGCCCAAGAACTATAAGGAAGCACTCAAAGATGAACACTGTATATGTGCTATAAAGGATGAGTTGCTTCAGTTTAGAAATAATGATGTATGGAAACCGGTTCCTAGACCTAGTGAAACCAATGGGATATGTACCAAGTGAATCTTCAAGAATAAGGTGGATAAGACCGGTACCATTATCCGAAATAAGGCTAGGTTGGTCGCTCAAGGCTATGCATAGATTGAGGGTGTAGACTTTGACGAGACATTCACTCCTGTTATGAGGCTTGAGTCCATCCGCTTACTACTCGCCATCGCATGTCATCTGTGCTTAAAGTTATATCATATGGATGTCAAGACTGCCTTTCTGAATGGCATTCTACTGGAGGAGGTTTACGTGGAAGAACCAAAAGGGTTTGACGACTCTATGAACCCTAATCACGTCTACTATTTGAGTAAAGCCTTGTATGGTTTGAAACAAGCACCTCGGGCTTGGTACAAGAGGATTACTTCCTATCTCTTAACTCGTGGCTTCAAGCAAGGGGGAGTTGATATGACGTTGTTCACCAGGAGAGATGACGATGCTATTTTGGTTGCCCAGTTCTATATGGACGAGATAGTCTTTGGATCCACATGCTCCAAGCATGCTCAACACTTTGAGGAGGAGATAGTGAGTTTGAGATGAGAATGGATGGTGAGATTACTTTCTTCCTTGGTCTCTAGGTTCGTCAGCTAGAGGATAAGATGTTCATCTCCAAATCCAAGTATGCTAAAGACCTTGTGAAGAAATTTGGTCTAGACTCTGCTAAGAACGCACGTACACTGATGAGTACCTCAACTAAGCTCAGCAAGGACACTTTAGGTATGGATGTAGAGAAAACCTTGTATCGGAGTACGATATATAGTCTTCTCTACTTGACTTCCAATCGTCTCGACATCGACATTAGTGTTGGAGTCTATGCGCGATATCAGGCGTCCCCGAAAGAGTCGTACATACTCGCTCTTAAACGTATTATCAAATACATGGGTGGCACTCTCTCACTTGGAATTTGGTATTCCTTTGATACCAGTGACCGTTTATCCCCCTATTCGGATGCCGATTAGGCCGGGGATGCACATGGATATAGGAGAAATTTTGGTGGGTGTTTCTTTTTTGCTTCTGCTCTTATCTCTTAGTTGAGCAAGAAGCGAAACTTGATCTCTTTTTCCACTTTGGAGGTTGAGTACATAGCCGTCGGGAGTTGTTGCATGCAACTTTTGTGGATGAAGCAGATGTTGGAGGACTATGGGATATCACAGGACACCATGACTATTTTTTGTGATAACAGGAGCACGATACACATATACCGTAATCCGGTCCAGCATTCGTACACAAAACAAATTAGGATACGCAAGCAATTTATCCGTGAGCTTGTAGAGGAAAAGGTCATATCCTTGCGTTTTGTATGTACCGACATCCATTTTGCCGATATTTTCACGAAGCCTTTAGATGCCCTTAGATTCGAGAGTCTAAGGAAGTTTTTAGGAATTTGGACAATTGACTGAGGGGTGGTCACTACGTCTAAAGTATGATACGTTTTTCATGTTCATATCATTTGATTCCTATCTCTTGACTGTATCATTTTTAGTTTTTTGTTTGATTTTTTTTTTTTGAAAAATTGAAAAATTCAAAAAGATTTTATTCTTTTAGTTTTAGAAAAAGCCAAAAAGATTTTCTTTTTGAAAAAACACAAAAAGAGTTGTGTATTTTGTTTACATCATTTGTGGATGAACATTTAAGATAACCATAGTCACAAATTCATTCCATACTAGGTGGAAACCCGCACGATGCGCGGGCCAGGCAATTGTGACAATCATTTTGCGGGTTAAATTGTTTACTTTGCAGCATCTAATTCTTGTAATTTGTATTAATATATAATGAGAAATAAGTTCTAAGGATATAAAATATTTTAATTCCTGAATAAAAATATCTCATTGAAAAAATAACTACATTGTGCATTATTACTACTTATACAATGATAACCATATTTACTCACTTACTACAACTACATTTAAATTAACACCACAATAATATCCTTACCCTTAAATTGAAATCACAAATAATCCATATCAGAATCGAACCCAAATAAAGCATGAAATTCATTAAATTTGTCCACAAAACTCTGTATTGATGCACATCTCTCACAAAATCTATATATAGAGACACAAATACACAACAAATTTGAAGAATTTAAGCTCCACAATCTAAAAAAATTTGTAACAGTTTATAACTGAATGTAGTTTTCTCGTTTTATAGTGTAATTAGAATTTATAATGACAACTTCATATTTTGAATGCTCTTTTTAGGAATGAAAAATTATGGTTAGAGTTATTATATTTTATTGCTATCAATGTGGGAATTTTATCTCTATTTAGATATTTGAATAACCCTCAATAAAAATATTTCGAGGGTTACAGCCCTCAAACACCTGCTATTTATATTATTGTGCTCCACCTATTGGAAATTTCGAACTCTCCCACTGCACATGCCATTCATAAAACACCTTGTCATGCACCACAAGTCAATCTTTCATCTTATTCATTTCTTCTTCCTTAAGTATTTTATTAATACGAATTATGGTCAAGAACAAAGTTCAGTCAATCTAAAAGGAAGGAAATTATATCAAAAACACTATGGAAGACCAAGAGAAATAATATTTTATTGAAGAAACAATTGGCGATGTGAAAATTTAATTGATAATATTAAATTGTAAAATTGTCTTGTAATTTCTATTTTGTTTAAAATAATGAATATTTAATTTGCTAAGTATTTCTTGAAAAAAATTTACATTACTTGACAGTGCTATTAATTGTTGTTTCATTAGGATTAAATTGTCTTTCATAAGGAGAGTACCACTTGGCTTGCAAGTAAGCAAGTGATCTCTAAGGAGGAAGCAACATTGAGTTCTGCTTGAGAGATGATCTAGCGAATTCGTCCATAACTTGAAGGAATTGTTTCAGGTTTGTCAAAGAGCCCGCGTAAACAACGGGAAGGGAATTAAAAATCCTATTATAGGATTTAATGCCTCTAGCTATTTTAAAGTGACTCCTAAAGTCTATATTGATGATAAAACGTTCGTTACTTCCCGTAGCCTTTTAATTTACCACATTGATATATTCATGATCCCTTGCATATAAACTAAGATGCAACTAAAACATCAGAACATATAACATAAAAGATGAAGTCTTTCTTTACTACATGAAGGAAGGTCATGGAAGTCAGATGAAAGCACTAATCAAACACTAGATAAAACGCACCATCTAGATGCACAATATGCAAAAGCATATATGTGGTTTGTAGCAATTGGCACTGTCTAGGCAAGGTTGCGTAAATCTAACCTCGGAGACCCACAATGGTGGGACTTGTATGACATGTTCGACCTTAAGGCCATCCACAATGGGGTAGCTATTACTTTAAGGGTGTGTTTGATTGCAAACATGGAAAATGCGTGGAGAATAGTTCATTTGTATGAGAAGTTGGAAAATGAGTGAACAAATATATGAGTTTTTTATCTTACTTTTTTCTATTTTCTATGGAAATCAATTCTTTAGTGGGTAGATAAAAAATATTTTCCAATAAAAATGATGTTTGATATGGAGCACTTATTAATTGAATGGTGGTTGTTCTTATATAAACGCTCTGCAATCAAGGTACAATAAGGGAAAAACATGAGTCCAAACAACTATTTTTCCTTGGAAAAAAAATTCATGTCAATCAAACGCACCTTAAATGAAGGGGATGGTGGGTAACCGCGGGATGGGGATTCACTAATTTGGTTAACGGATTG
Source organism: Sambucus nigra (assembly GCA_949130495.1). NCBI lineage: Eukaryota > Viridiplantae > Streptophyta > Magnoliopsida > Dipsacales > Adoxaceae > Sambucus > Sambucus nigra. The sequence goes on from OX422219.1 coordinate 435,654,491, forward strand.
GTTAAGCGGGCTGTAAATTTAATTTATTAAATGAATCCAAAAAATGCGGCCCAAAATTTTTTTTATGCATCATTTACACGTTTGGAACTCAAACGTAGGTATTTTGCTTGTTTGAATCAGGACTTAAATAGTACACATTTTCAAGTGGACAGTTGTGTGTTTGGGATCAGCGCCTAACTTTTCCACTTCTGGGCCTTTTTTTACCACTGCCCATTACTACCCATCTGGCTAGTTATCTCGCTTAATTCAACAAATTGGCTAGTTCTCTCCCATATTTAGCCAAATTTAACTTCCTATCGCAGATGGACCAAGTATTAAATGTATTTTGTTTATAAGAATTAAGTTGAGGTGTAATAAAATTAAAAGTGGCCACCTTATTCTAGTTCAAAATTATTAGTAATAAATTTTGATCCCCTTGCTTTTAAAAAATATATCAATTTCCCTGCTAAAGTTAATCCCACCCTCTACTCTCCTGGCACCATTCGGATATGCAGTCTCTCTGCAATGCATCAAATAAATTTCTTACTGTCCAAAAAGATTCACAAATAGCACAAGATAGAAACATGAATTCTAGTCCAAAAGAGTAAAGTTAGGCTCCAATATACATGCAATACATTTGACATTTGAATTTTATCTTCACAACTCTACCATCCCCGAATTACAACCTAATGAATTACAACCTAGAAGAGTAAAGGTTAAAGGATTATTTCAGTAAGAAATTTAGCAGAGAGACTGTTTGTTTGAATTCAATTACATACCTCCAGTAAGAAATTTCAATGACAACTGACGTGGATAGCCTTGCATAAAATATATCAATGACAACTGACGTGGATAGCCTCATAGGTGTGAGTATTAAATGCTTGTATATCATTTTATAGTAGTTTAGAGATTTCACGTGACTGTTTGATAATGATTTGAGATGCTACATCATTTTACCCATGTGCTTTACATTGTTTGGAGTCTTTGAAATGTGATTCGTGATATCTTCTACATGTTTGGCTCCTTATCTCCTTTATTGCATACATGCACGGTACTATTTTTGTATTGTACTTGTCTATCACATATTGGCTTGAGTGTTTTCATCTCAATTATGTCTATACAACGACTAAAATGCGATAAAACTTGACAAGATAGTAGTGTATGTAAAAATTGTTTACCGTGATGAATTAATTGCAATAAAATATGATGAGTGAATCACGATAAAGGGCTACGAGAGTTCAAAATTAACTCGTCGAGAAAGCCGTTGTTTGCAAAAGATCCCAAAAATAATTACGTGGAAATAAAAAGAAAAATATGCCAAATGAAAGGGGCCAATAGGTTTTCGTTTTATCTCCTCAAAAGAAAAATATAATGTGTAATCATTTTTAGGGAGTTTGGATGGAAAGAAATGAAAAACAGGTTTGCATGTCCTTGAAAGTCTGGAAAAATGGTTCAAACATTTTGGACGTTATTGGTATGTAAACCACTTTGAGCTTTGATTAATTTGATTGAGTCAATTTGTTATAATTCCACAATTTTTACTCATAAGGAATATTTTGAGTTCATTCGTTAGGAATATCCAACATTCATCGTACACATATGTTATGGTTGTATGTATTGATTTTTCTGTTGAATTTGCTCACATCCCTACATTTCCGCTGTCATTGACTTAGTTGTTTTGGTTCTCTTGCATGGTGTGATTTTTTATAAAAATTTGAAAAACTCAAAAAGAGAGTTTATTTCCTTGTGACATTCTTCATTTGCCTTACTTATGTTCTTCATAACTGTCTATTTGGGGACATCATAAAAAGGGGGAGAACGGATTATGGGGGAGAATTGTGTGTTTGTTTTTATAATGATTTTCTTGCACACAATTGATATATGTTTCTGCTATTCATTATATTTCAAACTGTTGCACGTCTTGGGTATTTGTTTCTTGTCTCATGTGTGTAGGTATCAAATTGGAGAATCATTTTTGCACACCCTAATGATGACAAAGAAAGTTTGAAGAGTTCAAGATGATCGAATTTGTGAAGACACACATTTAGTATTTCCAGTTTTCGAGTTTAATGGCGATATTAAATTGTATGTAAGTTTGTTTATTTTGGGTAGCATAATTTGGATATTTTTATGTATGTATCGACATAAACATAGGGGTAGATTTGTAAGTACGTGTTTTATAATTGCTCGGGTGAGAATCTAGGATTTTTTCAAAGTGTCCTAGATCACAATTAAATATGTCTTATTTAGTTACATTTGGCACATCTCCATGATCATCCACGACGGACTTGATCCGAACTCATGCATGCATCATCTTCGTATGTGCATCATGGTTTCAGAAACGTACACGTCAACCGCTCCCACTACACCACGTACTTCTGGTAAAATAATTTTAATTGGAGTTTTTAATTATTTCCATAAATAGTTGGGAATAATTTTTAAATAAAATTTTGAAGTCTGGAAGATTATAGACATGTAAGATCTTTCTAAAGAGTTTTTTAGGCACGTCTATGATGTCGTTCGAATGACACCGTATGTGCTTCGGATGATATGCCATCTCGTTCAAACGACATCGTATGTCGCTTAAACACCCACTGCCTTAACCTTTTTATTTAAATAGGGTTCATGCTTCACATTTTTCCCAAGTCTGCCTACCTCCATTTCTGAAAATAATACCTTTTTCCATACTTCACATTTTAAGGTTCTCATACCTTTTTGATTTACAAATAATCCTCAATCCTTTATGTCAATCCTCTAAACCCCAAGGAAGATTATACTATTAATCTGGACTACACTTGTGGAGAAGACGAAGCTTTTCCATTGCTGAACTTTTGGAGCACTTGCGGTAACTCTAGCCGACGACATCAAAATCGATGGCTGCGGGTATTTTATATGTCACTGCTTGTATTTTCATTGTAATCCGTGTAAATTGAACTTTACAAATTATAGTGAAAATAAGATGGTTTTGCCCCTGTGGAGGATTTTTTTCTTAACTGTGATTGTTTTGTATGCTTAGATTATTTCATTATTCAATCACATTTGTTTGTAAGAGTTAAGACTTATTGGGACTAAAATTAGAATTTAATTAAATAAGTTTCACATTGATTGCTGGCGCACTCTCAGGTGTTGCTCCCCTTGTGGAACTTGAGGTCCCCTTAGAAGAATACTTGTTGCGGGAGACCAATTTGGGTTCAGCCAAGAAGCTTGAAGCACTTCTTAAAACAGGTACTATATGTCTTTATTCATTGGTATGTAATCTGTATTTCTTCACCTTACTAACATAATTACTCATTTCATTGTATCCCCAGATATCTCTGAACACCCGTTTTAGTCGACATTAGGGATGGATCCTCATCACATCAACCGAAAAGTAATGTTGTTGGATTTTAAGAAGAGGATAGAGGCAGGTATCAGTAAAGTGGAAGATGAGAGGAAGAAAGTCAAGGAAGAGCATGTTCGGGGCCAACAAATGGTCGAAAGAAGGCCGATGAAACAGCTACTAATATGGCTAAGTCAAAGGGAAAATCCCTATATATTCTCAAGCCCTTATGCTGGTGACAAATGTCCTTTGCAAACCCTGATTAGATAAAGAATTATAAAGGTTCCAAGAACCACTAAAGCTAGGATTTTTCGCAGATTGGTGAGAGGCTAAGGATCTCCCCCTCGCTGTTGTCACACCCCGCCTAATTCTGGCGTCGGTCGTCACCAAAACCAAGTCGTGCACGAGTCAATAAAATACCATTCTTAGCATGAAACAAACATGAGACATAAATAAATCAATCCTTAAGATAAATAATTGAATCAAACTCAATTGATAACAATAACTAAACGATAAAAGATCCATCACTTTCTAAAGTCCAAATAATAATCTAATCTCCAATAATATAAAACTGAATAAAACCCATACAACTTTGGAACCGAATGGCCTAATAAAAATCATAAAGTGTGTCTCAAAGTACATATGAAGGAATGGAAAACTAAACTAAATCAAGACGTATAAGGTAGAGCATCTCCAACTGCACCTCCAAGCAAATCCTGAAATAACCCTATGCAACTTCCTCAATTACTGATTCCTAAAAAGTTAGTCAACGCACGAGGTTAGAGCCCCGATCATGAATACACACTACTCCCGTCAATTAGGATCCTTGAATCCAGATAGTAGCATTATACGCAATAAATAGCACAATTGAATATTTTAAGTTAAACGAGATAATTAATCGCGATAAATATAAATCACTAACTACATGCAGAGATCCCCATTTAAAAAGGCACACCAATAGGATTTTAAATTCCCAAGTTCCACGATGTTAATTTACTTAAATAAACAAAAATTTTATCATTGTTCTCACTTTTTATTATGGTTGTCCTCCCGCCCGGAGTGGTAATTTTCACCAAAGTGTCACACTTACCCTTGTCAATCGTCCTCTGACCCATTTAAACTTCTGGCCCCAACACATGACAATGTTCCACACACGACACGACATAAATCGTCCTCTGACCCGTTTAAACTGTCGCCACAAATTTTAATACCCGTTATTATCTTAGGCATTAATTCTTAATTTTTCAATTTCATAATTTATAAATTACCCCACCTTGTTAATCGCTGTGAGATCGTCAAAATACCCCTTAGTCCCATACCTAAGGGTACCCAAGTTCTCAATACGTCATACCCTAAGTATATGATGAATCCTAACATAAACCTCGACCTAGTTTCATACCTAAGCTAGCATAACGACGATAAAGTAACAAAAATATGCTCACCCCTGACATAATAAAGTCTTAATAATCTACCCTCACTAGTGCCATACCTAGAAGGCGTAAATCATCAAAAGGCCTACCCACTAGTCCCATACTTAGAAGGCATCCTAAACTATAGGGAGAGAAAAAATACCCAAAAACCCGTCGTCACCATGACAATATAATAATACCAACAAGTCACACAAACAAGCATAATTATTCAACATATAATACTACGCATAATAGTCCAATTCAATTAAATATTAATTTAATTATCTCATCATCATAAACACCCAATTTAATCTCATATAATTCATTTAAATTAAATACACAGATGTTTCATCATTAATACAACAAAATTCTAATTTCATTACCTTAACACGAATTACGTGAGTTATACGCTCCCAAATTCATTTATTTCAAAACTAAGATTTTTCTACATGCAACCTACACCAATAAAATCCAAAATCCACTCGTAAGTCCCACGTACCCAAGGGTTATGAATATTGTTCAAATTAAAAGATTTAATAAAATCAGTCCCATAATTAGTGTCCACTTTTCCTAATTAAGTTGCTAATTGATTTTAATCAAAAACATATAATTAAGTGTTTAGGCGACACTTAAAACGCATAATACTAAAGGAAAAGAATAGAGTATTCATGCCTATGATTAGTTGGACAAAAATATGAGTAGAAGGTTGAACTCCTCTTGAGAAAACACCAATTAAGCCTTCTAATCTAAGGTTGAAATCTTGAATAAGTTTGGGGCTATGGTTTGTAGATGAAAGGGAGTAATTTTGGAGAGGTCTTCTGGTTGAAAAGTTTGATAAAAAGTGATTTCAAAATTCCATCCATGAATTATTTGTGAAATATAAAGGATTAAGAGCTTGATTAAGAAAGAGTTCTAATCGTATACAAACACTCGAAAAATCATTACGGACTATCAGACCGTCAAAATTGCTTGAAAAATTAGTATATTGTAGCGAACGGCGAGACAGGATTGCTGTGAAAAATTAAGCTCGATCGAACCGTCGAATTTCTAAAAATATTATTTTTATCCTCCTTAACTCGGATCCTCCCTCGATTTTTATACAAAAATTTATAATTTCCAAATTTTAATCCCAATTTAAATTCAACTTAAAACCTTATTTTTATATATAAAAACCAACATATTTAATTATATATTTAATTATTAAAAATAATTAAATCCAAAAATTTATTTTTCTCGAATTTTTCCAAATTAGTTTAAAAATACCTATTTAAAAAAATCGGGGTTGTTACATCTGTGGGGAAGTTGAAGCGTTTAAGTTTGACCTAGATCACAGGATCTCCTCGGAGGAACTTAGGGTTGACCCCGAATCCGTATTCCATCATTCTAAAAATTCTATTGATATGCTCAACTATCATAGGAATGGCAAGGATTTTGAGTTTCTGAGAGGATACGATCCAGATTCTTTGTGGAGGTTGACTCATCACAAATTGTCAGTGGTACGTTTCTCTACAATTTTCATTAATTATTTTACAGTTTGCTCATATATATATATATATATATGTTATTGTGGCAATCCTAAGGCTTCCCTTCGAATTCCCTTTGGCGCACACGCAGGGTTGTGCCCTTTCTCGGGGCACTCAACCGTCGTCAATGCGGGGGATTATGTGTGGAGATAGAGTCACCAACCTATTTTGAACAAAATAGGCAAAATAAATTTTATCACCTCGAGAGAATGATATCAAGGACAATAACGATGCTTGTGAAACCAAGTAGTTCGAAGGTTCGGTGACTAAGTTACGGAATGGGAAGGACAATATTGAGGTGGGATCCCTCTTTTGGAATTTACAAATAAACCCTTTTTTTATGAAAATAGATTATGGGCAAATATTGCTAATAAATGTTTGAGATTAATATATGTGACGTAATGAAACAAAATTCTAAAGTAGATATAAAGCAAATAATACTTAAAATGAGAGAATTGAAGATAAGGGTGGAGAGTTGGATCTCCTAATGAACGCTTGATGTTGATCTGGAATGTATATTGGCTGATCTTGAAATGGTATGAAAGTGGTATGGAGAGGTAGGGTAATTTACCAGGTGAGGTAAGAAAGTGATGGACTGGAATGTGGGAAAATAGTTTTTTTAGGAAAAGGATAGCTCTTAATTGAAGAGAATATTTTCTGAATTGCTGAGAGGTGAGTTCAGGGATTTGGGGTGTTCTGAGTGTTGTTTTCAAGCTGAGATCATGTCCTCAATTTATAGGGACAAGGTGGGTGACGATCAAGAAGGGGTTTGACCTACCTATCGGCATAGAACCTCAATCACATTGCCGATAGGCAGGGTCCTTGAGCTGCCATTTGGTAGTCTCGGATAAGTTTTTTAGAAAAATGGTTGTAAAATGAAAATTGTAAGTCAGAACCACGCACAGGGTGGACCGTTGAAAAGGGTGTTTACAGACCTTCAAGAATCCATTTGAGTTACTACTGATTCCCAGAGTTGACCAAGTTAAACGAGACCCAAAAGTTCCAGTTGGTAAGGGGACAAGATGTTTTTAGAGAAAAACGAATCGTTCTTCCTAACCATAAGGCCAATTCATGCATGGGATTTACCATTGGAAGGTTATTTAGTGCCCTTAGATATTTTATTCATTTCCATTCGGTTCGAAGAGTTCGCTAAGGTCCAACGGGACCCAAAAGCGCTTGTTGACCCTTCGAAGTAAAATGGATCGTTCGTCTGTACTGTAAGGATGATTTGTGCATAGGAAAGATCCTTGGAAAGTGGATTAAGAGACCTTCAAAGATTCATTGAGTTTTTCCCAAGATGGATAGTTAACCAGAGTCAAATGGAACCCGGGAGCACCTAGTGGCATCTTGATCAGTTTTCGAAGTAAAACGAACCGTTTGTCCAAACCGTAAGTTCGATTCGTGTATGGGATGGATTATTGGAAAGCGTATTTAAAGCCATTTGAATATTTATGAGCTTTTTCACAATAGAGTGAGTTAATCGGAGTCAAGTGGGGCCTAGGAGCGCTCGATGGCCTCGAGATCAATTTTTTGTAGTGAAATGGATAGTTTATCCAAAACGTAAGGACAGTTGGTGCATGAAGGAGATAGTTGGAAAGGAGATTAAGATCCCTTTTATTCTTCATTGAGATTTCGTTCAAGCGAGAGAGTTCACCCAAATCAAACAGGGTCTTGGAGCGCCCAGTGGCCTTTAAATCGGTACTCGGAGTATGACCTAGGGTTTATGGTGAACGAGTGAGTGTTAGGGACCTATGGACATGATTGGAGGGGTCCTATAATGGGGTGTCTACAGAGAGCCCCTCAATGCGCGAGTTTGGAATAAGTGGAAGGCCATAAAATGATAGACACGATGTCGACACTAGGGCTGAGGATTTTAGGTCAATTCTGTGGACCTAGGGGATAAGGGTGACCAATTCAGAGGGTCGAGGTCAGTTCTGAGGACCTAAGGAGACGAGGATGACCGATTAATTAGTGTATGCACCACATTCAAGGACAATCCTAAGCATCTCCTCAAGTCCCTAACACTTCCTCCTTCATCGTAAACCACCGATCATACTCTGAGTACTGATCTAGAGGCCACCGGGCACCCCCGATCCTTGTTTGAATCCAATCAACTTTCTCTTCTGAGAAAAAAAAATCTTTCAACGGCTTTGAATCCCCTTTCCAACGGTCCACTCCAAGCACAAATCGGCATTACGGTACGGATGAACGACACAATTTACTTCGAAGGGTAACCTGGCATTTTTTAGCCCCATTTGACCAAGGTTAACTCTCCGAACCAAATGAGACTAAATGAATCTTTGAAGGCATCTTAATACCCTTTCCAATGATTCATCCCTTGTGCAAATAAACCTGGCGGTTTGGACGAACAATCAGTTTTCCTTTGGGAATCTCTTGTCCAAAAGATCGTCGAGTGATTTCGAGCCTCGTTTGACCACTCTCAGCTTCCAAACCCAGGATCATCTCAATGGATTCTTAAAGGGCTCTATGGACACTTTCTAACGGTACATCCCATGCATGATTCAGCCTTACAGATTGTGTTTTACGATAATTTTTCCAAAAAATATGCATGAGTCTCCCGAATGGCAAACACATTTCCTTGCCTATCGGTAATGTGTCTGGGGTTGCCTATTGACAGGCAGATTAAGGACAATGATGATTGGAACCCCCTTCACCCGATATAAAGGTAGCACGAGATCACTTTGAAAGTCACCTCAGAAAATCCCTCTCAGTTATCTCATCAACATTCTCTTGAAGTCAGCATGGTTTCCATATTGAAATATCTCCCCCACCTTCCATTTCCATCCTTTTCATACCCAATTTAGAAAATTCCATTCCCTATCCTCCTACTTCCTCCATTGACTTGCAAGATCTTCCCTTCAACAATTAAGATCGATCTTAAAGCTTCCGAAGAAGTCCAAACCTCTCACTCTCTATTTGAATTCTCTCATTTTTCGTATTAGTTGTTCAATTTTTACTTTAGTATTACATCTTTATTAGTTCACATATATTAATATCCCACTTTTTATTAGTAGTATTGCACATACTATATTTTCTATAAAAAAGAAAAATAAGAAAAAAGTGGGTTTTCTTATAATTCCAAATGGGGATTTCTCACCACATTTTCTCACATTACATTCTTTTTCTACACACGCACATATAATAAATTCTCTAGTTGGATTTATGGGATAACCCCCCCCCCCCCCCCCCCCCCATGTTGGATGTGAAATACATGGAATTTATGCCTTTTAGGCTACGTAGGCGTCTAGGGTAAAATTTGAGATTTGAGTCCTCTTTTCCTATTTTTATTCATATATTATTTCCATATATTATATTTGTGATTCATGCTCACGTTTTTTTCCAATTTATACCATCTTTTTCTATAAAGATTGGTGAACCGATAAACACACACATTATATTTTTAATTACTATTTGGACAACCCTCCTATGGATGACCTCACTCCGCCTTTATCCATGATGTGAGTCCAGTATTTCCATACTCCATTTATATATACATGCACGCATACTTCACGGAGTTATTAACAAGAAGAATAACACATGCCCAAGAGAGATCGAAAGGGAGGGATGGGTTCCTAACATCTTCCCATTCCATAAGTTATCCCTCGAATCCTTAAACTAATTGGTTTCGCAAGCAGCTGTATGTCTTTGATGCCTTTCTCTCGAGGTGCTAACATTTCTTTTTCCTATTTTGTGCAAAATAGGCTGGCGACTCTATTTTCTATACATCACCCCATAATATTTTTGACGATGGTCGAAGCGCCCCGAGGAAGGGCGCGATAACTCCTTCGCTCACGCGCACCGACCGTAGGATATGGGATGACCACAATTGCGAATCCGCTCGGTACTTTTGTCATCAGAGGTCTAGACTCTATTCTTACATGGGTACTATCATTTTTCGCATGTGCGCGTCTCGAAGTACCTGTATGTTCCCTTTTCCCCTATTACTTCTTGTATATTTCTACCTCATGTTTATATCAATTTTCACTCACTTTTCACTTCACACACTTGCAAATATCCTCCATGTACACCTCACACTACTTAAACTTGTATGTAAAATCACTTATATCCATATGTTTTACACACCACTAAGAATATCCATGCTTAGGTATCACTACCACACACCTCCACTTATCACACTTGTATATATCCTCGTGTGTAGATATTCACACATTATTCATTCTTATGTATCCATGCTTAGTGTAATCTTCATGCTCCATGCTAGATTTACTTTTCATGATACTTTTACATCCTTCCGTATTAGTATAGTGCCTCTCTTACTCATCATACCAAATAAAAAACTCTCTCCATAATATGCTAATGAAGAATCATGCATTTTTCACACTACATCACCAAGAACATGGCTATTGACCGACATGTTACGATTAGCCTAAGCAATATGACTCTCACCTTCCATTGGCCTAGTACCATCGACGTATATCAAATGGTTCCCCATGCATCGTACTGCTTGACCAAACTCATGACGGGAGGTATTTAACAGGTAACTCGTTCATGTACGTCGAGTATATCAAATTCACTCTCATACGTACTTTCCCCATGAGGTATATAGTGAGGTAATTCATGTACACTCAGGTATATCGAATGGATTGTCCACCCGTAGCGATTGCCCTCAAAAGCAAGAAGTATATTGTGGAAGTCATGCCAAATGGGGGAACATGTCCGCTAACCCAATAACTGCATAAACCTCATATATGAGTCAGACCTAGGTCACTCATATTTAGTTTGTCGTTTACCACATGAAACACAACTGAAATTTCGGGTTGGCATGCCGACCAAATTTTTGCTCGATTTCGTCATTTTTTTGCAAAACAGGACCATGTCCATGAGTATGGAAACAAGTCAAACCCTATCTTACCTATTTTTCAAACCTAAGTCTCCCAGGCTCGGGTCTTGTCCGACATTTCTTTTGCATTTAGGTAAACCTAATACAAGTGAAAATATAAACATAATAATAATCATGTTGAAACTATTCTCTCCTTTTTCCCTCCTCTTTTAAAAAAAATGAAATACCAAAAATATTTTTCCTCCTTTTCACTAAAAATACCAAAAACAATTTTTCGCTTTTTTTTTAAATAACACCTAAAATATTTTCCTCCTTTTTAAAATATACCCCCAAAAAATCCTTCCTTCCCCTTTTAAAAAAATAAATTTGAATCATTTTCCTTCTTAGGTCGATCACATACCCGATTCTTGGTCTAGCTCTCTATTGGCTTTGGTCTTCCATCAAACTGCCCCAAATCTCTACTTGTTCCCTTGTAACTCCATTTATTTCTAGAATCTACCTTCACATGTCTTTCATAGAAAATGATGATCAAGCACCGAACGTACATCCTGATCTGAAGGCAGTCTTAGTCCAACTCAGTGCCAAGATTGACAACCTTCAAATCGAGGTTCATGAGATATAGCAAAATCAATTCCAAGTTACCTAAGAAAATGAGGTTCTCTTTCCCACTAGAATATTAGCATTCTCCTCTCGTCCACTTGCCAATGGGATGTCGTTAGGTCTGCTCCCTATGCCTAACCTTGTCCAGTCAGGGGCTTAATTGCCAGTACCCGTTGATCCCAAGGAGGAAGAACTGAACAAGGTTAAAGAATACCTCAAGTTGTTATTAAAAAAGTATGACCAAGTTAAGATATCCGGGAACTACATGGACTACACCCACATGTCTCCTTACCCTAAAACAAGATTTTTAGAGAAGTTCAAGATGCCAGCTATCGCGAAGTTTAGGGGCAACGGCCCCCAATTATTCACCTTTGCAGTTATCATAGAGACATGACCTTTCTTGGCTCCTTTAAATAGATAATGGCCCATATGTTTCAATAGACATTGATGGACAACTCTTTCTGATGGTTCCTATCACTTGAAGAATCCATAATGGGTAGTTGGGAAGATATTTTGCTAAAATTCATGTCACAGTGTAAGTACAATGAAGAACTAGAGGTTACACACCGTGATTTAGAGATTTTTAAGAAGAACATTGGATAAACTATTTGTAACTTCATAGAAAGTTTGAGAGAGAAAGCTACCACCATGGCCAATCGGCCCTCTGAAGAAGAACAAGTCAGCATAGCAAAGAAGAATTTCATGCCCCATATCCGAGAAACTATAGGAGGTCAATATTATCCGCATTTTCAATCTCTTTGACAAACATCTATAAAAATTAAAGAAAGTATTACCAAGGTGGTCACCGAGCCAAAGAAGATGGCAGGGCAACTCATTTCTAAAAAGTACAGGAACCTGCCAATACTGCAGCCTCCACCATCAATAATATCTCCCATCCTACTATGTTTTGGGCACTAGAAAGTCGCCCTAGTCTCTCTATAAGGGAATACACTGATCTCCATGCTCCCTTATCCAAAGTCTACCAGGCCTTGTTAAGCCAAAACCACATCAAACCCTTGGACCCCCATCCATTACCAAACCCACTTCCCAAAAAATTCAAGGTTGATGCCCACTGTGACTTCCACCAATCTGCTGGTCACACTACTGATTAGTTTTTTCGTCTACAGAATGTAGTCCAAGGTTTAAGTGATCGGGGTATCATCGCCCCAACAGCCAATCCTAAACCCATCAACACTTATAATCCTCTTCCAACCCGCACAATTTCCATTTTTCTAAAAAATGACCCAAAATTTGATTCATCTACCCTAATTGTGCCCAGTAAAGCACCCATCATAACCTTATTCTCACCCAAAACACTCAAATTTTACCCATATGTTCTCCTACACCCTACCTATTTTATTGACCAAGATTTGTCACTCCTCACAAGGGCTTGTAATGCCATTCACTCCCAATCCGAAGGGAGAGATATGGAGTTATTGGTTGTTCTGAACCAACTTTTAGAGTTTCAACTGAAAAATCCTACCAAAATGACCATCGAGTTTCAGAAATTCAATGGATTGTTCATGAAAGACCAAAAATGGGCTCCAGAATGAGATGATTGCATAATACCCATTACTGAAGTCAACTTAGACGACATTGTACAAATCGTGGAAGACATGTTTCGACAAAAACCAATGAGATTTGTAGCATTTTAAAACTACTCACTACTTTAAAGCTTCAAAGGCGGTTGGTGCCTTCACTCTTGCGCCTCCTTGAATGGGAAGACTTATATGAGAAAGACGTTGAGGTCATGAAATGCATCGATTTCTCTTGGCAAGAAGATATCATTGCCACGTAATGAAGGGATGAATTTGATAGCTTTGATGATGAACCGAGTTAAAAAAAAGGCCAATCCAATGACCAATATGTGCAGAATGATATCTTTTGAGCACTTGTTGGGGAAATCAGTAAGGTAGACATTCAACTAAAAATAGATGAAGACGCGAGGTTCTTATTCTTCCCCGCCTCTGTAACTAACATCACCAGATTAGAATGACACTATCTAGATCTGAATCCTCCGTCATCAAGAACATATATGGGAAAGGGAGTTATAGAAGAACTTCCCATGCCAAAAACGACCATTGAAGAGAGGAAGATCCTAGACCAACTCAAGAAGACTCAAGCCAACATCACCTTATGGGGACTCTTCATGTCTTCCCAATTATATTGATATTCTTTGATAAAGCTTCTCACCGGGGCCCATAGTCCCTCCATTAACCACTTGAGAAGAATCTATAAACCTGGTTGGATCTATGTCCATCACTAGACTCCTTTCCTTCTCCGAAAAATAAATTTTGAAGGTAGGCCTAGACCACAACCATGCCCTTAACATCTCTATTTCTCAGAGAGAATACCCCCAAATTTTAATCTTCAAATTATGAGATGGTTCAATGATATACCAAATATTAAATTCCTTTCGAATTTAATAATTAAAAGCTCAAATATTATTATCTTCCAAAATTAAACTAAACACACATTTTTAATTTTCACTTAAACAAAATTCTAATTCAATTCAAGTTAAACGAACCAAACATGAATATTATCTAATTAAATTAATGTTGACTTGCATTAAATTAAATTAAACTAAACCCAAATGTTAATTAATAACAAATTAAACATGAGTCGTGATTTAAATTAATTTTTATCGTATTAACCTACACATGCATCTATGTGAGAACTTTGCAAGATAAAAATAAATCATAAGCACAATACGCTGCAATATACGAGGAAACCCACAATGGAAAAAATCTTGGACGACCTGCCTATAAGTCCACTAAGTATGGTTTTACAAATACAAGACAAAAGACTTAAAACACACGACTTGACTCCCTTCAAGCCTCGACGATTCTTCTGCCTAGTTGATAACTCTGGAGTCCACCACAATTTTGGTATCCACCAGTGGGTAACAGCTACCTTTACCCCCACACCTGGTGCCTTTCACCGTATGAGTACACTAAAGCACAAACAATCTCCTTTTTGGGATAAAGAAGGAACCCGGTGCCAAATAATTTCTAAACAAAGATATATATATATATATATATATATATATATATATATATATAAAGATGTGTTTTGGTTGAACTTAATCCATGAAAAATTAACACATGAAAATGGGACTTTTTGTTAGAAGTATTTTCTCTCTCAAAAGCTCTCAAAGGATGCAAAAAGTCTCTACTAAAAAAAATTTCCCACACTTATTTTATCAGGTAAAAGTTAGTGGGATAGTGGAAGAGTGGGGAAGTTTTTGAACAAAAAATGACAAACTCGAAGTCGGTCATTCGAATGACATTCCAAGTTCGTTCGAACAACATGGTTCGAATGAGATTTCAGTGTCCAAGTTCGTTCAAAGGAGAATTCAGAAAACTTTTTGTTCGATATTTCGTTTGAACGACTTCGTTCCAATGACCTTCCAACTAGAAAATAAATTAAAAATTGCATAATGTCGTTAGAAGTTCATTCGAACGACCTGGGAGTTTTTTTCGAATGATATTTCAGGTACATTCGAACGACGTTATAGAAAATCCTTAAATTGCTTTTAAGCTCAAAAACTTTTATGAAAAGTTCTAAAATTATTTTGTGAGAAAAATAAAATTGTTTTGTCCTCTTGAGGTACAACAATCTATCCTATGACTCAAATTATTTTGTACGGAATTAAGCCAACACTACAAATTGATTCGATTGGAAATTTGTCCTTACAAATCTCCCCCTTTAGATATTCCGAGACAAAACCAAATAAAAATTCTATGGGACGTCAATCATGCCTAGACAGAATCCCACCCCAAAAAAAAACAAAAATACAGACGCTTGCCTCGACTTATAGAAAATGCTTTGCTACTTTATGTAATGCCGATAAGGATAAAATCATTCACACTTAAACAAACCATCAAATGTATAGGGGATATGAAAAATTAAAGTGCGTAAAATTAAATACCCTCCCTTAATTAATTATCCCCTTTTATCTAACATGATCCACTTAAGAAAATAGAGCTCTACCCCCAAGTTAGATCTCCTAAACTAAAGATTTAGATACCATTTATCCCCCTTTTTGTTTAGGAATAGACAAAGGTCAAGAATAAAATAACTTATTTCTCCTCCAATTAAAGAAAATACTCCCCCTAAATTAAATAAGGGATAAGAAATAAGGAAAAACAAGTTAAACATGTAATGATGCATAAAGTGATAAGAGCATTAAAGTACATAGGCAATAATGAAGTACAAGTACAACTAATCCATACAAATATTAATAAATATCACCTATGATGCGATGACAAAGGATACCATTAAAATGTACTATGACAAGCATGGGATATCAAACACAATTCGCAACAAGATAGATACTTATTTTGAATTCAATGCATTCATGGACTAGCAAGCAAGACAAAGACTCAAAAACAAAGAAATACCACACACACATATATATATATGCACACAAATATACCAATAACGCAGACGCACATATACATGGGTATAAACACCATATACGACACGAAATGCATTAAGTTTTTTACACTCATATGACAAAAATGTGTATAAATATCATGTGGTAAACGGAAATGAATGGGTGTGAAACTAGATACTAAAGGAATATATACCCAATCACTTAATAATGTTCACGGAGTTTTCATTTGATTGTAAAACTTTATCAAACTTAAATATAGCCTCATGTGACAATATAAAGTGAACTCAATGAAGAAACATACACAATTCACACAAGCCTAGATTATCGATGATTCTACAAACCAATAGGGCCATGACAAAATAACTTAATTAGGATACAAAGTCATTGTGCAAACCCATTGATATATCCAACCAAACTCACTCATTAATATTCTTTTTCTTTTTCTATGAACATTCCAGCCAAACAATGAAGGCCTTGGCTAATTTTATGCCACATTTGTTTTGGCCAAGTTTCAACGGTGGATTTTCGTGCAAAGTAATTTTGTCTTTCGCAGCCCGATTCCATTGATAAACAACTACAACAACAACACCAGATGAATGTTTTTCTATTTTTTTTAAACCCGAGAAACGATTCTTACATTCACAAATCCTCCATAGTCATAGCAACATGTAGAAGACTAAATTGATAAGAGAACGTCTCACTTAGCTTAAATACACATGTGAAGTTAAATTTCAAGTGAGTTCGTGCATGCGTGAATCGAGGCATAGAAAAAAAGAATCCATTAATCAAGTCAAAGTCAAACCACTCCATGCAAGCATGATAAAGAACACTTTAAGGATTGAAAATCTTAACAAAAAGTTCTAGCCACATGGAAGCGGGGGTAAAATTGGATTTAAATACAAGTATATGCCACATAAAATGTGTAAAACAAAATTCACACAAAAAAATCTTTTTGAATTTTTCAAAATTTTTTAACCAAAAAAAATCCAACCCAAAAGAAAACAAAATTCTTATTGTATTTTTCAATGAGACCAAACAAAGTGAAATAAAATATAAAAGATATACATAACATAATTTTAGCATAATTTTTATAATGAAGCAAAGACTAGAAAATGATAAACAAACATACAACTAGCAAGAATATATCATGATACACATAAGCTAGTGTATGTAACCAAAGTTAACAAATTCAACCATTCAATTTAACAAGGGAGGTATCACGTGCAAGCAAATGAGAATAAAAAAATCCCATCTTGCAAAGTCGCCAAATCGGATCTCCTAACCTAAACTAGTGAAGCGTGACACTCTCGAGATTTGGGAATTTTGGTGACTCTACCATTGGACTTTCTAGGATCCTTTTTAAGATCAAAACAAAACTTTCTAAAATACGTTACTCAGGCAAACACCTACTCTCTTCAAACTCAAGAAGAACTTTCTTCATAGCGTCCATTAAATCTCCAAGGCTATCTCTCTCACCTTATACATAGTCAAGCTTCTCATGAAGAGATCTCTCACGTGCCCTAAGATCTTCTACTAAAACACTCTCATTATTTTCCTTGGCATGTAGTCTCAAACAAGGTTCTAACTCCAAGTTTGTCCTTTTTAAATAATCGATTTGGCATACAACTCTCGAAAATATACTTGAAGTTCACTCACATCGTCCTCTTCTTCATTCTAACTCTCACTTACTTCTTCAATCTCATTACCATTAAATTTTTGGTATTTACAAACAATGGCCTTGAAAGTGTCACGTATTAAGATGTCATCATTGGACGATTTCTCACTTTCATTTACATGACTTTACATAATCGCGATAAAGTTGCGCTCAATGGAGGAATCGGATCCCACTTCCTTTTCACTATCACTAAGGGTGGAATTGTTTGAAATTGGTCTCATTCCCTCCTTCCTTAGTTTAGTGGAACACTCTCTGCCCTATGTCCATAACCCTCACAACCATAACATATATTTGACTCATCCTTATCAAGATATTCATTATGTTTTTAGCGATTTTTTTGCTTTGTCATAGTTATATTCATCAAATTTTGTAAACTCGTGTTTAAGATTTTCTTTACTAAACTTAAGAAATTTTCTAAACTTCCTAGCAAACATCGCCATCTCATCGAAATCGATGTCACTCTCATGATTCGAAACTTATTTTTCCTCCTTGCGGGCTTTCAAAGCGATGACCTTATCTTTCTTCTTCTCATCCTTGGACGTAAAAATGTCAAGTTCATACATTTATAAGTCACCTACGAGCTCTTCAAGTTTCGTAGAGGCACAAGTGGGTAAAGAATTTAAAACAGTCACTTTTGGAATAAACCTATTGGGTAAGGACCTCAAAAAAAAATTTACTACACGGTTGTCAGGTATCTTTTCCCCCAAGTTAAATGATGGATTGACAATGTTAGAAAGTATAGCATATAATTCATCAAAAGTCTCACTTTATAAAATTTTAAGGGTTTCAAATTGACTGGTGAGGTTTTGGAGTTTTGAAGCTTTAACGACACTTGTTACCTCATGGGTGAGTTGGAGTATATCCCAAGCCTCCTTAGAGTTTTCACACGTCATAATTCATCGTAACTCATCGGGTGTAACCACATTAAAGAGAGAAATCATACCACGAGAATTAAAATTTTGCTAATTGAAGTTCATTCTAACTCCATCTCTCTACGGGTTTAGGAACACACTCATTTTCAACTAGACAAGTAGGTGGAGACCACCCGATAACAACCGATTGTCAAACCCACTCATTTAGGGATTTAAATGTCGATTTCATTCCCACTTTTCAATACGTGTAATTTGAACCATCAGAAATAGGAAATTTTGTAAAAAGTGAATTTTCCATTTTTAAACCAAAAGCAAAAGGATCTTAACACAGTAATTTAGCGTTCCCTCTCTGATACCACTTGTTGGAGCTAATGCCCCCCAAATTTTAAACTTCAAATTATGAGATGGTTCAATGATATATCAAATATTAAATTCCTTTTAAATTTAACAATTAAAAGCTCAAATATTATTATCTTCCAAAATTAAACATAAAGTGAAATTAAACTAAACACATATTTTTAATTTCCAATTAAAAAAAATTCTAATTCAATTCAAGTTAAACAAACCAAGCATGAGTATTGTCTAATTAAATTAATGTTGACTTGAACTAAATTAGATTACAAATAACCCAAATGTTAATTAGCACCAAATTAAACATGAGTTATGATTTAAATCATTTTTTATCTTATTAACCTAAACATGCATCTAAGTGAGAATTTTGCATGATAAAAATACATCACAAGCACACTACGCCGCAATGTACGAGGAAAACTCACAACGAAAAAAAATCTCAAAAGGCCATGCCTACAAGTCCACTAAGTATGGTTTTACAAATACAAGACAAAAGACTTACAATGAAAATCTTTTAGTAAGGCCGTTTAATGTAAAATTAAACTATTTAAGTAACTCCGAACAGTTTTTTGAAGAAACTCTTTTCTTTAAAATAAAAACTAATTAATCACAAGATGTGTTTAAAAAATATGTACGAGATATGTTCAAGATATGATAACAGGTTTAATAAATCAGTTTAAAAAACTTTAAACACAGCACAACCAATAATTAGATGAGGGGATGTAGAAAGACTAAGAATAAGTATTTTTTACGTGGTAAAACCTAACCCAACTAAGGAAACATCCACGACTCCCTCTACGGAGTAAACTAAAAATTCCACTAAAACAAATTTTAAAAGTTACAAACTATATAACAAACATGCATACAACTCAGACCTATATAAGTTTAGGAATGTACCCTCTGGTGTCCTTATAACTTCTCTGCAGTTCTGATTGTTGATGTTGTTCTCCCAGTTTGCTAACTTCCAATTTGTTCAAGTTCTTTACGTCGACTCTTGTTCTTGAGATCTTATTACCAACCCTTTTAGTGTGGTAGGGTGATAGTGTTTGTGGAGGTTCTTTCTAACACATGCATGCACGCACACACACTTATTTCATAAAACCAGATCTAACAAATTACATATAAGAACTATATGCTGTCATTTTCTATTTCACTCTTCTCACAAAACTTAACCTTATTTGACCTTTACAATAATCCCAAAATCCACGACTATCTTGATCAGAAGACGTATCAAGATCTTAATCAATCTTAGGTTTTGAAAATATTTTTGAGATTAAAAATCACCAAGTGCGATTCTAAAATAGGTCAAAGGTCTCGTTTCAAGAGAACTACAAACATAAAAGTATTTTGTTGGTTTTGAAGTTAAAAACATTTACAGAACCAAACCAACAAATATTTTCTCAAGATGAGAAACTAAAAATATAGATCTATGTGTAATATAACATGAAACGTTTTAGATCTAAGGTTTCTATAAAAGAAGAAACACATATCTAAAAAAATATGTTTAAGTTGATAACAAGATCTGGGAACGAAGAGGTTACAGCAACAAAACTAACAAACAAATCACTTAAAATCTCTCAAACACTCAAGGTTGTGTTTGGTATATACAGGTTTTGAAAGAGGTTAAGGTTTGAAAATAGTTTTGGAAGAATTAGGGTTAGGGTTTCCTAACTCTGGTTTCTCTCTCTCTCCTCTCTCTTCTCTCTCTTTTCTCTCGAATTAACAAAGTGGCAAAAGTCTCAGATGGCTGAGGGTGGGGTCCTTTAATAGGAGGCTGAGAAGATTCGAGAACACAGACCAAGATCAAGGGCTAGGATCTGGTCTTGTATGATTGACTTTGATCCAATGGTTTAAACAGAGGCGGTGATTATAACACTCCTGATTGGCTCAAACAAGGTTCACATAGATTATATAGGAGCGCATGCAGATCGTTGATAAAAATGATCCAAGGGCTGTTAACCAATGCTGGTACTCTCTTCGAAGAAACAAAAACTCAACCAATAAGGATGCAACAGATGTTGGGAAAAAATAGGTTAACAAACGCGTGTCTGAACATAATTACAAACGCACCATGAAGTCTCTACCGCTTTCGAATTCTACCTAAGCAAACATTGAGCCAATATAACCACCAATACATAATTGCAGATTGACCCCAAAAACTTTTAAAAACATATTTTAATTAATAAAAACCTTATTTTAAAAGTTTATAAAATCCCAAAAAATATTTAAAAACAATTTTAGGGATTTAAACACACTCAACATATACACACACAATTATATGCAATATGAAGTGTATGAATGCAATTCTAATGTGTGTGAGTGTTGGTAAAATTCTCTAGATCAATCAAGCAAGAGGAATGAAATAGCAGACCGAGCTCTGGGGTTCTTTGGTTTCTAGGATAGACACAATTTTGTAATAATTTCCAAACTAGATGAGCACTTATACAATACAGACTCAAGTGAGTCAAGAGTATAAGGTGCTTCATACAACACATGACTTGAATCCCTTCAATCCTCGACACTTCCTCTTGCATCCACCTCACCGAAATCTTAGAATCCACCAATGGGTCACAACTGCTGTTAACCCACACACAACTCCTTTCACCGTATGAGTACACCGCAGCACTAACAATCTCCTTTTTGCGGTAGAGAACGAACCCAAACTACCCCCTTAATAGGAAGAGAAGGAACTCAGTGCCAAACAATCTCCAAGCATATATATATATATATATATATATATAAAGTAGGAGACTTATGTATGTCATAAGCTTACTTGATGATGTCATCAATATGCATTTTTTCCTACAATACCTCTTTTACCCTTAAAAAATTTGAATTCCTCCTCTTTTCTTTCTCACAAAATAATTCCCCCTCTTTCATTTTAATTCAAACACAAGGCCATTTTGGTAAAGACAACTTATATACATCTAAACATCACTTTACCTCTTCTTTATCACTATACTCAAACTATCTCTACAGCTGAAGACCCATCGAACTATCTCTCTCTCTCTCTCTCTCGACCACCATTCATCCACCACCTATGCAATCCCGATAACCACCTACGCAATATCCATACACCACTTATACTATCCATCCACCATCGAACCCGCCGCCCTACTTCAACTCGGTCGCCCTTCTCCATGCTTCTACCCTTCTCTCTTATCCCCATTGCCTACCTCAGCTCCTCACCTCCAAGCTCTTCACCAAGCTAGGGCTTTCTTCTCTTATCCCCACTAGGGACAGGTAATTCGTCGAGATTTGTGTATATTTTTGCCCCTTTTTATCTTATCCCCACTACGAAGAGGTAATCCAAGCTAGGGCTTTTTAGTTTTGGCCTTTTTTGTTTTGCAGATCTTAATTGGAGGTTTAAATTAGGGATTTTAATTTTAGTTTCACATTTTGGGATTTTTTTTATTCTATATTTTTTAGAGATCTAATATTTTTTGTGTTTGCAGATCTAAGCACAACAATTATTCTCTCTTATTGGTAATTTGAATATGTGGTACTAGATCAGGTTATATTTTGAATTTTTTGTTTTGAAATTTAGGCTTTTTTGTGTGGATCTCAAATATGATCTCTCACTCTTTTCGTGTTCTTATTTTTGGTTCTACAATCTACCAAGGTTTCTATCTCATTATATCTAATTGTTTGTGGATTTAAAAAGTGAGGAATTTAATTTTGGTTTGAACTCTATCTAAAAGTATTATTATTTTGGTGTTTCAATATTATGAAAAAGTTCCAACTTTTGCTTGATGGTGCTAGATGGATGGATATATTAATCCGAATTTTTTTTGTTCTACATTGTTTCTTTCGTCATCAATGGTACAATATCAGTGGTTGTGGTTGTATTGCAAAATACTCAGAACGGTTCTTTAGAGTTGGAATACATATTGTTCGATAAAAAATTCTGTTAATTCTCTCATCCCCTCCCTTCAAAACCATATGATTGTTGCCTATTCAGACCTGTTAGTAGTATAAAAATTCATTCGAATATATTTATAATGAAATATGTATTTTACAGTTTTGCACTAGATTTTTGTAAATTATTCTTTATTGCAGGATTATTATTGAAAGGAAAGGAACATAATAGCTCATATTAAACTTCTCTTCAAGATCCATTAACATGACAGTCAAATAATTTGGGAAAGGCTTGATAGAGTTCTGTGTAAAGCCGCCTAGAACAATTTGTTTCAGGTTTCTAAGGTGGATCATTTGTGCCCTGAAATTGACACGTGTGCCACAACCTCACGTATCTCCCTCAGGTCAAAACAAATGGTTAACCCCCCGAAATATTAGTATATATTGTAACACAACTTCATGTTTTTCCTTTTTTCCTTTTTTTCTAGGATGTTTATCATCCTCCAAACACACAAACGCACACCTACTTTTTTTTACTAATGAGGCTTTATGAAAAGTAACGCTAGACATGCATTTGCACACACACGCACACACACACACACACACACAGACACACACGTTTTTTAGTCTTTGACACAACTTAACGGGTGTTAAAAAATTTAGTTTGCAGTTGAAGCAAAGGCAATGAAGAAGATCAAGTGAGAGCATGAGTTCAAGCAAAGGTAGTGAAGAAGATCGTGATGGAATGATAAAGATTGGAAGAAAAAAGGTCTACAGTTGAAGCACGAAAAAATAGTGAAATTAAAGAAATGGACTTTGAGATGAGAAATCAAAGATATCAAAGAAATTGACTGAGGTGAGAAATCAAAGATATCAAAGAAATTGACTGAGGTGAGAAATCAAAGAAATGGACTTTGAGATGTACATTTGTAATGATCTAAGATTTGATAGAACCTAAAGAACTACTGTTATATCTAATTGTTATATATTGTTAGTATGGGACTTTGGCCATTACTATTTGTTTTTTCTCATTTCATTTTTTATTTGCAAGTTTTATTGGCGAAAGTAAACTATTTATCTCTATTTTCACACATTTTAGATATGGAAGTTATTCATAGTTCTTTAGATCAAGAAGCAGTAAAGAGGCTACGGTGTTCAGGTTATGGTGATTTTCTATTCAATGTATTAAGTTTGTGGTGATTTGCTATTACTCTTAGTTTCTGTAGGCCTTAAGCTTTTATTTACACTATTTTTTATTTTTCCTTTTGTACAGGTAAATATGTCATCATATCTTCACATCATTGTCGTCCAAAGCTACATTATCAACATGTCCAAGGTTGGTTGTCTATTTTCAATAAATCAGTCAACAATATGATTGGTTCCGAAGAGCTGAATGTTATAAATCCTGAAGGAGGCACTGAAGATGCTGAATTTGAAGCACGGAGAGGAAGATGGAAGCAGGAGATGCTCTATCTCGATATGTGGTTTATGCGGCAATTCATTGTCAGGGACGCTCTCTCCTGATATGTATCAGTTGACTGGATCGTGGTATTTGTATGTGTCCATGTTGTTTTTAATTTGGTCTTTCAATCTGTTTCAAGTCGACTGCCTATTTTATTCAATGTAGACTTTTTCTGGTGTTCAATTTAGTGATGTAAGAGGCAATAACCTAACTGGACCGGTCCCAGTGAAAACTGTACAAGCTTTGAGATATTGTAAGTTTCTTTCAGCAGATTGCTATTTGCACTTCTTATTTCATGTCTTTATTTCCAATGTTTTAAACATCAATGGGACCACATATAATAAACCTTAGCTATTTGGTGCTGGGTGGTCATCCAGTGATTAGTGTCTACGTTAGATCATGTAGTCTTTACTGGATGTGTATCTTTAGTTGGGCTATAGCTTCAATATCACATTGTATCCCTGGTATCCCTATTTTTTTGGGTGAAAACAGTTAAGGCAGTGGATATCTACAATGACTAATGATTTAAAAACCATTCAACGTGAATTGAGGAGATTAGAGAGTAAATTTTGGGTTGGAAAAAAGAATTTTATGAAAATTTTGTTTCATTTACTGATGCATAACAGTTCCTGCAAAAATAACACGCACACCAACGTTATTCCTTCACGCCACATTTATTCATTCACACCCTTAAACATGTACACAATATCGTTATTTTTTGGATCTAACTTTTTATCCGGTTCTTTTCTTTTAGGTACTTTAGGGTGCTAATGCGGATCAGGTATCTCGGATCTGCTACTAGAAAAGCTATTCCTTCACACCCTTCCACTGTTTTGGATACTAAAATATTTGATCATAACAAATGGACTTATTTATTATTGTACTTTAAATTATCATAATTTTTTATTCCTTCACACCCTTCCACTGTTTCATATCTCTTAACTCTATGCTGATGTCTTGGCAGTTGAGATCCCCTAGAGCTGATTTCATCAAATATCATAACTCTGTTCAGTGGTCTAAACCTCCTCCAAGCTACTTCAAATTGAATAATGGCGGGGCTTCAAAAGGCAATCCATGCGTAGCTGGTTCAAGAGGGATTATTAGGGATCAAGGAGGAAAGTTCATTCATGCTTTCTCAGACTTTGAAGGATCTTCTTCGAATAATTTAGATGACTGTATGGCCATTATGAAGGGTCTGAAGATGTTTTCTGATCTTAATATTTCTAAAATCATTATAGAGTCCGACTTTAAACTTATCATTGATATCTTAAACGGACATATAAAGAAACCTCCTTAGACTCTTATCTGTGCTCTCAACACCATCAACAAAATTACTTCAAACAAGGAAGTCATTAAGGATATAATTACTATTTTCATGTATATAACGTAATGACATATTGTGTGTGTATATTAAACTATTATCTTTGTATTTCAATATTATTTTATCTTTGGATTTAAGGTGTTGGATGATACAAGAATCAGAGGTGTTATCTTTGTATTTCAATATTATTTCTTGGCTATGCATTATGGAAATGTCATTTGGAAATCATCTACAACAAGACAGTTCACCTTCAAATCAACTATAAAGGTTTGTTTAAGACATCGCCCCATATCTTTAAGTATAAACTTCGTAATTCTGATGTAGTTGTGGATTCTCAAAATCAAAATATTCGGATTAGACTCACATCTAGATGCAAATGTTGCCAAAATGCAGTGGATGTTATCTGTCAATTTTTGGATGGATTTCAATAGTTCACGTTTTTCAGTTTCTATATATGAAATCATATACTAAATACATAGATTGCGCTTCTTGATTTCATATGTTTGAGGGATCAAACTTAATTTTGATTATTTATCATTATTAGATCTCTGTGTTTATAATTGTTCTCCACTTATCTAATTTGATATATGTGTATTATTTTTTAGATATTTGGTTTCTTAAACATACTTGATCTTCTTTTTTGAATACTTATTTACTTATATAGTTTATAATGACTGTTAAGAATTTTTACTCAGATTGAGGATGTATGTGAAGGTTATGTATCATTTTGTTTTCATGTAGACTATAACTTTCACAGTGATTCTTTTAAAAATGGTGAGATGAAGGCTTTGTGCAATTTGTTTTGGGATGATGACATGAAGGCTTGGTGTTATGCTCCAATCTTGATTCTTATACTTCATTAGTTGTTCTATTTTGAAATTACAAGACATGAGAACTAATGATCCTATTGTTCTCCATTTGTGTTTGTGTTCATATGATTTGTTTCATTTCACATCAAATGACTCGAAGTTGCCGGGGGGTATAGGTCATCCTTCTTAGACAACATCTGCAAGGTCTGAAGTAAAAGGTATGTCTTTATTTATTTAAATGTTTAGTTTATTTTACTTTAATAATTCCACCTACCTCAACATAATAACCAATTCCTAAGTTTCACAACTTTAATTTTTATGTTCATATTACCTCAACATTATAATTTGACTTACCTCAACTCAAATTTTTTCACTGTATGACTCATGTTTTAATGTTTCTAACATAATTTTTCTAATAATGTGATGATATCAGGCGTTTTGGAATGTTTGCAACTATATGCACTATGGCGGTCTTCAAGAGATCAAAGATATCCGCACTGTGGTGATCTTCAAGTGATCATTGTGAACCTATATTGGGAAGCTATTTACACTATGGCGATCTCACTGTTTGGGTCATGTTTTTATTCTTTTTTCTTTAATTTTTACCTCCTTTTATATTGGGACCATGTAGAAACAAATTATATTCGTGTTACAAAGTTCACGGGGCATAACATATGTGACTAAATTGTTGTGGTTGGAGGGGTTGAATTTTGTCATTGACCCAGATTTAACATTAATAATAGTATACTTTCTTTAATTATTTTATTCTTAAATAGGGTGGATTGTCTCATAAACAAAGCAAGTTTTGTCCAATTTTTTTAAACTAACACATTCCTAGAATAGGTTATTTCGAAAAATGTTTATATGTTGCGAACTAAATACGATGTATGGTCCATATCAATGACATACACTTGTGAAAATTAGCGTCGTGCCTTCAGACATGGACATACCCTAGTATATATATATATATATGAAACTTGGATTTAAACAAACATGGATGTAAACATGTGTTTTGATTGAACTTAATCCATGAAAAATTAACACATAAAAATGGGACTTTTTGTTAGAGGTACTTTCTCTCTCAAAAGCCCTCAAAAGATGCAAAAAAGTCTCTACTAAATAGTTATTCCCGCACTTATTTTATCGGGTAAAAAGTTAGTGGGAAAATGGGTGAGTGGGAAAATTTTTAAACAAAAATTGACAAAAATGACGTCGGTCGTTCGAACAATATTCCAAGTTCGTTTGAACTACATGGTTCGAACGAGATTTCAGCGTCCAAGTTCGTTCGAACGAGATTTCAGAAAACTTCTTGTTCGATATTTCGTTCCAACGACTTCGTTGCAATGACCTTCCACCGAGGAAACAACTAAAAAATTGCATAATGTCATTAGAAGTTCGCTTGAAAGACCTAGGAATTTCGTTCAATAAAGATTCCATGTTCGTTCTAACGAATTTATAGAAAATCCTTAAATTGCTTTTTAACCCCAAAAACTTTTATGAAAATTTTTAAAATGATTTTCTGAGAAAAATAAAAAGTCGTTGACGATAAAAGTTTATAAAAAGAACACTAAAATAATTTTCTGAGCTCCAAAAAAAATTAACTGCATTCATACCTTTAGAGACCAAAGAAAATGCAAAAATGTTTTTGACGAGAAATAAGGCACTTGAAACCGGCAATGATATCAACACTTTTACTTGGCCACATCGTCTTCAACTCTTCAAAATACTTAGTCTTGAGGTACAACAATCTATCCTATGACTCAAATTGTTTTGTACGAAATTAAAACACCACTAAAAATTAACTTCATTGAAAATTTGTCCTTAGACTATTAAAGTGATTATAAAGACAGTCCCACTCTAACTCGTCGATAATAGATCAGCCCTCAGTGTTGGCCCTTTAAGAATCTTCAATTTTCTTGGGGCTAAAAGTAAGTGACCTTACTCCTACTTCCATCGCGGTGCGTGCCTATGATAATACCCGTCGAGACATGCTCGGATCCATAACATTCATAATAGGGGATGGCCTTATCAAACCTGTTACTGAGTTTTAAGTTATTGTTATACCCGCATGCTTCAACCTACTACTTAGATGGCTGTGGTTTAATAACATTAGAGGGGTATCTTCCTTCATCCATTATAAGTTGAAATTCTTCACCAAAGGGAAAGTCATTACGATTTTGGGGGATGATGATGGTATAGAAAATTCCGACACTAGAAATTCGATAATAGAAATACAACATGGGATGAATGACATGCTTCTCTCTGACTTCAGAGCTGATCCACTTCCCCTTCTAATGGTGGATAATTTTAAATATTGAGTATGTCTAGAACATAGGCCTCAAGGTAATATCAATATGATACAAATGTTTAAGAATAAGAATTTCATACCCTAACTGGGGTAGAAGCGACGTCAACAAGGGATACTGGAGCCCACAGTTATGAAAAAGGCCTTTCCCTCGTGTGGCCTAAGTTATCATCCATCAACAGAAAGAACTCAAAATGCTCTGCCAACCATGGCTGAAAAGGAGTTTAGAAGATGTCAAGACTATTTCGAGGGATTCTTTGAACGAAAGATACATAGATGAGGGTGAAGACTACCCCTTATATGGCTTTCCTAAATAATGGTATGACCACGTGGATAAGAAGATGAAGTCAGGGATGGAAATATTCTTTGAATTCAACTATTCCTGGGCCAAAGACTGCCAGCATAAAGTGCAACCTCTCGCTCAAAAATCCATAACCATTACAGAGGTCACCGAGTAAAGTGATTCCTAAGACTCGTTCAATTTACAAACACTAGGGCTAACCCTATGTATGATCCATTCCGATGCTATACCCTCGGACCCGTCCACTTTGATCAAGGACACTCATGAGACTTTTCTCAACTAGAATGAAATACCAGTCCCACATGCTGAGATGCAACCCAACCTTACTTTTTACCTTATCTCTTCATCTTTTATTGTTCCTCATTTTTCTAATAATATTGTAATCGAGACCTCTTTTGACGAGGTTCTCAATGTTGTTTTTCCCGAAAGTGAAATAAGCGAGGATTTTGAGTATCTTATTGTGTCTTACATTAATTATCTTGATTCTAATCAAATGATTTATGATGATGATTTTACAAATGAAAAATTCTTAACTGGTCTTAATAAGGGTAATAACAAATAACATAACCACGTTCAAATTAATGAGAATGAAATTGTTGTTATCAATCTTGATTCTAGTAGCCAACAGCGCGAGATTAGGACAGGGTCCACCCTTAATGAGCACGAGCACGCACAATTCTAAGAGCGGCTAAAAGAATTTGAGGACATCTTTGCCTATTCCTATGACGACATGAGTGGAAGTGATCCCGAAGTAGCTCAGCACGAGATCCCAACTCTCCCAGGATGCAAATAAGTCAAATAAAAGCCGTGAAACTCCGTACTGAATGGTCACTCAATGTCAAGGAATAGATAATTAAGAAACTAAACGTAGGCTTCATTCGAGTGATCGAATATCCCACATGGCTAGCTAACATTATAACCATACCGAAATTAGGAGGAAAAGTTCGCATGGGCATCGACTACCATGATTTGAACAAATTATCTCTAAAGGATGATTACCCATTGCCTAATGTTGACACAATTATAGAAAACACTACCAATCACTCCCTCAAGTCATTCATCGATGGATTCACCGAATACAATTAGATCAAGATGCACCCTAAACATTAATAGAAAACTGCATTCATCACCCCTTGGGGAACCTTTTATTACACGGTTATACTATTCAGTCTCAAGAATGTTGGGGCTACGTAGCAAAGGGATTCCACAACCATATTGCATGATTTAATAATAAGGAGGTTGAATCTACGTAGATGACATGATTATTAAGTCTAAGATTCAAAAAGGTCACGTCCCCTCCCTCCAAAAATTCTTCAAATGACTACGGCGATACCATATGGGGCTAAACCCACAGAAATGTGTTTTTCGTGTCATAAAGGGAAAGCTTTTAGGATTCATGGTCAGTGAAAAGAGAATCTAAGAAGACCCTTCCAAGCTGAAAGCTATACTCGAAATGACACCACCCTGAATGGAGAAGGAAGTCTAAGTGTTCTTCGGAAAACTTACGTACATCAGTTGGTTAATCATCCAGCTAACTTCGATTTGAGAACCTATCTTCAAACTCCTCCTGAAGGATTCTACCAAAGTCTTAATGGGACCTGTCAGGAATCCTTCAACAAAATTAAGAAATATCTTACCCGACCTCTGGTACTTATGCCTTCACGGCCAGGTCTCCTTATAATCTTGTACTTGATCGTAACAAATACTTCACCAAGAGCTTTGCTAGCCCAATATATCAAAGAATCCGACAAGGAAAGGGCCATTTACTATGCCAGTCAAAAATTAATCGGGTATGAAGTCAACTATACTGCCTTGGAAAAGGCATGCGTCGCCCTAGTCTGGGTCACTCAAAAGTTACGGCACTATATGCTTGCTTTTTCCCATCAGACTTGTGTCCCAAATGCATCCTACCAAAATACCTTCTTGAGGAACCCTCCCTATCTAGTCGAAAGGCCTGTTGGTCGATGATGCTACCAGAATTTGATATCGTGTACATCACACAGAAATCCATGAATGGGAGATCCATCTCCAATTACCTTGTTGATTGCCCCATGGAAGAGGTAGATGTTTTGGTCTCAAAATTCTCAGACGAACATACTATCTACACCTCTTAGGAGGACCTCTGATGGAAAATGTTCTTTGATCGCACTGCCACTAAGAAAGGAAACGACTTGGGATACTCTTGATAGCCCCTAATGACTCTCTCACCCCTATTGTCACCATGCTAGATTTTCTTTACACCAATACGAGGAATGCACTGTAGGCCTCAAAGTCAGTATAAACACATGTATGTTTATGGGGCATCTTCTCTCATCATCGACTAAGTCCTTAAAAGATGGAAATTCAAAGATGAAAAAATCTTACCCTTCAACGTCTGCCTAGAAGAGTTGGCCTCCCAGTTTTGAAATATCACCTTCCACTACTTGTCCCGTGAAAAGAATAGCTTATTTGATGCCCTTACTACCTTGGCCTCCATGGTTGACATGCTCGAAGAAATAACGATGGCCCCTTTCCTAGTCGAAAAACAAGCTATGCCAACCCACTGCTAACACATTGATCTCATCACATAGGAAGATTCCGATAATACTGAGTGATGGTACTGTGACACTACACCATATTGTTTATTTTTCAACTAATATAATATTTGATTTGTAAGTGTTTATAACACTTACAAATTTAGCAATGGTTTTAGACACTTACAAAATTTGTAAGTGTTCAACCTCGTTGCTAATTTAGAGTTTTATTATTTTCCCCCAAATTAAAAGTGTAACTTACTACTAGGAAGAGTAAAAAATGTTAGCGCTCTTTCTTTCACAACTATTCACAAATTTGGAGAATTCCCGCTCCCTCGTGGACTTCTCAACATAACACTTCCACGAGGGTTTGAGTCGATTAGGTATTTTGAATGTCTTCTACCCAACATCGTGATTCTTCTACCAAACACATCCTATAAAATTTTAAATTATGGCTGAAGAAGAAGAAGAAAGGGAAAGAGAAACAGTTCCACCTCTCCCAAAAGAAGAAGACGGTGGTGGATGGAGCGGTTGGGGATCCGTTTTTTTAGATCTTCAAAAAGGCCGATGCTATTGCTGCTGAGGAGATCTCCTGCAACGTATATCTCACTCTTAATACATTTTGTTTTGCGCTTTTTAATCCTCATTCATCAAATTTATTATTTGGTTTTTGTTTGGACTTTTTAATTCAATGCAAAAGTATATTGCATTGTCTTGAGGTGTAAGATATAAATTATTGGATCTTCTGATAGTTAATGTTATATGATTAGTATTGAAACTTCACTTCAAATCACATGCATTTCCATAGTGCTTATAGGTGCCTAGGTCCTCCATATTTGAAAGGACCCTATTATCTACATGTATACATTTTAAAGCGGTCTTTTTATTTTTTAAGCAGTGTTTAAAAAGGCATGAGATGGAGTCGAGAGAGTCTACTACTTTGAGTTCATCCCTCATGTATGTATGGTGTCTTTTAATTTCCGCACGTTTACTTATTTATTTTATAAAGCCTTTAACATACATTGGATGTAATTGATTATTATTGTTTTAGGTAGTCACAGGTTAGGAATCGGTGGTGGGTAAGATTATCATGCATCTATTTTTTAAAGAATTTAAATACAGACCTTTACATTTCCATATATATTGAGTACCATATTTATTCAATTTCTTCTTCTATTTGTAGGTTAAGTTCATTTTCTAACACTATATCGAGATCTAGGCTGCATCAAATATCAGTATAAATTTAGTTTATGTGTTTTTGTGTTTTACACTATATAAGAATCGTATTCTTCTTCTATTTGAATGTGTGGTTTTGTGTACAAATCAATTTAGGTTTTATTATCACACCTTCTAATGTTTATGCTTCTAAAGTAATCAATAAGATATTGTATGTTTCATTTTGTAAATCCATGTACCATTCCACTTAGTGGCGGAACTGCTTTGCACTTGTGTGGGGGGTGGGGGGGGGGGGGGCAGGTGCCCACCCCATCATTTAAAAATACTGTTAATAAATTTAGTTGATTTTACATATAACATGTTCGACAAAATTCCCAACAAAACATTTTAATTTAGTTGCTTCCCACTAAATGTCGTTTCGTTAGTTTCATGTGATTTGCTTGTGTGTAATTTTACTCTTATTTTAGAGAATATAATTTTGTCAAATTACAAAAATAACATTACACTTTCATATATATATATATATATATAGTCATGAGAATTAGAATAATAATTTACTGTATACGGTGCTTTATAAGATTAATAGTTTTTTAACAACACAAGTGGAAGTTAATATGAATTCTTAGCCTATAGTTTGTAATGTTTTAATCTTAATGTATTTGCACTCACATGTACATGGGCCTTATTTTTATTGTTTAATGATATAGGTAAACATAGTTAGTTTATGATTTAGGTAAATATTTAGTCGGGATGACATTGGAGTACGGGAGGGAGTGTATGAAGGGGCAGTGTGATCCGTTACTTCAGTATTGGGCTGTGTTGGTGATATGGCTTCCACTGGTGGTAATGTGGAGTGCCAGCATTTGCTTCGACTTAAGGTTGGGCTGAGATTGTGAAGGGTAAAACTGCGTGGAGGACCAAATATGCCAACACTTTTGGGAGTGTGGTTCAGCTTCTAGCGGGATCCCCAAGTTTTACAACTCACAATCCCCATTTGACACTACTTGTGTGCTATTGTTTTAATATATTTATTATTTTTTATTTAAAAAAATGTGATGCTAATCAAAGTTGCCTAAATATTATTTACTCACACAATGCTAGAATGCGAATTTGGATAACATTTGAAAACATCAAAATCTTCTAACTAATCAAGGACGACATCCATTTGAAAATAAATAAGATAGTACCTGATACATTAGTTCTCCGAGAACATTGAGTTGCTGATCTGATCAGGCAGATATTAGTATTGCCTTAAAGGCCTGAACAACAAGTAGTACCATAATTAGTAAGAAATAATTATATTTGGTACATATTATTTGTATTTTCCTTATATTCTCTAACTGAACAGTGGATAAATTTACTTCACAAATCCAAGATTCACAAGATCCGTATATTTGTACATTAAGAAATTAGGGATGTACAAGATTGCATTGTTATCGTAGGTGAGAATGCGTGATAATTGATTAACTTCGCAAGTTTCCAAGTAACCCTTATTTAACTAGCGTCTACTTTTAAACCAAATAAATTCAACCCTTAAACATGCATCTAAATCAACCCATCAAATATAAAGCATGCGACACAAAGTTAAGGAAAAAATCCCCGAAGGGCAAAACCTTTTATTTCTAGAACTTTAAAGAATTTACAAGACCATTGACTTACATACAACCTGATAATCGCCCACAAGTGTAACGCACGGTGTCTTCGGTAAACCTTCAAAGCAACGGCTAGAAACAGTGTGACACAGAAATACCCGCAGGTGTCGGTTCCTATGTCGGCGGCTGGAATTTTCCCTTTCCAGGAGGGCAGCAATGAAGAGGAAGAAGCGGTCCACTTCACAAGGGTTGAACAACAGTAATGGTGTTCTTGGGTTACCAAACTTTGATTCACATAGATATGGAAGATGTGTGAATCTAAAAACCTAGAATCATAGGACTCAATAGGTGAAGACTTTAGGGTTGATATGCTCTGATAATCGTGGGAAAGTCTTAAGAAAACCAACTGCTGATCGTGGTTTAAATAAGGGATCGAAACCCTACAAAATCGGCTGCACGATCTGGCAGTGATTATCCTCACCGGATCGGTCCGGTCGATTAGGCGGATCGGTCCGGGTAAGTCGGATCGGTTCTTTTTCTGAAACCGGATCGGTCTGGATGGCATCGGATCGGTCCGGGACTTTTGCCTTCATCGGTTCGCTATGGATCCGGTGGCTACTGGAGTCTGACAAAACGGATCGGTCCGGTAGATGGTCGGATCGGTCCGGTAAACCGGATCGGTTCTTTTTCTGGACCGGATCGGTCCGGCCAGGTCTGATTCCCAAATTCTTTCTTCTTTTGATCTTCGGATTTTGTTGATGACGATGTGATCTTTTCAACCAACAATCTTGTAACGGCGTATGACATAACATATACATAAAGATGGACAAATTGTCCTTACAAATCTCCCCCTATGTCTATGCCGGAACAAACATAAAAAATCCGAATTATCAAATATGAAATTTCCTATACAAATCTACCCTTCCATGAACCCAAAACTGAAAAAGTACAAGTGAATAAGACTGCATCGTTTGTTCTTCAATTCTTCAGGAATCTTCACGCTTTTCTCATCAGGGTGTGTATTATGGGATTATCAAGGATGTACCTACACACATGAGATAAAGCAAATACCAAGTGACGTATCGAGTTTGAAATGAGATAAACATAAGCATATATATCAATGTAAGATGGTATTCTCAGAATTTCAAAACTCCCCCATAATCAGATAATTCATTCTCCCCCTATTTATGATGTCCCCAAATAGACAAATGAGAGAAATAAATCAAGTAATCAAGAACCGGGGTGTCACAAGGCATAAAATCACACCATGAATGAACATAAAACAACCAAGTCGGTGATAGCGTAAAAGAATGGGTGTGATCAAAATTCGATAGGAAAATCAAAGCATACAAACATGACATATGTGCACGATAAATATTGGATATTCCTAACGAATGAACTCAAATGCTTCCTTTGGTGTAAACGAGTGACAGTATAAGATATTGACTCAATCAAATCATCAAATCAAAGCTCAAAGTGATTTCTACACCAATAACGTCCAAAATGATTTATGCTTTTTCAGGACTTTCAAGGAAGTGCAAACCCGTTTTTCAATCTCCAACCAAACTCCCTCAGATTTTATATTTTGAATAGAGGTATACTAAATTCTCAAACTTTGGAGAATTGATGGTGAAACCTAAATGGCCCATATATGGCATGTATTGCTTTTTATTGCCTTTCAATTTTTTCGGGCTCTTTTAACCTCTTAGGACCTCGGATATTACAATTCCTCCATTTTTTAGGTCCTTTTTAACGGTGGCTTTTGCGCAAAGGATTAAAATCAACTTTCGCAGCCCCTCCCCGTTATGCAAATATGCGCACAATCTCACCAAACGGTTTTTACATGCAATCCAATCTTGTCAAGTTTTATCGCATTTTACACATTGTATAGACAGGATTGAGATGGAAACACTCAAGCCAACATGAGATTGACAAGTGCAATAATCAAATATAGCCGTGCATGTGTGCAATAAAGGATATAGGAGTCAAGCATGTAGGAAATATCACTAATTACATCTCAAGGACTCCAATCAATGTTAAGCACATGGATGAAATGATGTAGCCTCTCAAATCTCTATCAAACAGTCACATGGATATATGGAATGAAGTTGTGACTTGGCTATCTTAAATGCTCATCCATAAAAGGCAAATCTCTTTTTGAATTTTTTTTTTTTTTTTTTCAAAGAATTTTATCAAAATAAAATCTTTTTGTGCTTTTCTCAAAATTTTTTTCAAAAAAAATCTTTTTGTATTTTTCAAAAACAAGAATATATACAAAAATGATACATACTAGCAATAGGCAACCAATGACATCATGAAAAAAAAAAAAAACACCCTATGCTAGTAAACAAGTCAAACCTCAATCATTAGGCGCGGAGGGGTTTTCCAAAGGTGGTGACAACTTATGAAAAACCTCTATCAATTCTTGTGAAGTTTTGACTAAAAACTTAACTTGCTCACCTAAATGAGCAAACTCTCTCATGTAGTCTCCGGGAGCATGTAAAGTAACATGAGTGGGTGCATGTGTGCCAGAAACACGTGTAGAAGCAAAGCGTGACACATACCCCAACTTAAAGCAAAATTCCCTAAGGTGTCCTCTCCTCTTGCAATGTGAGCAAACATAAATAGGCCTAGGAACACCTCTCTCAAAAACTCTAGGACGCACTTTCCTAATAGGAATGGGACGCCTAGGTGGGTTAGGATGAGACACATGTGAAACAGTCACTAAAGTGGGAACCGGCTCGGGTGCTAATTGGGAAGCAGAAGCACCGTCATGACTTATTCCTAACTTCTCACCTTTACCCTTAAGAACCACCTTTTCAACCTTCTTAGGTGCGTTCTCAAACTTGACTTTGACCTCCCGGGCACGTTCGAGATCACTCTCAAGTTGGGATACACGTGTCGTCAGACTAGACAACGTGTCGGCCAAATCACACTTCTCCTTTCTCAAAACCTCCTTCTCTTTCTCCAAATCTAAAACCCGACGACCTAAATCCCTATTATACTTCTTTGTTTTCAAGGTCTCAAAGTACAAATCTCTAAAAGCTTTTTGGAGCTCACTTTCATCTCCACTTTCACGCTCACTTTCTCCCTCACTTGAATCGCTCAAAACATCACTATCACATTCGTGTGCACTATTGTGGGACAAGGTGGTTGTGCTCACACGACTAGAAAAAGCTACACATTTTTCACCACTAGTCTCATCACCCTCATCTTCACTACTATCACTGAGTGTGGCGGGCATAGCAGTCTCTTTTCCCTTTCTCCTTATCCTAGTAGGACACTCTCTAGCTATGTGCCCTTTCCCTTCACACTCAAAGCACCTGATCTCATCCTCCTTTTCACTATCTTTGGTCTCCTCTTTCTTTTTATTTTTCTCAAAGAAATTCTTTTTGTTCATGTTGAGAAATTTTTTAAAATTTTTCGCAAGCAAGGCCATATCATTAAAATCAAAATCTCCCTCAGAATCGGACTCACAAACTTTTTCTTTCTTTTTCTTAAAATGAGTCTTTAAAGCAATCCCATTATCCTTAGCCTTAATGGTTTTGGGAAACATGTCAATCTCATAGGTTTGAAGATCTCCTACAAGTTCTTCCAACTTAAGTGATTTCAGATTTCCCAAAGAGTTCAAAACAGTGACTTTAGGAATAAAGCGTTTTGGGAGAGATCTCAAAATCTTTTTAACGACACGCGTGTTATCAATCACCTCACCCAAATTAAAACTAGTGTTAACAATGTCCGACAAACGTGCATAAAATTCATCAAAGCATTCGGACTCAGACATGGTGATAGTCTCAAATTGGGTGGCCAGATTTTGTAACTTAGACTCTTTAACAGCGTTCGTACCCTCATGTGTCAGTTTCAAAACATCCCAAGCCTCCTTAGACGTGGAGCACATCATGATTCGGCGATACTCATCAGGAGTGATAGCACCAGAAATAGCACTCAGACCACGGGAGTTAAAATTGGACAACTTATAATCATCCTCAGTCCAGGCTGACACGGGTTTTAGAGAGGTGATGTTATTAACAATGACCGTGGGAGGAGTCCAACCATTTTCACAAAGTAACCAAACACGCTCGTCAATAGATTTTAAAATCGATTTCATACGAGCTTTCCAGTAGGCATAATTAGTCCCGTCAAAAATAGGCATCTGATTATATAAGTGCTCCATAGGAAAAATTGCGATTTTTCACAAAACAGATTTTTTAAAAAAAATCAATATCACACGATTTTGCGGAAAATAGGAATACGCGATAAATTAGCGCAACCTGCTCTGATACCAATTTGAGAATGCGTGATAATTGATTAACTTCGCAAGTTTCCAAGTAACCCTTATTTAACTAGCGTCTACTTTTAAACCAAATAAATTCAACCCTTAAACATGCATCTAAATCAACCCATCAAATATAAAGCATGCGACACAAAGTTAAGGAAAAAATCCCCGAAGGGCAAAACCTTTTATTTCTAGAACTTTAAAGAATTTACAAGACCATTGACTTACATACAACCTGATAATCGCCCACAAGTGTAACGCACGGTGTCTTCGGTAAACCTTCAAAGCAACGGCTAGAAACAGTGTGACACAGAAATACCCGCAGGTGTCGGTTCCTATGTCGGCGGCTGGAATTTTCCCTTTCCAGGAGGGCAGCAATGAAGAGGAAGAAGCGGTCCACTTCACAAGGGTTGAACAACAGTAATGGTGTTCTTGGGTTACCAAACTTTGATTCACATAGATATGGAAGATGTGTGAATCTAAAAACCTAGAATCATAGGACTCAATAGGTGAAGACTTTAGGGTTGATATGCTCTGATAATCGTGGGAAAGTCTTAAGAAAACCAACTGCTGATCGTGGTTTAAATAAGGGATCGAAACCCTACAAAATCGGCTGCACGATCTGGCAGTGATTATCCTCACCGGATCGGTCCGGTCGATTAGGCGGATCGGTCCGGGTAAGTCGGATCGGTTCTTTTTCTGAAACCGGATCGGTCTGGATGGCATCGGATCGGTCCGGGACTTTTGCCTTCATCGGTTCGCTATGGATCCGGTGGCTACTGGAGTCTGACAAAACGGATCGGTCCGGTAGATGGTCGGATCGGTCCGGTAAACCGGATCGGTTCTTTTTCTGGACCGGATCGGTCCGGCCAGGTCTGATTCCCAAATTCTTTCTTCTTTTGATCTTCGGATTTTGTTGATGACGATGTGATCTTTTCAACCAACAATCTTGTAACGGCGTATGACATAACATATACATAAAGATGGACAAATTGTCCTTACAGTAGGTGAAGCCCTTATACCTTTGACTCACTTGAGTCTACATTGTATAAGTGCTCATCTAGTTTGGAAATTGTGACAAAATTGTGTCTAGCTAGAAACCAAAGAGCCTCAGAAGTTGGATTGCCTATTCATCTCTCTTTCTTGTTATGATCAAGATACTATTTCCAACACTCACACACTTAGAATTCATCTTTTGCACATCATATTGCATAAGTATGTGTGTACATGTGTTGTGTGTGTTTAAATCCCTAAGTTTGATTTCTAATAATTTTTTGGGATTTTTTAAACGTTTTTAAATCATGTTTTTAATAATTAAAACTTGTTTTATAAAGTTTTGGGGTCAATCTCTTAATATGACTTGTTGTATTTTATGGCCTAAAGTTACCTTGGGTAGAATCCGAAAGCGGCAGAGACTTCAGGGTTGTCTTTGTAATTAGTTTTGACGCGCGTTTAACATCCCATAACTTGCCAACACATGTCTGCCTCTGATTGGTTAGTTTTGTGTTTCTTTACTGAGACAAGAGGAGCGTGTGTTATCAGGCCTTGGATCATTTCTTATCAGTGGTCTGCATGTTGCGTTGATGGATCCTCGTGTATCTTTTTAAGCCAATCAGCGCTCGTTTAAGCACCGCCTTGTGTAAGCCATTAGAGTCAAGTCAATCTAACTTGACTCAATCTCAGCCCTTCGTTTGGATCAGATATCTCGAACCTTCCTCTCACCCTATAAAAAGGGGCCTTCTCTCAGACTTCGAAGATTTTTGCCATTTCATTTCCTCTAAGTGTAGAGAGAGAAGAGAGAGAAGAGAGAAACCAGAGAGAGAAGAAAGTTAGAAACCCTAACTTCGTCCAAATCCTCTTCAAACCTAACCCAAACACTTCTTCAAAACACCATAGCCAAAAACACCATCCTGAGTGTTCTTGAGTGTTTGAGAGTTTGAGTTGAGTTATTTTGGTTGCTGTAACCTTGTGTTCGTGAGATCTTGTTTCCAACTTAGACTTTTACTTAGATCTAGTTTCTGTTTCAATAGAAATCTCAGATCTGAGTTATTCATGTTACATGACACTTAGTTTCTTTTTATTTCTCATCTTGAGAAATATATTGTTGATTGTTTTCTCTAAAACGTTTTCTTACTTTGAAATCAAGAATAAAATGCTTTATGTTTCTTGTTCTTGTAAACTAAACCTTTGACCTAGTTTAGAATCTCACTTGGAGGTTTTCAATCTCAAAAAGTTTTTGTTTTAAATTCTGAGATTGATTAAGACCTTGTTTATCTTCCTAGCAAGGTATCCATGGATTCTGGGATAGTTTGAAAGGTCAAAAAGGTTCAAAGTTTTCTAAGAAGAAAGAAAAAGAAAAGATCACTGCATATAGTGTAAACTGTAATTTTTTAGGACTGTTTGTACTTAATAAGTGTGTGTGTGCATGCATGTGTTAGAGAGCACCTTCACAAACACTTACACCCTACAACATGAAAAGTGTTGGTGATAAGATCTTGAGAACATAAGTCGACGTAAAGTGCTGGAACAAATCAAAAGTTGACAAACTGGGAGAACTGCATCTATAATCAGAACTGCAGAGAAGTTTAAGGACACCAGAGGGTACATTCCTAAACTTATATAGGTCTGAGTTGTTTGCATGTTAGTTATATAGTTTGTAACACATATATTTGTTTTAGTGGATTTTTCATTTTACTCCGTAGAGGGAGTCGTAGATGTTTCCTCAATTGGTGAGGTTTTACCACGTAAAAATTGTGAACAGAAGCCTTCTACATTTTCTCATCTCATTCTTGGTTGTGCTGTGTTTAAAACTGGTTTAAATTATTTTTTAAACTTGTTACTTAAATCTTGAATAGATCTCGTACATACTATTTTATTAAACACATCTTGTGATTAATCCTTTTTTATTTAAGAAAAGAGTTTCTTCAAAAAACAACTCGGAGTTTCTTAAATAGTTTATTTTCATAAACGGCTTTAGTAACACATTTTTTCAATTGGTATCAGAGCTTTGTAAAATGCTTTTAAAAGATCCTGTGTTTCTGAAATTGTTTTCTGAAAATCAAATATGGACGAGAAAAATGAAAGATTTGGTAACTTGACCAGACCTCCAATCTTTGATGGAACCAATTTTGCTTACTGGAAAGTAAGGATGATTGCTTTCATTCAAGGAACTTTGGGAGATGATGTCTGGGACATTATTGAAAATGGTTATACTTTTCCTACTAAACCAGCCAACGAAGGAAGTAATGAGAGGGTTAAGAAAGCTCTAAGTGAGTTCACTCAAGAAGAGAAACAAGTTTCTCGAAATAACAATAAAGGAAAGAATGCTATATTTATGTCTATAAATGAACATGAGTTCAAAATAATCTCATCCTGTACCACTTCTAAGGAACCTTGGGACACCTTAGTGACTGCTCATGAAGGAGACACTAGAGTTAAGGCTGCTAAAACTAAATCATTTCACACTAGAGTTCAAATGCTTATCCAACAGTATAACTCCTTAATTATGTCTGAAACTGAATCATTTGATGACTTCTATATGAACTTGACTGATATTGTGACCAAACTGCATGCTAATGGGATAACCTATAATAGACAAGAAATTGTATCTAAAATTCTAAGATCATTACCAAAGAAGTTTGATAATAAAAGATATGCTATTGAGGAAATGTGTGATATAATTCTCACTCCTTAATTACTCAGTAGTAAATTAAGAACTGTGGAAATGGAACTGGAATTTAAGAAACAGTTAACCCAATCCCATAGGAAACAGACTAGTTCCAATCTAAGCTTCTCTTCTAAATTAATTAAACCTGAGTTTAATACTTCCATTGTTGAATCTGATGAGGACTGCGATATAGAGAACTTGGACAATCAGATTGCCTTAATGACTAAACAGTTCAAGAAAATCATTAAGTTTAGAAACAAAGTGGCAAATAAACAAGGCAAGCCAAATTATCCAACTCCCTCTAGTCACAGACCTCGTGAGAAAAACAATGACAAAAATCACAAGGACTCTCACGCTAGACCTAATAGAGACCTTAAGAAGACTGAATGCTATAGATGTGGTAAACTAGGACACATTGCACAAGATTGTAGAGTTAATTTGAACACTCAAAACAAACATACTAGAGCTAACATCTGAAAAACATGGGATGATTCAAGTGACTCTGAAAATGAGGAACCTGAGTCATCAGATGCTTTTGATCCTTGCATGTCCTTCTTTGCCAAGATTATTTATAATGATGACATACCCATGTTTGTTAATGAGAATGAACCAAATAATTCTATGACTGATACTTCGAATGTGGTTATTACTGGCTTAGATGCTTTGATTACTGAGAATGTTTCATGTACTACCTCGGGGTGTGTGAGTCAAAGGGATGGCGATAATGACGATGTCAATGGGTGTGTGAGTTTAACAAATGAATCGTTAGGGGTCACTCCACACACCACACTTAGTGATTCGGACAATGAAGACCTCCCAGACATTCACACACTTTACACCAAGACTCTCAAGAAAAGCGCTAGACTAGAGAAGTCTATTAAAGATCTTACCAAGAAATTGGAAGATTTAAGCCTAATGGTTAAACTGAATGCTGAAGAGTACACTACCCAATGTTTAACCCATGAAAGTGAAATTAAAGTTTTTGATGAAAAACTGAAAAATTTGTCTGAAATAAATGAAATACTGGAGAAAAAAATACAAAGGGACATTGTTAGAATTGGAACAAACCAAAGAAAAGACAGCTACTGTTTTCAAAAAATTTACAAAATTTGAAAATAATTCTAACTGTTTTGATGAATTTGTTGCTGAATCTAAAACCAATTCTGATGATCGAACTGGTATAGGATTTTG
Source organism: Sambucus nigra (assembly GCA_949130495.1). NCBI lineage: Eukaryota > Viridiplantae > Streptophyta > Magnoliopsida > Dipsacales > Adoxaceae > Sambucus > Sambucus nigra. The sequence goes on from OX422219.1 coordinate 435,697,911, forward strand.
TCCCAATTTGAAAACACAAACAAAACATTTTGAACCTATCAAGTTTGTGTCAGGAGGCAAAAGACCTATTGAAACATGCCCAGATTTTCATTCCATAAAAACTGAGTTTGATTCGAAAAATCAAAGTTTTAAAGTTGGGGAATCAAGTTGCTCTAAGCTTAAAAGTTCACCTAAGGCTAAATACGTCTGTCCTTCTATTAGGAAGAATGAGTCTACATTCAAACCTGTACCACCTAGAAATAGAGTTCAGCCTCAAAACTCTATTAAACCTTTGTTTAGAGACTTTCCTAAGGAGACCCCCATCTTCAGCAATCTTTATTGCTCCTATTGTGACGTATATGGTCATTCTTTTGATGGTTGCTATGCTAGGAGACTTCTCAAACCTATCTATAATCCTCGTACTTACCAGAACTATAACTATTCTGGGAGGAGTCAAAACAATTATATACTTCCTAGATAGCCAGATAAAAACTCTAACTATAGAAAGAGAAAGACCAAACCTAAAAGAACATTTACTAGAAGGAATCCTAAGCATTTTCCTAAACTAAATGCTCAAGTCTTTCACAAAATTCAAAATCATGCGTAAAACATTTTTCAGCAAAAATCTAATGCTCTTAAATTCTATGAGTTGAGAGCTAATAAGCGCAAGTTGAAAACAAGAGCAATTTGGATTAGAAAAGATGATCTATTACCTCAGATGAAGTGTAATATTGTTGTTACTGCTTTAAAAGCCGAACACACATCATTTGGTTGGTATTTAGACTCTGGATGTTCTAAGCATATGACCGGAGATGAAAATAAACTTTTAAACAAAACCAGATATGCTGGTGGTAAAGTCATTTTTGGTGATGGAGCTTCATCTCAAATCATAGGCAAAGGAACTCTCCAAGAAGATGGGCTTCATACTCTTAAAGATGTTCTTCTTGTTAAAGGTCTAAATGCCAACTTACTTAGTATTTCGCAATTTCGTGACTCAGACCATACTGTTACCTTTTCAAAGAACAATTGCAATATTTTAAATGAAAAAGGTGAATGCATAATTACTGGATTCAGAACTCCTGACAACTGTTACACTGTCAAGAACAATTCTGAAACTTTTAATGTTGTTAGAATGGATGACAACGAGATATGGCATAACAGAATGGGTCACATAAATTACGATAATCTTAGTAAATTGTCTACTCAAGACATAGTGAGAGGAATTCCAAAACTTAAACCCATTCATAATATTGTTTGTGGTTCCTGTCAAGAAGGTAAAATTGTTAAGGCCCCTCATAAAAAAGTCCAAGACATTCTCACCTCTAATCCCTTAGAACTCATCCATATGGACCTAATGGGTCCCTCCCAATCTGTTAGTCTTTGTGGACACAGTTACATCCTAGTTATGGTTGATGACTTCACTAGATTTGCTTGGGTAGCCTTTCTAAAACAAAAGTTTGACACTTTTTAGACCTTCCTAAAAATTCTTCTCAGGATTGAAAATGAAAAGGACATTCGAGTAAATCGAATCCATAGTGATAGAGGTGGTGAATTCAAAGACACCGGTATTGTAGAATACTGTGACTATAATGGTTACAAACATGAGTTCAGTGCTCCTAAGACTCCTCAACAAAATGGAATCATCGAGAGAAAGAATCATACCTTGCAAGAGATGGCACGTGCCATGTTACATGCCAAGAACTTACCTAAATATTTTTGGGTAGAATCTATTCGTACTGCGTGTCACATCATTAATAGGGTCTATCTTAGAAAGAATTCCAAACAAACCCCTTATGAACTTTGGTACAATAAGAAGCCTAATCTCAAATATCTTAGAACCTTTGGCAGTACTTATTATGTATGCAAAGATAGGGAACACTTATCTAAATTTGAGAGCCGGGGAGATAAAGCCATATTTCTAGGATATTCGCCTAACAGTAGAGCTTATCGAGTGTATAATATTCGTACTAAAACCATGATGGAATCCATAAATGTAATTGTTAGTGACACTACTGTAGAAAGCAAGACAGGTGAATTACCTATTGAAGAAGAGTCCTCAAATATTTTAGAAAATGACCCTTCTGAAATAGATAATTCATTACCTATTGAGACACCTGAAATACCTAATTGGGTTTCTAAAGATCATCCCATAAATAACGTATTTGGAAACCCTAGTGAGCCAGTGCATACAAGATCCCAACTTAGAAATGATGTACATTATGCATGTTTTGTTTCCCTTGTGGAACCAAAGAATGTAAATGAGGCATTGAATGACTCTCACTGGATTTCAGCTATGCAGGATGAACTTTTACAATTTGTCATTCATGATGTATGGTATCTTGTTCCACGTCCTGATCACAAAAAGGTTGTTGGTACTCGTTGGATTTTCAAAAATAAAACTGATGAAAATGGGATAATAATTAGAAATAAAGCTAGATTAGTTGCTCAAGGATACTCCCAAATAGAAGGAATTGATTTTAATGAGACCTTTGCCCCTATTACTCGTTTAGAATCAGTTCGTCTGCTTTTCTCAATAGCTTGTCATATGCGTTTTACATTATATCAAATGGATGTCAAATCTGCGTTCCTAAATGGAATACTGGCTGAGGAAACCTATGTAGAACAACCTAAAGGGATCATTGACCCTAAGCATCCAAATCATGTATTTCGTCTGAAAAAGGCTTTATATGGCCTTAAACAAGCTCCTAGATCTTGGTATGAGGGACTTTCCAATTTTCTTTTGGAAAAAGGTTTCAAAAGAGGTAGAAATGACCAAACTTTATTTGTCAAACATTTGGCAAAAACATTACGATTGCTCAAGTTTATGTAGACGATATTATATTTGGATCAACTTCTACCTCAGAAGTAAAATCCTTTTCTGAAATTATGAGTAAGGAATTTCAGATGTCCCTTATGGGGGAGTTACAGTTCCTTCTAGGTCTCCAAGTCAAATAAAATCCAGAAGGATTATTTGTTTCGCAATCTAAGTACTCTTTAGAGATCGTTAAGAAATTCGGCCTTGAGTGTGCTAAAAATGCTAAAACGCCCATGAGTACTACGCTAAAACTATTTAAAGATGACAATGGAACATCTGTAGATCCTACTCTATATCGTAGTATGATAGGCACTTTACTATATCTTACTGCCTCGTGTCCTGATATTATGTATGATGTGTGTGTATGTTCTAGATATCAAAGTAATCCTAAAGAGAGCCGCTTGAATGTTGTTAAACGTATCATTAAATATGTAAATGGCACTCTAAATCTAGGTCTTTGGTACACTAATGACACACCAAGCACTATAATTGGGTACACTGATGCTGACTGGGCTGGGTGTACTAATGATAGTAAAAGCACTTCAGGAGCATGTTATTATATAGGTAATAACTTGGTAGGATGGAGTAGTAAAAAATAAAACTGCACATCACTCTCAACAGCTGAATCTGAATACATAGTCGCTGGCAACTGTTGTGCTCAATTAATGTGGCTTAAACAAATGCTAAGTGATTATGGTATTCAAGAAAACCAATTACATCTCTACTGTGATAATCAACGTGCGATTAATATTTCTAAAAATCCTGTTCAACACTCGCGAACAAAGCATATTAAAATAAGACATCATTTTATACGTGAATTGGTTGAATCGAAGGAGTTAGAAATCAATTATCTTCCTACTGATCTACAACTCGCAGATATGTTTACCAAACCTCTAGATCATAATAGATTCATTTCATTACGAAAATCTATTGGTATGGTTTATGCTGATTAATCTTTTTGCTGTTTATCCAAGTTTTTCCCTTTGTCCATTTGAGACAAAATGTACTTTTTGATTTCTAGGATTTGGGTAGATAGAACTTGGATAGGAATAAGTTTTTATTTTTTTTGTTGCCCTACGAGTCCAAGATGACTCAAAGGAGATTTTGTCTCATATTTCCAAAGGGGGAGATTGAAGCCCTTATACCTTTGACTCACTTGAGTCTACATTGTATAAGTGCTCATCTAGTTGGGTTATTTTGACAAAATTGTTTCTACCTAGAAACCAAAGAGCCTCAGAAGTTGGATTGCCTATTCATCTCTCTTTCTTGTTATGATCAAGAGACTATTGCCAACACTCACACACTTAGAATTCATCTTTTGCACATCATATTGCATAAGTATGTGTGTACATGTGTTGTGTGTGTTTAAATCCCTAAGTTTGATTTTTAATAATTTTTTGGGATTTTTTAAACATTTTTAAATCATGTTTTTAATCATTAAAACTTGTTTTATAAAGTTTTGGGGTCAATCTCTTAATATGACTTGTTGTATTTTATGGCCTAAAGTTACCTTGGGTAGAATCCAAAAGCGGCAGAGACTTCAGGGTTGTCTTTGTAATTAGTTTTGACGCGCGTTTAACATCCCATAACTTGCCAACACCTGTCTGCCTCTGATTGGTTAGTTTTGTGTTTCTTTACTGAGACAAGAGGAGCGTGTGTTATCAGCCCTTGGATCATTTCTTATCAGTGGTCTGCATGTTGCCTTGATGGATCCCCGTGTATATTTTTAAGCCAATCAACGCTCGTTTAAGCACCGCCTTGTGTGAGCCATTAGATTCAAGTCAATCTAAATTGACTCAATCTCAGCCCTTCATTTGGATCAGATATCTCGAACCTTCCTCTCACCCTATAAAAAGGGTCCTTCTCTCAGACTTCAAAGATTTTTGCCATTTCATTTCCTCTAAGTTTAGAGAGAGAAGAGAGAGAAGAGAGAAACCAGAGAGAGAAGAAAGTTAGAAACCCGAACTTCGTCCAAATCCTCTTCAAACCTAACCCAAACACTTCTTCAAAACACCATAGCCAAAAACACCATCCTGAGTGTTCTTGAGTGTTTGAGTTGAGTTATTTTGGTTGTTGTAACCTTGTTTTCGTGAGATCTTGTTTCCAACTTAGACTTTTACTTAGATCTAGTTTCTGTTTCAATAGAAATCTCAGATCTGAGTTATTCATGTTACATTATACTTAGTTTCTTCTTATTTCTCATCTTGAGAAATATATTGTTGATTGTTTTCTCTAAAACATTTTCTTACTTTGAAATCAAGAATAAAATGCTTTCTGTTTCTTGTTCTTGTAAACTAAACCTTTGACCTAGTTTAGAATCTCACTTGGAGGTTTTCAATCTCAAAAAGTTTTTATTTTAAATTTTGAGATTGATTAAGACCTTGTTTGTCTTTCTAGCAAGGTATCCATGGATTCTGGGATAGTTTGAAAGGTCAAAAAGGTTCAAAGTTCTCTATGAAGAAAGAAAAAGAGAAGATCACTGCATATAGTGTAAACTGTAATTTGTTAGGACTGTTTGTACTTAATAAGTGTGTGTGTGCATGCATGTGTTAGAGATCACCTTCACAAACACTTACACCCTACAACACGAAAAGTGTTGGTGATAAGATCTTGAGAACATAAGTCGACGTAAAGTGCTGGAACAAATCAAAAGTTGACAAGCTGGGAGAACTACATCTACAATCAGAACTGCATAAAAGTTTAAGGACACCAGAGGGTACATTCCTAAACTTATATAGGTCTGAGTTGTTTGCATGTTAGTTATATAGTTTGTAACACATATATTTGTTTTGGTGGATTTTTCATTTTACTCCGTAGAGGGAGTCGTGGATGTTTCATCAATTGGTGAGGTTTTACCACGTAAAAATTGTGAACAGAAGCCTTCTACATTTTCTCATCTCATTCTTGGTTGTGCTATGTTTAAAACTAGTTTAAATTATTTTTTAAACTTGTTACTTAAATCTTGAATAGATCTCGTACATACTATTTTATTAAACACATCTTGTGATTAATCCTTTTTTATTTAAGAAAAGAGTTCATTCAAAAAACAACTCGGAGTTACTTAAATAGTTTATTTTCATAAACGAGTTTAGTAATGAATTTTTTCAGTAGGCAGTCGTGATAACTGAAAATCACATCCTAATGATTTTTTGTTCACTCCCCTTTTTTGGAGTCGTCATCGTCATTATTAGTATAAAATTGTACAGTTTTTTTTATATCTTTAAACAATAACTAAAGGATATTTTGATAGTAATATCATATTAAATTAGGTAATGATTACCACGCAGTCTGTCTCTTTTTTATCCTTCACTTGTTCATATATGTTTTATAGATTCTTGTGGCAACATTTTTTTAATTTATATTCTTAATTTATGTATGCTCTTTAAGAGTTACTCCATATAACTTTCTAAGCATTCAACATACCATGCTTGTGATGGAGCAAAGGTTGCATAATCAACACTAACACAACAAATAAACATAAAGCTAGTTAACATCTGTGATGGATCAAAGGGCACAAAAACTGTAGAAACCAAGGTTATATTTCTTAAAACCTTTCATTTATGTTCAATGCTAACCTATGATTGGTACGACACTGTGGGATTCTGCTCTAAAAATGTTGAATTTTTAGACAGGCATATATGGTCCTGGTCCTCTCTTATGGAACCATTAATACTTGATGAGTCAAGTCCAGCAGCATATGTATCGTATGCGATCAATGTTCAGGTCTCTTTTCACTGAATCGTGATTCAATGTGAGATTTTCTCATCAACTTCTCTTCAGTTAGAATACAAATTCACTAACACATGAAAAAATCTACATGAGTTAACCAGAGGTTAATCACTAACAAACATATGTTCTTCAATAGAATTTATCCTTTCATCAAAAGATATATTTTGAGAACTGGGTGATTTGTAAACTGAAGCTTCATAATATTTGTTCATCTCTGACCACGTGGTTTGCATTCCTATCTGGTATCTATAAATGTGAGGCAAATAAAATAAGAAGCACAACAAGAGAAACTAATGTTCTTATCGGTAAGATTTTGAAGGAGAAAATTAGGTTTGCTTATTCCATCATAGAAAAACCACCAAGTAGTAAGAAGAACAAAGCTAAGAGCCTAAAGAAGACATAAGTGGGAGGACAGGTAATGATTATTTCTTAAGGGAAGAAATACTACTCATTTTATCGCAGAACATTCCATAGCAAGCAATTTATAATTTAGGTAACTGGATGACTAATACTTTAGTGTTCGATATAAGAGTTCTCTTATCTCCAATTTTGTTCCTACTTCTCTTTTTCTTTTGTTGGATTTCTATGAGTGATTCCTCATTATCTTGAGGGGGTGGTGGGACACTCCCAGGAGATATATGTAATCTTTTTTCCACCTCCCTATATTCTACCACTGCATCATTCACTTATCCTTCCTCTATTTTTGGGAAATTTTCTTGTTCTACACTGGGATCTTATTCTGGAATCCCCTCTTTGCTAGTGGAATTGACATGGATGATGTTATGGTCTGTAATCCTTATCGGAGTAGAGTTCTTGATGTCTTTAGGCTTTTGTGGTTCTAAATTCTGACTTGATTTAGTAGTGACCATGTGTTGATTTACCACTATTCCTTTATTATCTTCCTCTTCCCCTCTAGATTATATCAATTTTTCTTATGTATGTCTATCCTCTTTGATTTTATCTTTATCATGGTTGTTTCTATACTCGTCTAACATTTATACTATTGAATATATAAAGGCTTTTTACTGGTGGTGCTCTAGATTATGACTTTTGTTAGCTATGACCATGACTTAAACTTCATGTGATCCTTTATTTACATCACTTTCCTCTCTAGATACTTCATTATTTTTTTCACTAGTCTTGTAACCCTTAGTGACTTGATCTTCTCGACTCCCTTTCTTGTTGTTGGATTTCTTAGTGACCTGATTGGTACTAGAGTATGCTAATCTTTCCTCTAATGGTTATGTGATGGTTTTTTGTTGTTGGATTTATTTGTTGTGTCTTGGCTTCTGATATTGACCATGTTTAGTTCCTTATTTAGTAAATTCTCTTTGAACCCAATCTTTAGTTATTTCCTTTTCTGTAGATTTTTTTACCTTTCCTTCTTTTCTATTATTTAATTTTTCTCTTCATTCCTCCTTAGTAGATTCTCCTATCTTACCCATGTCCTCCTCCTCTTTCACGAAATAGTCTTTTGGATCATGGCCTCATCTTGGTAGACATTAGAGTAAAAGGTAATGCTATCATATTTAATCTTCTGTTAGAATCCCTTACCCTCATTCCCATATCCAATCCAAACTCTATACGTCATTTCCTTTGTCAAGTCCATCTCCACACAAACTCATACCACATTTGGTCATATTAATTATGCAGTTGCCTCATTATGTTTGAATGGAGGGTCAACAACAATTGCAATTGAGAAGATGCTAGATTTATTGTACATATGTATAGGTAGTATTAAATTTACTATTTAATTTGCATCCTACTTTTGTATTTACATTGTTAAATTTCATCGCTATTCGGTATTGTCTTCGAAATAGGGTTGTATTTGTAATGCATAGTCTTCTACCCTCACAATTTGAGTTGGCTGAATAGTCGAGAAGAATAATTTTGGCATTTTATGAAGAAATATTTTGCTTGTTCATAATTCTATGTTGTGCTTGTTTTTATCACTCCTCCAGAGATTGTGTACATATCATGATAAGGTCAGTGTTTTAGGCTTGTGTTATTTCAATACATACCTTTTTTGTGTGTGATTTCCTATCTGATAATAAGCCATTTCTTTGTACTTTTACCTCAAAAAAGTCCCGGTGTTATTTTAAAAACAAGTTTTCATCCTGTTTGACCTACAGTTTTCAACCTTTACCCTTTACTTTTTGCATTCAAATAAACCACCAATTGAAGAACTTCGTCAGTTTTTGGAGTTTCAACTTCCAAGGCAATAGGCACCAGTATTTGGTGAGCTTTCGGTTGGTCTTGAGATGAAGTAGCAAAGTGGTGCATGTTTACAGTTTAGCCTTAAGGGTCCTAAGCTCTATGTTAACTTAGCTCTGGTAATGATTACTATGTTAACTTGACTCTGGTAATGCTTATATGGGATTAGTTTTATTCATTTAATTCTTAATGTGAGCTGACTTTTTCACTTTTTGATGAAGATGAAGCGAGTGTTCGTATTATTAAGTCAATAATTCCATGCTTATAGTATAGATAAAAGAGTAATTTTCATGCATATAGACTTTTTTTAAATTGCATAACTTACAATTTTATTGTTAAATCAGGAGAAAAACATGGATGTAATGGAATTCATGAACCAAAGTGTTTTAGGTAGGCTTCCACCATAGTGGTTTGAAAACATTTTAGTTTTCCAAATCAAGAATAATAGTCGAGGTAAGGTAAGTATATTTGATGTAAAAACGGTGGAAATTAACACACACTAAACTAAAGTAAACGAAAATCATAATAGAATTCAATATATCATATCATCTAAATAAAATGTAGTGTCCTCCCAAATGAGGGAGGAACTTTATATATAGGATAGATGGGGATAATGGAAAAGGTTCTAGTTTAGCACCATTGGCATAGGTGATGTCATGTATAATAGTTCTTAATCATGACATCATTAGAGATTAATTTAGAATTCTCTAAAAATATTCATGAAGTATAATATTCATGAAGTAAATGTTACAACCCTTGTTGGGTTATCCTCCTTTAGTTTTAATGTTTCTCTTGGACCCGTGTGCTTTCTTTTTAAGAGTCAGTTATTTGTTTATGTCCACAATCGCGTAAAACTATTGCTAAATTTAACTTTCGTGATGTTACTCAGGTTTTTAACAGACTCTCATTAGTAGTGTCATTTAATCTTCTGCTGATAGGAATGCTGAAGTTGTACAACCTCCAATTTCATTTGTATTCACTTAGAGAGTCATTTAACGACAAGGTGGTGAGTACTGGCAATGGTCTCTTGAGAGAACTAGTGACAATGATATTATCGACACGATTTCCTTGCCATACTAATAGGGTTTTGGCACATGTGTATTTGGATACAATAACTAGATGTATGAAGTTTGTTAAGGAGAATACTCAATATATACCTTTGGTTCTTGCTTCCTTTCTTGATGAGAGTGTTTGTTTATGTCGAACATATCATGAAGTATTATATGAAAGTGTTTGGATATCATGAAGTATTATGTTTTTAGCAATTTTTTATTATTTGTTATATGTGAGGTTGGTGGTATGTGGTGAAAAAAAATTATTTTTTAATATTTTAATTTAGGTATGTGTTCATAACACTTACAAAATGAACATTGTTTTCCTTACATATTAATATTTGTAAGTGTTTTGAATTGTTATCAAAAAATATATTTTTTTTGAAAGTGTTTATACCACTTGTAAAATAAAAATGCTTGCTGAGTTTTGTAAGTGTTTTGAACACTTACAAATGAAAATTTTGCAAGTGTTTAAAACACTTGCAAAAGTTTAATTTACAAGCGTTCATAACACTTACAATGTTTTTTGTAACAATTGTGAGGGACGGATATGTGTTCCCAATGAACACTTGCAAATGATATTTGCAACGGTTTTGAACACTTACAATTTTTTTGCAACGCGCCGATTTGTAAGTGTTTTAAACACTGACAAATTGCCTGTTTTGGTGTAGTGACATTTGGGGCCTCCTTAAATACGGTAAGTATGCCCAAGATGATAATAAGAAATACTGTGCGACCCTCCACAAGCTGGCTGCCCAGTACATCATCTGTGACAAAGAACTGTTCAAGAGAAATTTTGATGGAATCCATTTGCACTGCAATGCTGGGACTGACATTGAAGAAATGATGAAGAAGATCCATAATAGGGAATGCGAACCCCACATGAAAGGTTATATGCTTGCTAAGAAGATTATACATTAAGGGTATTATTAGACCACCATGGTTTCGGATTGCACTGCCTATGTTAAGAAATGCCTCAAATTCCAATAGTTTGTGAACCTCTCACATTTACCTCCTTGAGAATTGAACAAGTTGATCTCTCCCTGGTCATTCTCCACATACGGCATTGACATCATAAGTAAAGTCACACCCAAATCTTCAAACGGGCATGTGTTCATCCTGGTCACCATTGATTACTTCATTAAATGGGTCGAAGCTGACTCATATGCAATACTGAATGCCAAGAAAGTGGCCAAGTTTATTTGAAAGAACATCATGTGTCGATATGGGTTTCCCCACGAGCTTCCATAAGATAATGGGTTACACTTCGAAACCGAGGTCATAAAACTAATCAACGAATACACTATCCAAAGCATAAATCTCCCCCTACCAACCTCAAACCAATGGTGTAATTGAAGCCTCCAATAAAAACCTCAAAATTGATCTAGAGTAAAATGATATTGAGTAAAAATTGTCAAAAGTAAAATGATTTAGAGTTGCCGAAATTGGGCCGATCGTATCCCTTATGCCCTTTGGGGCTACCTCACTTCATTCAGGACATCTACCGAGGCTACCCCTTACTCTCTAGTATACAACATGGAAGAAGTCCTACCCATTGAGCTATAAATTACTTCCTTATGCGTTATGAGCAAGGAAGACTAGTACTAAAGATGCTTTGAAGAACTGTCACTCCTGGATGAAAAGAGGTTGAAGGCTATGTACCATATGAAAGGGTACCATCGTTGGATAGTGCGATCATTAAATCGAATAGTCAACATTTCTGGTGTCCAGGAAGGAGACTTGGACCTTAGAGAGATCATAGAACCTACCTAGGACCCCAGAGGGAAATTCAAGACGAAGTGGAGTGGACCTTACAAAGTGAAAAAGATTCTTTCAGGCGGCTCCACGATGCTCGCAGACCTCGTTGGAGAAGAAATGGATTGTTCAGTCAACCTGGACTGTCTCAAAAAGTTATACTCTTAATTCAAAATCTCGTCGAGCTACGACTCTTCTCATTTCCCTACTTTTCTAAAAATAAAAATCTCTTTATTTCTCTCTACCTAAGACTACGTGGGGCCTGATCCTCTAAAAAAAACTTTTTCTTTCAAAATGGAACACAAAAAATTTCAAAACCCCCAGAGGTACGTAGGTAGATCATACACTTTACATGGGAATGGTCCCCTTCTTTTCCACAAAATGCTATTATTTTCTAACCTCCCAAAACGACAATTCATTTTTTCATTTGCATGAAAAAAGGATTTTTCATGCCTTAGCGATTGGTATAGATCACTCAAATATAAAACTCATCAAGAGGCAAAATAATATGATCAAAATCTTTTTTATTTCAAATAAGGAAGTTCGGTACCATTACACGAAGTATCAGCGAAGGGAGTCAAAACAACCACCCCTCTTCGCTAACCAAACTATTTGAAAACAGGCCTAATCAACCTTCACAAAATTATTCCTAAGACCCCAAGTACAAAAACATAGAAAACCTCCTAAAATTCACCAAAACTTCACATACAGTAATCCCAGCTTCATAGAAAACTTATCCACCGCTCTTGGATGACCCAACCCCATCATCATCAGTTCCCTTAGGTCCCCAAACTTCCCCTGTCTAGTTAATGTTTCGGATACGCTCCATAGAGAGGTATGACATGATCATCCTGGAAAATAGCACTATCCTTCAGTTCGGTCTCTTTCGTCAAGATCTTAGCCACAACTCGCTTCCATATCTATTTTAAATAGTCTTCGAACACCTGCTAGACCCTACCTACAGACTGAGATGGACGGATCGACGATTCTCCAACATAGAACCTAACATCGTGCGCATGGATTTAATTAAGACTTCCATAGGAAATAAGTCTAATGTCCTAGGAGGCACTATTTATTTTCACCCATTTAACTTGATGAAAAAGACGCCAAGGGACATAGAATGAAGTTTACTGCTGGCTAACTAATCGAGCATACCAGTACTCTCCCAGCTCCAGAATAGTTTGTAGTTCCCTCCACCATGTCACCGACCAATGAAGGCACCAGGATCCATGATCCATGAACCAATTAACCCAGTTCTTCACAAATGGGCTAAAACAGATAAAATACTGGGCAAAGAAATTTAGCATGCCAACTAAGGGATACTCAGGTGGAATCGCCAGGTGAAACCTCCCAAACAAATACATGAACAACATCACTGGGCTCATTCTCAGAAAATCAAAGCGCACTTACCTCCAAGAATCAAGACCATTTAGAGTCTCCATCAGTATCACCACCACAGGATTGCGACGGTAAGACATCCACGTTGTTATCATAGCCAACTACGGATCCACTGATAAGTCCCCCGCCACCAGCAAAAGCCTCGCAATAAGGCCCAACGCAACAACTCTGACAAATCTACATCACCAAAACCCTTCACAATCAATCCCCAACATCTTTTGAACATCTATAGGAGTGACAGTCACCTCCCCAAAGTCAAGATGAAAAGTATGGGTAGTATCCCACCACCTCTCTCTCCTAAAGAACATAATTCCACCGTCTCATTTAAAGAAATAGATCCAGCAAAACCAACATCATTACTGTTTGTTCACACACTAGATTCATCACAATCCAATGAAGGCGACAAGCCCCACTTTAGAACCAAGATTTTGATCCCCTCATCCATATTCCAACCAAGGCTTCAAGGCCTTCCTCAATTAAAAAATAATTTTTCCTAAATTTACCCAAAATAAACCCCTTCAAATGGGAAGCACTTTTTCAACCAAGTCTCCAAGGCTATATTCTAATAAAATGTATTCAAAAATTTCCAAACAACACACTTTTCCTACTCTTTCTCAAAGCAAAAACTGAACAACAAATTAAAGTCCATGTAGAGTAAGACACTAAATCAAGATAACCAAACAAAATACGCATTTTTCTTTGCCTTGTTGAAGTCTCTTTTCAGGTACAATGCCGCTACATCAAGCATGAAACATCGTCAATGCCAAACTCTCCATTCAACGATGAATCTGCAAGAAAGAACCAGAATCAGATATCACCTCATCTGCCCCGCAACCCTCTCTCCTAGGTACCAGACGTACCCAAACTCATATGACTGAAACCTTCTCATATGTGCGTGCATACATGTCATCCCTATAGGCCTAGAGGTCTCCCCCAGGGATAGAAGGTCACCTGTAATCCCCAAACAGAGAATCCCCATTTGCTCCCAAAATCCCTATCAGGATTAATATTACACTCTTATCTCCAGCATAAAACCTAAGCATATTCCACAAATTGAACTAATAAAGAGTCCGCATCCCAAGTCCAACTAAACTTCCCCACCAGAATCTCAAATCTGAAGTCTTCCTTATCGAAACCCAAATGTCTCCCTAGAAAGATTTAAAAATAATACCTTACCAATTCCCCAGCATAATTTCCAAGCTAAGCATTCTCTTAATCCTTCATCAGAATTTCAAGATACACCTGTAGTCAAAATCCTTTACAGCTTTCCAGTAAGACTATCCCCACCCGGATGTCTCAAAAGGTAAAACCTTCCATAGGAGATCCCCAAAAAAACAAAATCCTCAGTAGAACAATAGGTGCATTTGCATCCCCAAGGAAATTCAAAAATTCCCAATGAAAACAACTCCATACTTTAGGTCCTCAGAATTGACCTCGACCCTCAGAATCGATCGTCATCACTTTAGGTCCTCAGAATTAACATCGACGCTCATAATTGATATCATAAACTTTAGGTCCTTAGAATTGACCTCGACCCGCAGAATCGTTCATCATGACTTTAGGTCCTCAGAATTGACCTCGGCCCTTAGAATAGATCTTCATAACTTTGGGTTCTCAGAATTGACCTCAACCTATAGAATTACTCATTACCACTTTTGGTCCTCGAAATTGACACCAACCCTTAGAATCAGTCTCATTAATTTTAGGTCCTCAAAATTGATCTCGACTCTCAGAATCAGTCATCATAACTTTAGGTCCTCAGAATTAACCTCGGCATTCAAAATTAGTCGTATCAAATTTAGGTCCTCATAATTGATCTCGAGCCTCAGAATCGATCATCATAACTTCAGGTCCTCTGAATTGACCTCGTCCCTCAGAATTGTGGTCATCACTATAGGTCCTCACAATTGACCTCAGCCCACAAAATTGGTCGTCACAACTTTAGATCCTCAGAATTGGTCATCACCACTTTAGGTCCTTAAAATTGACCTCGACCCGCAGAATCGGCCATCAAAAGTTTAGGTCCTGAGAATTAACCTCAACCCTTAGAATTAATCTCATCAATTTTGGGTCCCCAAAATTGACCTCGACCCACAAGATTGGTCGTCATAACTTTAGGTCCTCATAATTGACCTCGACCCTCATAATCGGTCTCTACAACTTTAGGTCCTCATAATTGACTTCGACCCTCCGAACTGATTGTCACAACTTTAGGTCCTTTGAATTAACCTCGGCCCTCATAATTGTTCGTCACAACTTTAGGTCCTTAGAATTGACCTTGGCCAGCAGAATTGGTCTTCATCACTTTAAGGCCTCTAAATTAACCTTCGCCCCTACAATCGGGCATCCCCAGCATTACTTTAGGTCCTCAGAATTGACCTTGACCCTCGAAACCTGTCATCCTCACCCCTTTAGGTCTACAGAGCTGACCTTTTTCCCTAAAACATCAATGTGGTGTTTATTCGATGGCCTTCATTTGTTCCAAGATCACCCGTCGAGGGGCTCTATAGACACCAAATTCTATGACCCTCCTAAGCATCTCCTTAGGTCCCTAGCACTTACTCCTTCTCCATAAATAACATGTCATACTCCGAGTACTGATCTAGAGGCCTCGGAGCACTCTCGGGACCCATTTAATCCAGGTAAAGTTTCTCGTATGGGCGAAAAATCAATAAATCTTTAAAGGGCTCTGAATCCCCTTTCCAATGACCCACCCCATGCATGAATCGTCCTTACATCCGTTTTCCCTAAAAGACTGACCAACAGGCCACCAGACGCTCCCGAGCTCTATTTAACTCCTGTCAACTCTTCAACTCAAATGAGACTAAATGAATTTTTGAAGGCTCTGAATCTCCATTCCAATGATCCACCCATGCGTGAATCAGCCTTACGGTATGGATGAATGACCCTTTTTACTTCGATAGGTCACAAAGCGCTTCAGGCCTCGTTTGACCAAGGTTAACTATCCAAACCAAACGAGATTGAATGAATCTTTGAAGGGATCTGAATACCCTTTCTAATGGTCAATCCCGTGTGCAAATTATCCTTACGGTTCGGACGAAAGATCCATTTTCCTCCTGAAATCTCTTATCCAAAAGACGTTCAGGCACTTCTAAGCACCGTTTGACCATACCCAATCTAGCACCTTCCATTCCCTCTCCTCCTACTGCCTCCATCCATTGCAAGAGTAGGCTTTTAATAGTCAGGATCAATCTTAAAGCTTCCAAATAAGGTCCAAATCTTTCACTCTCTCTTTAAATCCTCTTATTTTTGCATTACTTATTCAATTCTTACTTTAGTATTTCATATTTGTTAGTTCCCATATATTAATATCACACTTTTTATTAGTAGTATTTCACATACTGTATTATTTATAAAAAACAAAATAAGAAAAAAAGGGTTTTCTTATAAATTCCAAACGGGGATTTCTCACCACATTTTCTGACACTAAAACATCATTTTCTTATACAAACATATAATAAAGTCCCTGATTAGATTTATTTGATAAAAACCGCCCCCATATTGCATGCAAAATACCTGGACTTTGATGCCTTTTTAGGCTACGTAGGCGTCTCGGGTAAATTCTGAGATTCGAGTCCACTTTTCCTATTTTTATTCATATAGTATTTCCATATATTATATTTTTCATTCCTTATCGCATTTTCTCCCAATTATACCATATTCTTTATATAAATGATTGATGACCCGATAAACGCACATATTATATTTTTAATTACTATTTTGGAGACACTCCTACAGATGACCACACTCCGCCTTTCTCCATAACGCGAGTCGAGTAATTCCATACTCCATTTATATATACAGAAACACACACTTCACGGAGTTATTAAGGAAAAGAATAACACATGCCCATGAGAGACCGAAATTATGGGATTAGTGACTAACATCTTCCCATTCCGTAACTTACCCCCGAATCCTTAAACTAATTGGTTTCACAAGCATCGGTATGTCTTTGATGCCGTTCTCTCGAGGTAGAAACATTCATTTTTCCTGTTTGGTGAAAAATAGCATGGCTACTCTATTTTCAATATATCATCCCATCAAATTTTTAAAGACGACCAAAGTGCCCCGAGGAAGGGAGCCAGACGACCTCCGAGCGCATGCGCACCGACTGTAGGAGACGGATGTCCACAAGAGAGTCAAGGTCAATTATGAAGACCTAAGGGGACAAGGATTACCGATTCAGTGGGTCGTTGACGTGTTAAGGTTTATTCAAAGTGTCTAGGGTGACCAATTCAGGAGGTCGAGGTCAATAATGAGTACTTAAGGAGATGAAGATCACCGATTCAGTGGGTCGGGGTCTATTCTGAGGACCTAAAGTTGTCATGTGGGTGACCAATTTTGTGGGTCGAGGTTGTAACTACCAATTCGAAGGGTTAAGGTCAATTCTGAGGACCTAAAGTTGTGATGACTAATTTTGAGGGACGAGGTCAATTCTGCGGACCTAAAGTTGTGACGACCAATTTTACGGGCCGAGGTCAATTCTGAGGTCCAAAATTTGGGACGATCGATTCTATGGGTCGGGGTCAATTCTGAGTACTTAAAGTTGTGATAACCTATCATGAAGGTCGAGGTCAATTATAAGGATCTAAAGTTAGGACGACCAATTTCATGGGCCGAGGTGAATTCTGAGGCCCTAGAGTTAGGATGACGAATTCTGCGGGCCGAGGTCAATTCTGAGGACCTAAAGCTGGGATGACTAATTCTGCGGGCCGAGGTTAAATATGAGGACCTAAAGTTGTGATGACCAATTTTGAGATCTGAGATCAATTTTGAGGACCTAAAGTTTTGATGATCGATTCTGAGAGTCAAGGTCAATTTTGAGGACCTAAAGTTAGGAGTGACCAATTCTGCGGGTCGAGGTAAATTTTAAGGACCTAAAGTTATGTTATTGAGTAATTCTATCAGGGAAAGTGCATATAATTTTTGGTGCAGGTGCACTTTTGATTCCGTTGAGGATTGTGTTATCTTGAAATTCTTCTTGGGAATGTTTAGTTTTGAGGTTCTGATTGGGGAAATAAAGTAGACTTGGATATGGGCGCATCATTGGTTCTGATGTGGAGTATGCTAGGGATAAGAATGTAATATTAATCCAAATGCGTATGTCTAAATTTTGTAAAGGGATTAGTGCTCCCAAAATAATATTCTTGAGGGATAGTAATATTTTATATTTTTTAGGTATTTTTAGGATTTTTCTCGGCAATTTTTGGATTTTTCTTGCAGTTTTTTATAAAATTTGAAGGGACGAACTATAGTCAATCCCGAGGATGTGCGAATTGGCATAGGGCATGGACTCCTGGGCTTCTTTGGGAAGAGGAAAAGGCAGTTATCGACCGCCATGGTTAGAGGGTTATCGATCAGAATGCCTCTTAGACTTGTATACAAATGTTTGAATCTTCTACTTTCTATCTCTTAGAGTGATTTCTAAGTCCTTTCTTTTTAAGTGATGTTTTTAATAATGAGTGGTTGTCTGCTGATGACTGGTCTATCTTAGAGTGGTGATCTTCGGTGCCCCTTGTGCTGGGCAATGATAATACTTTCGACTTGTTTGAGAGAGTTATTGATGAGCGTACCTTATGGCACAATCCCGCATATCATCGTTCATCTAAGGTAAAGAATCCTAATGGCTATATAAGTATGGTGACTTTTGGTCTTCCAATTTAATTTTTCTCTTACTCCTTGCATTTAATGAAGGGTTTTTCTAATGTTTTCTTGAAGACTGACATAGATCCTTCGAGCATTTGGTCTTAAGGGATGACTAGGTTAAAGGAGGTTTAGGATAAGCTCCCTACTATTGGGCACTGGATGGTATCGTACGTCGGGTTTGGCCCATTGGTTAAGGTGTTGGATGAGACACCACGTTCATCTATGGTATAATGTGCTATTGGGGAGAGATCGTGGGACACTTCCATCACATTCAATCTTGCATTTGAGGAGATGATTGTTAGTTCCATTGATGTTTAGCAGGTGTTGTGGATGGATTGGGAACGGTTCCAATTTGTGGTGGACCGTACTTTAAGGGTTAAGCCTAAGGCGGTGTAGGTGGCTATTAGAGACATAGATAGAATCATGTCGAGGGATTATATCTGAATTCCTTCTTTAAAGGAAACTCTTTTGAGGAGGTTGGATGTGATCGATGGACGGTAGGTGGGACAGAGATCCTGTCTATTTATTTTTCTTTTGCTTGCTGGCGATGAGCGATGATGTCATCCATCTTTAGTTTCTACCTTATCTGAATACGATTTAGGTTATCCTGATGTATGACTGGGGAAGCCTTACTTTGTCATCCCTTTATTCTTTCTTGGATGCATTCATCTGGTTCTGCTAGCAGACCTTTACGGGAGACACGTACCATCTAAAGGTAAATTTGGATGTATTTTTCTTTTTATGCATTTCCTTGCATTCTTCTTTTGCTAATTTTTGCCTTTTTGCAGACGTGGTTCTATTAGGTGACTGGGCACAATTCAGGGTTTATGGCCCTGAATGATGATCATTTAAGGGACTTCTTTCAGATGTTCCAGTGGCAGAAGTCCAACCAACGGTCGAACCAGAACTTATCTCTAACAGACATGCGACAGGTCTTGAATGTCCAGGTGAGTGATCAGGTTAAGTTTTATCCTTTCTAAGTTCTTCTTGTCATGTTTATTTATTGAGTAGATACTGTGTTGATACCAAAATTAGTACGCTGATGTGGACGAATAATATGAAGACATATGTCAATATACGTGGCACAATAGTAACAAGGAAGTTCGTTTCCCCGACAAATTCATGTTCCCTCCGAGCAGCGAAGATACCCCGAGGAACTCCAGCACTCCGAGATACTCAAGCGCTCCGAGGAACTCTTGATCAAACGAGCAACTAAGGCGGTCCGAGCTGCATCTCGGCCGTATCATTAATTACCAGATAGACGACAGTTCAACTATTCATTGAATGTTTATAATCTTGACATACACGCTTCATTAAATGTATTACCCTTTCATGTGTATATCATTTAATGTATCGACCCTTTCATGTACAGCCTCAAGGCTATAAATACCTTGTATCATCCTCATTCAAGGGGACGGGAATTTCTTGACTGAACTTGTAATCGAGAATTCCCAAACCCTCAACAACAATATAACAGTGGACGTAGGCCATTCTTATAAGGATGAACCACTTTAAAAATCTTTGTCTCATTTTATTTATCTGTGATTGAATAATTAGAGTGATCTAATTTTTTACATCAACAGATTGGCGTCGTCTGTGGGAAACGACTGTTGCTATCGTTTTTCACCAAAAATCATTTATCATCAATGGCAGATAATCCAGAATCCAGTAATCGAAATGCTGGAAATACTGGAAATCCTCCAAATCCATCTGCACCTCCAGATCTGGCTGGAATTATGACGAATCTGGCTGAAGGACAAACCGCCATGCAAGAAACAATGAGGCAACTCATTCAAACTCTTCATGGTGGTGCACCTACCCATTCAAGGCAAAGGAGTGATCGTGGGCGATCACGATCCGGGCATACTGGGTCATATCGTAATGAAGAATCTAATGATTTTTCTTATCAACCTGGGCGAACTTCATCGATACGGGCCACGGATACAGATCAACATATCACCCTCTCTCCGGAGAGAACTAGCGCCCTGGAAAGATTAAGCAGGGCATCTCCTTTCAGTCGGTTAGGACCAAGGAGAAATATGAGCCCACCTAGAGCCCCATCGAGAAGCTTTCGACCACCATCAGGTTTGAGAGAAGGATCAGCACAATCAAGACCAGCTACTCGTCGAGATAGATCTCAGGAAGCTACGTCAGAACAATCAATTGCTCGGACTAAGCAGCCCGAGGAAGGAAATGAAGCGTGGAAGGGTTCCATTCAGTGATTGGAGGATAGACTTGGAGAAATGGTTAAAGAAAGGAATCCCTTACAGAGAACTTTTGTTCAAGGGACACCTTTTGTGCAGGCCATTGTGAATTTTCCTACACCATCGAAATTTAAAGCACCTGTAGTGACCCCTAAATATGATGGAAAGACAGATCTTGTTCTTCATATAGAACAATACCAGGCTGCTGCCGACATATATGCCGTCCCCGACGAGATGAGGTGTAGAGCATTTTCGGGAACTCTTACTGGATCTGCACAGATATGGTACAACAATCTTCCTCGGGGTAAGATTTCGACTTTTATTCAGTTAGCCGAGTTGTTCATTGGTAATTTCTATTTTGGAGCAAAGCTGGTAAAGCGAGTAGCGCACTTGTTAAGTGTTAGACAAAAATCAGGTGAGAGTACTAGAGATTACATAACTCGTTTCAATAACGAGAAGTTAGAAGTCATAGATTACGAAGAAAAGACAGCGATCACTGCTTTGATGAGTGGATTGTTGCCTAACAAGTTATACTATACTTTGGCCAAAGATCCACCTAAAACTATGTCGGAGTTGATGGCAAAAGCGGCCAAAATCATGAATGCCGAGGAGGCTATGGCTGCGAAAAAGAATATGGATAAAGAAACCAAGGTGGAGGTTGACAAATCTAAGAAGAAAGAGCAAAAAGGTAATGGTGGTGACAAGCACTCCAAGAATAATAGGACGTCATGGGAAGTCCTGAAGAAATACGATAATTATACTCCACTGAAAATGGGTATTAATCATGTTTTGGAAGAAATCAAGAATAACGAAGAAATCAAGTGGCCAGATAAACTGAGAACCAATCCTGACCTGAGGAATAGGGCCAAATATTGCGAGTTCCATAAAGATCATGGCCATACGACCAAAAATTTCATAGCCCTTCAGAACGAGATTGAAACGCTCATCCGAAGAGGAAAGTTATCAAAGCATGTAGATCGTAGAGGTGAAAGGAAGAATGATGATAGAACTAGAGATCGTTCCAGATCTCCTCGTCGGACGGAGGAGAAAAAGAAAAGAGATCATGAAGATGATCCAGATGAAGACCCCGATCTTCCAAAGAAGCCAAGGCAGCCTGAACGAGAGGTATTTTCCATACGTTTTGGGTCATTTGATTGTAATGTTATTACAGGAGGAGATGCTGGAGGGGGAGACCTTATTGCAGAAAGAAAGGCCTATCTCGAAGAGGCTCAAGCCTGCTCATATATTCAATGAATAAATCTTGCCGAGGATGATCGTCCGAGGAAGGTAAATAAAGAGAAGCTAGTTATTGGTTTTTCAAAAAACGATTTGGCCGGTGTTCTTTACCCTCACGACGATCCCTTGGTGATCAAAATGAGGATGAAAGATGTGGTGATTTCAAGGGTGTTGGTGGACAATGGTAGTTCGGCAGACATCATGTACAATTCATGTTTTGATAGCTTGAATTTGAAATTATCTCAATTGGAACCTTATCACAGACCCCTTCTGGGTTTTGCTGGCGAGAAAGTTTTTCCACTTGGGACGATCAAGTTGGACATATTCATTGGAACTTGGCCTGCTTGTCGAACAGAAAGAATACGCTTCTTTGTGATGGATAAGAATGTGCAGTCAGCCTACAACATCATCATGGGAAGAGTTGGTTTGAAGAAGTTCGAAGCAGTTCCATCTACAGTGCATCAATGCTTAAAATTCCCAACAAACTTCGGAGTAGGAGTTGTAAAAGGTGATCAAAAAATAGCTCGGGAATGCTATTATTCGTCTGCCGAGCAAGAGGATCTTGAGGAATCAAGGAAAAAGACTATTACCTACCAGGTAGAGGAAGGTACAGAAATTGAAACTCTTGATCCCAGGGATGAATCCCAACTTGTAAAAGGACAGGTAGTAGAATCTACAGAAAATGTTATTCTGGACGAGGAGCACCCTGAACGAGTAACCCAGATAGGTTCGTCGTTGGATTCTTCAATAAAACAAGAGTTGATAATGTTCTTGAGAAACAGGAAGAAAACTTTCGCATGGAGTCATGAGGACATGCCAGGAATAGATCCAAACTTCTTATGTCACGAACTCAATGTGAATAAAGAGATCAAGCCTGTAAAGCAGAGAAGAAGGGTATTTAGCCCCGAGAAGAATCAAGCCATATAAGAGGAGGTCGAGAAGCTCCAGAAAGCCCAATTTATTGAAGATGTGAAATATCCAGACTGGCTGGCAAATGTGGTGAGGGTAAAGAAGAAGAACAATAAATGGAGAATGTGTGTTGATTTCACTGATCTCAACAAGGCATGCCCAAAACATCATTTTCCATTGCCCAGAATTGACCAACTAGTGGATGCTACCTCGGAACATGAGCTGCTCAGCTTCATGGATGCGTATTCTGGTTACAACCAGATCAAGATGAAACCTGAAGACAGGGAAAGTACTTCTTTTATTACCCCTAGGGGAACTTATTGCTATAATGTTATGCCTTTTGGTTTGAAAAATGTAGGAGCGACATACCAGCGGCTGATGAAAAAGGTCTTCACCGAACAAATCAGTTGTAACATGGAAGTCTACGTCGATGATATGCTGATAAAAAGCAAGAAAGCTGCAAATCATTTAGTTGATTTAGCTCAGACATTTGATCAACTGGATAAATACCAGATGAAACTCAACCCGACGAAGTGCACATTTGGAGTACGAGAAGGAATGTTTCTCAGATACATTGTCAACCAACGAGGCATTGAAGCAAATCCAGATAAGATCAAAGCTCTTTTAGGGTTGCGATCTCCAAAAACAAAGAAAGAAGTGCAGAGTCTTACAGGACGAGTTGCAGCGCTCAACAGATTTGTATCCCGAGCAACTGACAAATGCCTCCCATTCTTCAAAACACTCTGAAAAACTTTTGAGTGGACTGATTAATGTGAAAAGGCCTTTCAAGACTTGAAAAAGTATTTGGGAGCACCTCCATTATTGTCCAGGCCAATAACATGAGAGAATTTGTACTTATATCTGGAGGTATCAGAGAATGCAGTTAGCTCAGCATTGATTAGATTGGAGAATGGAGTTCAGAAACCCATCTATTACACAAGTAAGGCTTTTCGAGGTGCAGAAATCAGATATCCAAAGCTAGAAAAATTGGCATTGGCATTAATTGAAGCAAGTAGAAGAATGAGGCCATATTTCCAGGCCCATACAATCGTCGTATATACCGACATGCCCTTGAGACAAGCCCTTCATAAGCCAGAAAAATCAGGAAGACTGATGTACTGGGCAATAGAACTCGGTGAATTTGATATTCTGTATGAGCCCAGATCATCATTAAAAGGGCAAGCTGTAGCAGATTTTATAGCAGAGTTTACATACCCTGATACCCCCGAGGAGGAAAAGGTGCTCGCTGACCAACCTGTGGATGTTACAGGATCAACAGACATAAACCCAGACCAACTTCGGATGGTAAAAGGGCTTATGGATGAAGACAGATCATCAACTTCGAGCTCAGACCAGCTCCGGTTGGTAAAAGAGCGAGAAAAGATGATCGACGAGGAGCGAAAAGTGTCAAGGGAGGACGAAAAGAAGCAACAAATATTTTACCGAGGAACCCTATCAGATAAGGAATTTGAAGACGGGTTACCCATATGGAGATTATATGTAGATGGCTCATCTTGCACAGCAGGTTGCGGCGCAAGAATTGTTTTGAGCACCCCAGACGAGATTGACATGGAATATGCTTTACGATTCCAATTCAAAGCCTCTAATAATGAAGCTGAGTATGAGGCCATGATAGCAGGTTTAAACTTAGCAAAAGTTATGGAAGCACGGCAAGTAATTGTATTCAGTGATTCTCAATTAATTGTAAATCAGATGACAGGAACATATGCAGTTAAAGGAGATTTAATGGCAAAGTATCATGCAAAGGTGATGGAGTTACTGATAGAATTTGATGCCATTCAATTGGTGAGAATACCGAGGATGGAGAATGTACAAGCAGACGCAGTAGCCCGACTAGCATCAACTACTCGTACCGAGCTGCGAAGAATGATACCAATTGAAGTATTGGAAAGTCGGAGCATAGCTGAAAACTTGACGATGAATGTTATTACCCTTGATTTAGGACCATCTTGGATGGATCCCATCAGGATATATATTGAAGAGGGAGGATTGCCAGAGGATAAGCTCGCCGCCAAAAAATTGAAGTATAAAGCTGCTCGGTATGTATTAACTAATGGTATTTTATATAGACGAGGAATTATGGCAGGTTTGCAGAGATGTGTACATCCCTCCGAGGTGAAAGAATTGATTGAAGAAATCCATAAAGGGTCTTGTGGAGCTCATGTAGCAGGTCGAACACTTTTACAAAGGGTAATGACTCAAGGATACTATTGGCCGACGATGAGGGCTGATTGTATAGCCTATGATAAGAAATGTGACAAGTGCCAACGTTTTTCCTCTATCCGAGGAACTCCACAAGCATTGTTGACACCTATAACTTCCCCTTGGCCATTCGCCATGTGGGGAATTGATTTGGTTGGACCATTGCCGACCACCCGAGGAAGATTCAAGTACCTCGTCGTTGCAGTAGACTATTTTACTAAGTGGGTAGAAGCTGAACCCCTTATCGACATGACATACGAGAAGGTATACCAGTTCGTTTGGAAGAATATCATCTGTCGATATGGTCTCCCTTATGCCTTCATCACAGACCATGGAACCCAATTTGATAACGAGGAATTTGCTGCTTATTGTCATCAATCGAACATTTTGAAGGTCCATTCAGCACCAGGCCATCCTCAAAGCAATGGACAGACTGAAGTGACGAATAGAACACTGCTAAATGGTTTGAAGAAAAGTCTAAGTGAAGCTAAAGCTAACTGGATTAACGAGCTACAATCAGTATTGTGGGCTTACCGAACAACTCCCCGAGCAGCGACTGGAGAATCACCATATATGCTAGCATTTGGAAGTGAGGCTGTAATACCTGCCGAGTTAGGTCTCCCAACACACAGAGTGCTGAATTTCAATTCCCCAGTCATCGAATTGATGAGAAGACTGGATTTGGATATGCTCGAGGAGGTCAGAGAAGAAGCAGCCATTAGGAATGCTGCTTATCAACAACGAACAGCTCTTTTCTACAACAAAAGGGTGAGGAAATGCGATTTAAAAGAAGGAGATTATGTGCTAAAGAAGGTAATTCAGAAACACAATAAATTGGAGGCAAACTGGTATGGGCCTTATCGAGTTACAGAAGTTGTTCGACCAGGAACTTACCGAATAACAACTTTAGAAGGAGAAGAATTCAAGAATGCTTGGAATGCTGAACACCTTCGCAAGTATTATCAATGATGTAAAATGTACAACGGGTTCATCAATATGAATAAAACGATGATGTTTTCACCATTTTCCTCTCCTTTGTTTGAAAGTTTTTCGGGGAATACTAGTGTTGTACACTACGCTGCTCGACAGCAAAAAGAAGACGATAGTTCGAAAGAACCAAAAAATATACTCCTTTGGTTAGGAGGCGTACACTAGCATGACCAACTAAGGTTGGTAAGATAACTAGTGGACAAATAGTTCGAAAGAACCAAAAAATATACTCCTTTGGTTAGGAGGCGTACACTAGCGTGACCAACTAAGGTTGGTAAGATAACTAGTGGACAAATAGTTCGAAAGAACCAAAAAATATACTCCTTTGGTTAGGAGGCGTACACTAGCGTGACCAACTAAGGTTGGTAAGATAACTAGTGGACAGATAGTTCGAAAGAACAAAAAAATATACTCCTTTGGTTAGGAGGCGTACACTAGCGTGACCAACTAAGGTTGGTAAGATAACTAGTGGACAAGATAGTTCGAAAGAACCTGATAATTCAATAATCAACTACGGTTGAGGGAAGAACAATATCATTTGATTTGAAAATAATCCAATAAGTTGGTCGGAAGGTAAAATCATTCCAGAAAATACAAAGAATTCCAAACTGAACCAAGTATAGTTGGTCGGTGATCAACTATACTTGGTCGACGAGGATAAATTATCGACCATGGTTGGTCGGATACATTTTAGGAAAAAGTTTACCAAGTATGGTTGGTCGGGGATAAAAACCCATCAACTGTAGTTGGTCGACAAGCAAAATTTAACAACCTTGGTTGGTTGGAAACATTTTAAACATTTTATACTCATTACTTTATTATTAAGTGATCGAGCAACATTACTGATACTTGTAACTTTTTATTATTAAGTTGGTCGATGAACAACACAATATTGTTATCTTTTTAATAGATACATATACACAAATGTAAAAATGTTTGATAAACACAAGACAATCGCAATACAAATTTGCAAACAGAAAATGAAATTCTATCATTAAGATAAAAATGTATTACAAGCTATACATATGTGCTAATTATTACATTGAAAAACCTATTCTATTGGTTTCTTTCCTTTAGCTTTTGAAACAGGTTCCTCGCCGGCAGGAGGATCTTCTAAACAAAGAGGAGAATTGATGAAATTAATATCTCTAAGCATTCTGACGTTCATCACAGAAGGTGTATCCAAGAGATGCTCTGGACGAGATAATTCAGTCTGAGAATGAAGACTATAGTCACCGAGATATTTTGAAATTAAACTCCGAGGAATGGAACGAGCTGGGATCCATTCCATGTCCAATTTGAAAGGTGGCACAGGCAAATCTAGTAACCCTGGAGCATGATAATCCCATAAAAAATGCCCTTGCTCCAATTTCAGTACACCCAGGGCGTTCAACCACCCCTGCTTATAACCTTCATTATTGGCATGTTCAATCCAAGCATCTAAATAAACAAGGGCTTCATTGTACCCTGCCATCCAAAATTCCCTGGGCTGTTTATGGAATTGGAAGATTAATCTATCCAATTGTTCGTGAAGGTTCCTGGCATAAACATCTTTATCATTCAAAGCAGACTTCGTTGCAGTAAGTTGATCTTCCAAAGATAAGTTTCTCTTGGAAAATTCAGATAAAGCCCGATCTTTGGCGTTTAATTGGAATGCTTCAGATTCCAAAGTAAACTGAGTGCGAGCCTCTTCAACATTACGACTAAGAACTCTTGATCGACTCCGAGCAGCGACTGGAGAACTTTGCTCCTCGGCAACATTTTGAACAGCTCTTCCTCGCCCACGAGAACCTCTTCCTCATCCCCGAGCAGTCACAGGAATAACAGATCTTCTCAGAACGTCCAACTCTTGCCTTAATTTAGCATTCTCAACTTCTAAGAACGAGAAACCTTCATCGGTAACTTGCACTAAAGCAGTGGAAGATGACGCTGCAGATTCATACTGTGCCAGCTTTTTCTGCAAATTATTGTTCTCTTGTTCCAGCAACTCAGCAATCTGCCTGCAAGCCTCAACTTCATCTTTTAAAGTTCTTTCCCTAACATCGTATCCAGCAAGGATCTTTTTATGACCTGTTTCAGAAGAAAGCTGTTGATATCTATTTTCATAGTCCTTGTGCAACAAAGCCATTGATTCATTGTGCTGAACTTGGAGATCTTCTAAGGAATAATGAAGTTCCTCAATCAAGTCATAGTAGGCCACATTGTTGGCCACAACTCGGTCAAGTAAATCCTTCAAGTACCGATAAGCCTCAATTGCTTGTTCTGAGGCATCATGGCCAAGGATGTCAGCAATTTCTGATGTACTAAGGTCTGTATAACCAGCCTTATAATATTCGTGGCATTGCTGCATCAGCTTTGTATCATGTGCAGATATCATTCCCATTCTAGCAACAAACTAAGGATGAGAAAAAGACAACAATCAACAAAAACAAATCATCAACAACAGAGATGAACAAATATGTATTTTATTAGATCACAAGAGGATTACATTGTTTGATTACAAATAATGAAAGATAGAAATGATACCTAAAAACTTCACACCTTTTCCTTGTCTCCCAAGACTTTCTCAGGAGGCTGGGACGAGGAGCTTGGTTGCTCGGTGGTAACAGCAACTTGATCTGCAGGAGTTGAAATTTTTTTCAGGAGGAGGAGGCATGAAAGAAATGTCCTCGTTGGCAGAAGATAGAGATGCAGGGACTTGATCACCTATGGCCATAGAGGATTCATCAGAGACAGGCTCATCTTCTTCTTCTTCCACAATTGGTGGAGGAGGACCAGGGAGGTGTAGCTGGAATAGCCCAGAATCATCCTTGATCTTCAATTCCTGCAGGGCAGCTACCCAGCCATCTCGGAAGTATTTCAACTTCCCGTATTGAACTTGGGATGTCATCGCAGCAATCCCCTTATCCCATCCTTTATCCCAGCCTGCGCTGAAGGATTTTTTAACTGCGAGCTTTCTTCTCAATTTCTCCAAGGAGAGCTTCGCATCCAATTCCTCTTTTTGACCTTTGATATCTCGCAGGGCAAACAACTCTTCCTCTGCCTTCTTCATCTTATCATCAAGCTCTCCAAAGTTCTTGAGCTTGTCATCATATTTTTTATGCTCAATCTCCAAACTTTTCACCTTGTTCTCCAAACTCTGGGAGATCTCAGCCAACTTCACCTTCTCAGCTTCAACTATTGACAATTTTTTCTCCCAAACAGCCTTGTCCTCACTATACTGTTGGCGAGATTCCTTCAAGGATTGGGTCAAACCCAGCAGAGCATCCTCTACACCTGACGAGGAGCTTGAAGCTTTAATAGCTTCATCTTTCTTCATGATGTTGTTAAAACAATTCACCAGCTAAACAAAGGGAAAAGTGACAGGTCAGTGCAAAAAGACAGGAAATTCAAAGAAACAAAGAAAATTCAGAGTGTGAGAAATTTACCGAAGCAAGATGACGAGTAGCTAGGGATGTCAGCATATCCCTAGAAATTTTTTCGTCAATTCCTTGGACCTCGGGTATGATCCAAGTTTTTACCGAGCTCATTGCAGAGCTCGGAGGAATGATGGTTGGAACACCAACACCACCAGCTGGTAGAGAGGACGCAGTTTCAGCCAAATTGACTGAGGATGATTTCCTCAATCTCCTCAAAGGGACTTCAGCAGCTTCAACCAAGGAAGAACTCTTAGTCGGAGAGATAGCAATTATTTCCACGGGAGCAACCTTCTTGCTCGGAGCCACTGGGGGCTTCTCGGTAGCTTTGGAAGGTGCAGCATCCACCTTCTTAGTCCCCTCTGGGACATCAGTTTTGCTTTTCTTGGCCCCAGCAGTAGAAGAAATGTCATCAAATAGAGCAGGAGGAGCTCTTTTCTTGCCCATTCTCTGACTTAAAGGAAGATGAGAATCTGAAGAAGAATCCTCTAGAGTTGAAGCTGGCTCAACAGGGCGAACGGTATAAGAGGTTGTATAACTCTTATACTGTAGAAAATATGATACAAACCTGATGTGCTCGTCTGCAACGTTCTTATGCAAACCCCAGATAAGTTTCAGATGCTTAATATTAACCTCTGATTGTTTTGGAGTTTTTCTTTTACTATCAACTGCAAACAAACACATAATGAGATATCAGTCATACATTTTGTCAAACTTGATAAAAGCATAACTTCATAAGTAAAAGAAATAAAATGAAAAATAAACCTATCCCATTGCCATATGGGGGGCATCTGGGACCGTTGTATACTCCATCTCCAACTAAAGGGGCATATTGCCAATTTTTAATAACTACCCCATGTTCAAAATAATCTCTATTTGAATCAGGGAGGTTAACTACAAGAGCTCTATTCAGAAACCTAGTTTTTATGTAATAAATATTATCTAGAATGGCCCATTTATAGCAATACATAATTTCAGGGATCCCTATACGAGTCCCATGAGTTAGATTTAATTTGTACACCCCATTAATTATTCTCCATGAATTGGGGGCTATTTTTGCAGGGACAAGATCAAAATACTGACAAAACTCAAGACACAATGGGTTTGGCGGAAAAGAAAATCCACATTCAGCAATGAATAAACTGGGGAACCAATGTCCCTCAGCCAATCGAAAATAATCTAAAGGCTCATAAAGAACCTCCAGAGTTACCCAGGAAGGAATGGAAAAATCAGAACGAAATTTCTCAACAGACTCCACAATATAAACCATACTGAATAAAAGAGATACAGAAGAAAGGAAGAAGATCTTACAGGAAGAAAGGAGGTATGTTGACAACGAACGAAAACAAGGATGAATGCACAAGAGAGAAGGAGAGAATAGAAAGCTTGAATGCAGGAAATTGGAAAAAGAAGAAGACGGTATGATTACCTAAGAAGTTTAAATACTTTGCCTTGGGAAGCGGTGAAGGAAATGATTACAAAAAAGAAACTATTGAGCTTTCGGCGGCTAAAAGGACAAAAAGGACACAAAGATCGAAGCACTCTTAAAAAATTCAAAAAAATGCGGATTCTGTGAATTTGGAAATAAATTCAAATACGGTGCTCCTAAAACCCAGGAAGATCATTCAATATTGCCATATACCGAGAAAGAATGTTCCATATTCCTCAAAGTTCGTAATACGAAACATTGGGGGCTTCTGTTGATACCAAAATTAATACGCTGATGTGGACGAATAATAGGAAGACACGTGTCAATATACGTGGCACAATAGTAATGAGGAAGTTCGTTTCCCCGACAAATTCATGTTCCCTCCGAGCAGAGAAGATACCCCGAGGAACTCCAGCACTCCGAGATACTCAAGCGCTCCGAGGAACTCTTGATCAAACGAGCAACTAAGGCGGTCCGAGCTGCATCTCGGTCGTATCATTAATTACCAGATAGACGACAGTTAAACTATTCATTGAATGTTTATAATCTTGACACACACGCTGCATTAAATGTATTACCCTTTCATGTGTATATCATTTAATGTATCGACCCTTTCATGTACAGCCTCAAGGCTATAAATACCTTGTATCATCCTCATTCAAGGGGACGGGAATTTCTTGACTGAACTTGTAATTGAGAATTCCCAAACCCTCAGTAACAACATAACAGTGGACGTAGGCCATTCTTATAAGGCTGAACCACTTTAAAAATCTTTGTCTCATTTTATTTATCTGTGATTGAATAATTAGAGTGATCTAATTTTTTACATCAACAGACTGATTGTTTATCAGGGCTACAGGTGACCTTCTACCCTTGGAGGTGACTCCATAGGACACGGTGGTTAGGGGCATGCATGCACATATGTGACAGTTGATTGTGCATGAGTTCGGGTACAGTCTAGTAACCGGGAGAGAGGGTGGTGATGTGGATAGTGGAGGAGGAGTTGGTGGCATTTTGATGGCATTGGTGGCAGAGGAGGCTCCATTGATTCAAGTCACTCCCCCTTATTATAATTTTTAGTTGAGCAATGGGGAGTCACTAACTGTGAGATATTTTCCTCATGCATCGGTGTCTAGGTTGATGGGACTTAAGGATGAGGTCCTCCAACCTGAGGTATATTCATTATCTTTTTTTTTCTATTTCCATTGATATCTTCCTTTCTCTATACTAACTCTCTCGTCTTTTTTGTTGGTATTTGCTTGCAGTATGAATAGGTGCCGACAAACTGGATGCGAGACATCAAGGACTCGATGGACTCCAATTGGATTATATAAATAAGTCTTCCCCTTCTTACTTTGTGCCAATTGCCACCTTAAATGAGGGTTCTGGATCTAGGAGAGGAGGGTCCATCACTCAACGCCAAGCAAAGTGCGTGCGTTGTTGAGGTTGAGAGTTTGAAGTGAAGGTTTCGAACGAAGTCCCGTTGTATTTTCTTTTTTTCTTTTTTTTCCTTTGTACCTGCAAAATGTAACTATGCGAAGCAAAAATAAATATGAAAAATATGCATTTTCTTTTTGGTTATTTTCCTTGATTTTTTTGTTTAATGCACTTAATTTTCTAATGAGATTATTTTATTTTGTGAAGACAGAAATGAGAATTAAAATTATATCTAGGAAATTTTTTATTTAAAAATAGGAGTAATAAAAAGGAATAACCCATGGGTAACTTTTGGAAGCAAGGATTTTTGGAAATTGATTTTGGGCAAAAGATGAAAAATGTATCTTTT
This sequence comes from Sambucus nigra, assembly GCA_949130495.1. Taxonomy (NCBI): domain Eukaryota; kingdom Viridiplantae; phylum Streptophyta; class Magnoliopsida; order Dipsacales; family Adoxaceae; genus Sambucus; species Sambucus nigra. The sequence goes on from OX422219.1 coordinate 435,730,713, forward strand.
CTAAAATAGGAGGGTTGCTGATAGGCATACCCCTTTACCTGTCTATTGGCATAAGGGTCAATTCAAATCACTCCTAGGTTTTGATTTATGTTTCTCATCTCCTATGGTACTTTGTAGGGCAAACCGTAAAATGGAATTTCATATGGTTTATTTTTTCCATGGATTTTTGCGTATAAGAGGGGCGTGTATGGGGTGTATTTTCTCCTTAAAACCCATAATTATTCTCTTAAATCTTCTTTCTATATTCTTTAAATGCATCTTCTAATGTAGGAATAATTCTCTTCCTATATCGAAGGCTTCGAGGTCTACAATGTTGACTACAATACTTTCAGCTTGCGTTGGGTTTCTCTGTGGCGTAATCAGGCCATAGATTGGAACCTGCTAGTAGTAGAAGTATAATTTTGGTACCCTAAGGACCATGTCTTCCTGTTTGGCCTGGATGAGGTCTGCACCACCTACGGGGAGTTATCATCAATGTTGAGGATTAGCCCCAGTGTTGCGGCGACTATGCTCAACTTTTCTTGTTCATTACGGGAATTTCTGGGTGAGTTTCTCCATATATCCCCTTCGGCGGCTGGACCTTTGGTTGATGGGGGACTATCCCTTATCCAACGGTTATGTATTCAATGTGCCAGGGTTTTTTTATGATACTGTATTTGTCAAAGCTGTTGCTTTAGGCCTGACTGCGAGGCTGTTACCACTGATTGGGGACTTAATGACTGATTCGCAAGTGGTTACGATAGCAACATGGATGTTTTACCACCGTAGTCTTGCAGCGATGGTGCTGAGGGAGACCCAAAAGAGCCTCGATGCTTGGAAGGAGGGCCGCTCCAATTTTCTTAAGGGGAGCACGGTGATTTTATACATATTTCTTGTCGAGAGGTTTCGTATGGTGGGCCATCTTGATTATCCCTTGGTGGGTGTGCCTAATTTCTTTGTCCGAACTTTCTTCAATTCTGGCCCATTGACAGAGAATCGGGTCAACCGGTTGGGGTAGCACGGAGATCGATATCTTCGTTGGTCGGTGCCATAGTGGTAAGACTTGCAACCTATTATATATCTACGAGAGTACCAATATGTGTAACTAATTGGCCTCCATCGGAACTCTATTTATTTCCCTTGGAGTCTTCTGTGCCAAGCTGGGTGGGAACAAATAGAGACTCCTTAGATATCAAACTTTTTCTCGGTGGGGATATAAATGAATCATACAAATGATATTGTTTTCCTTGTGGCAGTGTCACTGACCGTATCGCCATCCATCACAATATATAGGAAGGGCCTGGCATGTGTCGATGGACCAACTGATGTGGTTGTGGAAGTCGGTAGTGGAGAAGATTATGGATGAAGAGACTGGGCAAAGGTGGCTTGTCACTTTCGACACCATTGAGGAGGGTGTTGTGGTTTCTTCTAAACTTGTTAGGGCATACCACTCCATGGAGATCATACGAAGTGTTGACCATGAGTGAGAGACTTGGGGACCTCCGTGGGAAGGGAATGATGATGAAGCTGTGTCGTTTGGAAGTTGAGTACGATGTTTGTGAAGCTGGGGTAACAATTTGTAAAGCTAAGGCAATTTGTGTTTTGGGTAATTTTGGGATTTTTTTGTGGGGTTAGGGATAATTTTTGTGAAAATTGTAGGGATTACGTTGGTTTGTTTAAGTTTGTTTTGTGAGTGAAAAAGGGGTGGTCTTTTTAACTCCCTTCACTCATATATCGTATAGTGGTTCTATCCCTTTATTAAAAATAAAAAAGATTTTGATAATATTTTATTGGGCCTCTTGATGAGTTTTACATATGAATTATCTATACCAATCACTAAGGCATTCATAATACTTTTGTTCATGTTAATGATAATATGGATTGTCGTTCTCGGGGGTTAGACGTTCCATCTCTTCTCTATCGAATGTTTGTGAGCATCGAGGCATTGCTTGACAGAACTCTCTTTATGATGTAAGGGATTCTCCAATTCGGTTTGCATTCTTATCTAGGGTGCCCGGCGGGTTCTACGATCTCCTTAAGGGAAAGGTCTCCTTCATGTACAATGCAGTCCTTGACTTTTCAATTCAATGATCGCGCTATCCTGTAATCATATCCCCATATATGGTATAGACCATTAAGTCTCTTTTCATTCAAGAGTGATAATTCGTTAAAAAGGCTATGATGCCAATATTTTTTGCTGACCCTGCTTTTTAGCATGATGCGTATGGGAAGATATATTTAGTGCAACAAGTAGGACTATTTCTGTATCGTATACTAGAGAGTAAGGGATAGCCCGAATAGGCGTTCTGATTGAAGTGTGGTAGACCTAGAGGGCGTACAGGATTCAATTGGCCTAATTTTTATAATTCTCCATCATCTTACTGATGATGGTTTTGAGGATTTTATTGACAGCTTCGACAGCACCATTGGTTTGGGGTTGGTAAGAAGAAGAATTTTGTCATTAAATCCCATAATCGTCGACCAGTTGTTTGAACTCAACTTCGGAGTGGATTCCATTATCTAATACTAACTCTTAGGGAACCCCGTATCGTCAAATGATGTTATTTCTGACAAATTGGCCACTTTATTAGCATTCATCACTTCATATGATTCGGCTTCGACCCATTCGTGAAGTAATCAATGGCCAGGATGAATTTATCACTGTTAAAAGCTTTGGGAGTAACCTTCCTTATGATGTTAATTCCCAACGTGGAGAAAGTCTCGGGATAGATCATTTTTTATAATTCCCAGGGAGGTAAGTCTTGGAGATTGTAAAATTGTAGACACTAAAGGCATCCTCCATCATAGACAGTGAAATTTTGAACCATAGTTGTCCAATATTAACCCTGACGGTTTACCCTCTTGGCAAGCATATGATCGTTGATGTGGGGCCCGTATTCCTCACTTTGGATCTTCTTCATCATTACTTCAATATTTTCCCTTGTTTTGCAATTCAAATGGGTTCCATCGAAGTTTCTCTTGCAAAGCGCTTTATCACAGATGATATATTAGGCAGTCACTCTCTGAAGGGCCGCATGGTCTTTCTTGTCTGCATTTTGGAGATACTTACCATTTTTGAGGAGGAGACAAATTTCGTAATATTATAACCCAACCATATAGGAGTCGTCCTCGGTGATAAGCTCATTGTGGTAAGAGTGGGTGGGCATAGCCTATTTATGAACCAGGAATGGTTCCATTGTTATTCCTCTGACATGTTAACCATGGAGGCTAGGGTTGCAAGGGCATCAACTAGGCTATTCTTTTAGCAAAGTAGGTAATGGAAGCTAACATATCTGAACATGAAGGAAAGATATTCTAGGTGGGAATGGAAGGGTGGGAGCTTCTCGTCTTTGACTTTCCATTTTTTGAGGAATTGATCCGCGATGAGAGAAGAGTCCACATAAATGTTTAGGTACTTGATACCTTTATTGAGGGTGATTTTGATGACTGGGGTGCATGTATTGTATCCGGTTATGTTTTTGGTGCAAGGGAAGTCCAATTTGATGGCAATGGGGGTATGAGAGTCATCATGGGTGATCAAGAGTATCCTAATTTCGTATCCTTTCTTGTTAGCAGCTCCATCAAAGAACACTTCACATCTAAGATGTTTCTGAGAGGTGCATAAAATATATTTTCTTGGCAATTTAGAGACCCAAACATCGATTCCTTCCATGGGAAAATCGGTAAGGTAGTTAGAGATGCGTCTCCATTTCATAGTTTTCTATGTGACGTATGCAATATCGAATTCGGCTAGCAACATCAACCAACGAGACTTTTGGCTGGACAAAGTGGCCTTTTTTAGCATGTATTTGATGGGATCCATTCAGGATACTAGTCCCATGGTAAAGGCAATTATATAACGTCATAACTTCTGCATGACCCAGAGTAAGGCGACACATGCTTTCTCCAGAGTAGTGTAGTTAACTTCGTACTCGAAAATTTTTTACCAGCATAATAGATGGCTCTTTACATGCATGATTATTTTATGTGTTAGTCTAGTAAAGCCCGATTTGAAGTATTTGTGATGGTCAAGTATAACAGGATGGAGAGGCCTAGATGCAGAGGCATAATGCAGGTCGGGTGAAGTATTTCTTGATTTGGTTAAATTCTTCTTGGAATGCCTTATTCCAGACTTTAGTTGAATCCTTCCAGATTAGTTTGAAAATGGGTTTGTAGATAGAGGTCAGCTGCCAAATTAACCGATTGATGTACTGCAGTTTACATAGGGAGCCTCAGACTTCCTTCTCCATATGTGGCGATGGCATACCATGTATGGCTTTTAGCTTGGTAGGGTCTGTTTTGATTTACTTCTAACTGACCAAAAATTCCAAGAGTTTTCCTTTCGTGTTGTCCAAAACACAATTCTGTGGATTTAACTGCATTTGATATTACCATTGTCGCTCAAAAAACTTTCAGAGGGCAGCAATATGACCTTAACAAGTCTTAGATTTAATGATCAAGTCGTCCACATAGAATTAGAACTTTTTATGAATAATGTAATTCAGGATGGTTATAGCAGCCCTTTGGTAGGTAGCCCAGACATTCTTATGTCCAAATGGCGAGATTGTGTAGAAAAAAATTCCCTATGGGGTGATGAAGGTGATTGTCTCCTGATGGTCAGGGTGCATCATGATCTGGTTATATCCGTAGAATCAATCGATAAACGATTAGAGGGTATTTCTATCCGTATTGTTCATGATCATGTCGATGTTGTGTAACGAGTAATCATCTTATGGGGATGATTTATTCAAATCCCGATAGTCGATGCACATGCAAACTTTTCCTCCCGACTTCTGCACAAGGACAATGTTACAAAGAAACGTAGGGTATTCGACCACACAAATTAAACCCTCATTCAAGTTTTTGACTACTTCCTCTTTAACTTTGAGCTACCATTCGGTAAAGAGTTTTCTTAACTTCTATTTGACCGTATTCTATTATGGGAATGTCGGGATCTCATACCGAGTTATTTTGGGGTTAATTATAGGCATGTCATCATAGGACCATGCGAAGATGTCCATGAATTCTTTCACCAACTCTTCAAATTATGCATGATCGTATTATTAAAGGTGGACCCTATCGTAATCTCGCGCTGGTGTCTACTAGGACCAAGATTAATAATAGTAGTCTCATCATCATTAATTTGAACGCGATTATGTTATTTGTTATTTTTCTTATTGAGACCATATAAGAATTGTTCATTTACAAAGTCATCATTATCAAGACTTTGATTAGAATCAAGATAATTAACGTAAGGAATAACAAAATACTCAAAATCCTTATTTATTTCATTTTCCCAAAAAACAGCATTAAGAACTTCATCAAAAGAGGTCTCAGTTACAATCAAATCAGGAAAAGGAAAAACAAGAAGAGGTGAAGAGACTTGAATAGGGTACACCACAGGGTTGGGTTGAATTTGAGAAGGTTGGACTAGTATGACATTCTAGTTGAGGAGAGGCATGTCAGCAATCGTGATGTTAGCAGACAGATCTAATGATGTGACATATCATCTAATCATGAAGAGACTCATCCCTACTTTCAAAAAGTCGAAGGATTATTCGAAAATTGACATGGTTTTCTTGGTGAGATGTCACACTTCGTGTTTGCAGTCTTCGACCTAAGAGTTACTATGTTGAAAGAAAATTTCAAATCCTAATTTCATCTTCTTTTCATTATGGTTGTACCATGATTATGAGAATCCACGGAAGGGGAATTTTACACCCTCCCTAATAAATCTTCAATTCAAAGAGTCTCGTGAAATAGTATGTTTATCATCCAAGCTTCTTTTCGGTCTTGGTTAAAAGAGTGCTTTGAGTTCGTCGGGTGAAGGTTGGTAAACCCGACCACATGGGGAAAAAGGCCTCTTTCAGGACTACGGGCTCAATGATTCCTTGGTTGCATCGTCCTATCCCTATTCCAGGCATGAAGTGCATCTTCTTGAAAATCTGAACCACATTGATGTTGTGTGAGGGTTATGCTTAATAGCTAGCCGAAGGTACTTCTAGATCCACTCGCAAAATTGTCTCAACTCCATACACTAGCGAAAAGGGTGTATAGCGAGTTGGCTTTATTTTGGTCATTCGGTAAGCCCATAATTCTACTGGAATTTTGTCATCCCATGCCACTGGGAAGTATTCCATCATCTTGGTCAAGACGTTGGCCAAGGTCTTACTAATCACTTAAAATTGACCGTTTCCTTTAGGGTAAGCTACCGTTGAGGTGTGTCGTATGATTGAATATTTTTATATGAGAAACTTAATGTTTTTATCGATAAATGGGGATCTATTATCAGAAACCCTTGGTAATGTCAATCTGATAAATTATGTATTCTCAAATGAATTGTGCCACCACACCCGCAGTTGCTCTTTTCAATGGTATTGCCTCTGCCCATTTTGTGAAACACTCCATGGCCACAAGTATCCATATTTTTTCCCTTGAGGGGGGATTGATTGCTCGTACCAAGTCCAATAAAAAAGTTTGAAATAGATAAGGAGTTACCAGTGCGTGAATATCTATCAAGGGAGGATGAATCATATTACCATATAGTGGGCACGTTTGTCATTTCTAAACACATTCAGCTGAATATTTCTCCATAGTTGGCCAATAATTGCCCAAGGTCCTAAGTTGATTGTATAACTTGTCTCCCCTAATGTGAATTGGATCATGGCCCTGCTTCAGGACTTCTCATGTTTCCTCCCTTGTGATGCACCTCAAAGGTCTTTTGAAGTATCCTCTACAATAAAGTTGCTCCTATTAAATGTAAAAATGGGGGGGGCCTTCTTTTAATCCCCATGGCATCTATATTTTAAGTGTAAATAACCCCATCTTTGAGGGAATCAATTTAAGGTAACCTCCAATATGCCTGCTTTTTCCACAAGATTGCACTCAGTCGCTTGGAAGAAAAATTAGCATTTAACACATTCTTTTTGCATAGTTTATGCGTCCTATCTCATCCTCGGTAAAAAATATCCCTCTCTCCGGATTATTCTATATAAAGAGATATTTGTTGTCTCATAGTGCCCTTCATGTGTCTTCTTTGACCTTTGCTCTACCTCCTCTGAGACAATGCATCTTTCTAACCATCCTCCCACGTTTTTGAAATACATGTTCCCTTGGCTGATAAAGTATTGAGCCAACTCTCTAAGATCCATTTTGCATTCCCTAGACTCAAGTTGCCTTCTAATTTTGTCCTTCAAGTCAGAGTCATATTTTGTAGGCGAAATTGCTTGTGCCTCCAAGGTATCAATCCTCCGATGGATCATAACAATTATTGTCAAGCCATTTATGGCCACTTTTTGCACGACGATGGCATAGGCATCACCATGCATGTTTATTTTTCTAGGATTCCTTCTTAATTTGACATGATGAAACTGACCGATCAACCTTTGAATAATTGTTCTATAGGGTGCTAGGTTGAGATACTTCAACATGTATTCCATATTCACCTGTATAACCACCAAATTTGAATCTCTTTTTATGCAGAGCGAACGAATGCCCCTCCTAAGGGCCTCTAATAGTCACAGTACAAAAGTTTCATACTCTGCCTCGTTGTTGTAGCAAGAGAAATCTAACTTAAAATATAAGAAAATATCCTTTTTTCCCTTTGAAAGGATGACCTTTGATGCCCCCCCCCCCCCCCCCCCCTCCCTTTTCCTTGGGTCGATGAACCATCAAACTCCATAATTCACTCTTCAAGGTTGGCTTCCAAGAAGTTAGCTTATAATTCATAACCTGGGATAATCTCATGTGGTGGGTCAATTATCCCTGATGAAAAAATTACCAAAGATTCTGACAATGCTTGGATATTTATTGCACGAGGAACCACAAATTTTAAGTCATACTCCAAGAGGATAAGGAATGACCATACTTCCCTCCAAATTAAAATGGTTCTTACTAATAAAAACTTAATGGGATCAAATCTTGTCATAGTGTGGATGGTGAAAGATAGCATGTAGTGTCTAAGTGTTTAGGCGACAAACACCAAAGCCAAATAATTCCATTTAATTCTAGTGTACCTTACTTCTGGGCCGTGGATGATTGTACTCAGATAGGAGACGGGTTGTACTTTTCTATCAATTTTTATGCCAACAAAGTGTCGATGTACCTTGTGGTGGAAGTGAGGTATAGCTGCAATGGTATTCCAGCTCTTGGAGGGATCATAGTGTGTAAAAAAGTGAGAAACTTCTTGAGCTTGCCAAAGGATTTTTATGAGGTTCCTTCGATTTAAACTTCGGGCTCTTATGTAGTAGGTCAATCAAAGAATGAGTAATCTCGGCCAAACTTGGCACAAATCTCCTCGAGTATGAGACCTTTTCGAGGAAACTCTTTAGCTCCTTCAAACTTCTTGGGCAAGGCTTGTCTAGAATAGACTTCTTCGTGTCTTGGTCCATTTGCACCCCTTGGCGATCCACCACAAAGCCCAAGAATTTCCCACTTATCACACCAAATGCACATTTAAGTGGGTTCGTATTTAACTTGTACATCACGCATCGGGTGAAAATCATCCCAATGTAAATCAAGTGAGACTCTTCCTTTTTTGACTGAATGATCATATCATCCACATAAAACTCCAAAATATTATGAAATAAATAGTGGAGGACGGGTATCATTATCCTTCGATAAGTTACCCCAGCATTCTTCAACCCAAAAGGTATAATATTGTATATAGAGTTTCCTATTGGAGTTCTAAATTTCGTTTTCTCTGTAATTATTGGATCCCTCTTGATCCAGTTGCAGCCCACTGTGGCCATCCCCGATAATGGTACGACTCAAAATTTCCGAAGACACACAAGATATGGTCGTCCACAAAGCGCTAACCTTCGTTCGATAACCAGTATCTAGGTATGTCATACACATAATATTCCAAGTAATAAGCATGCACACAACTAATATAACTTAATAGGCGTTCACGCAACCCAGTTCCCATAGTACGTAGGTAATATTAACATCACTACTCTCCATGATATCCATTTATATATAACATCTCTAGGACTCACATTCTCTCCTAGATTAACATACAAGTTCAATACCTTGAGCATCATTACACCCTTAATTCCCTAAAACTTTTGAATTTAAGTCACCCGTTACTCACATAAGTTAATAAACTCTCTTGGATAAACCTAAGATGATTTTTAACTCGACCAGACCCTAAAAACCCATTTTGAAATCTCGTTAGAAGTCAAGGGATTCTCGTTTGAATGAAGTTCTCACTTAAAATGAACTTCATAATCTCGTTAGAAGGGTCATTGTAATTCTCATTAGAAGTCTCATTTGAAGGAGGTCGTTCGAAAGACCAGGGCAGACTTCGAATGAGAAATCATGATAGACCCATGTTCTTCTCTAAATTTGATTTTTCCAACTTTACATCTTCAATATCAATCCAAAACTCAACCCCAATCAAATTACTTATTTTTAAACCATTTCTAATCACCATAGGACCTTATTAATGTGAATTAGAGTACAAATCCTTATATGTATTCAAAGGGAATTCATCAATTTCTTAAATCCCTGAAATTCTCAGAAAAAAGACCCAGAAGATTTTTATTATTCTAAACCCTTAATTTAACTCTTTTTGAACTTAAAACCTTCATATTTATCCAAATACAAAAGGGAAATTCCTCTACATGCATAACCATCTCCAATTTCTAAGATTCTCCACAAATTAGTCTAATTAAACCTAGTTTTCTTTGCCACAAGTTTATATCATCTAATCTAAATCAATAGGAAAATATAATGCTAAAAGAGGAATAAGAGAAACACTTGCCTTGGAATGGATTTTTGATTCTCGGGTTGAAATTTATATGTGGTTGATCCTCTCGTCGCGATATACACTTTGGCGCAACTTTTGTGTGAAATCTCTTGAGTTTTTCCCTTTATCTCCTATGGTTCTCCTTCCTCTTTGGTTTTCCCTCTCTTTATCTCTCTTTTTCACGTAAGTTGACAGACCTCTAACCCACGTATATTCTAATTAAACAAAATTTTTGTCCATTTAATTACTCAAAAATTCCAAAAGACCAAAATACCCCTCTGGGGTGTCGTTTTGGGCTAAAATGTCCCGAACTCCATATAAAACACCCAAGTTGTGTTTTCTGACTATTTGGACCCCTCCGGACACACTGGCGCGCTCAAAATAGTTATTCGAGTTATATAAAAAATAATATACCTTTTAACCCCCAAATGTATAATAGTGACGCGACTCATATGCGCATCCCAAAAAATTATGTCTTAACTGTCGTGTCTCTCCTCCCCGGCCAATTTATTATTTCTTAAACCATCTATTATGTGACTCACTACGTGATGTTCAACATAGTTATTACTCAACATGATTTCAACATAATTATTTTTTATAACTACTAACTCTCGTAACGCTTGCAATTATTAGCATTAAGTCGGATTAATTATAAATTAAATTTTCTCTCTTAAATTAATTAATCCAAATTTCCATAATTTAATAATATAATAAACATGCGTAAAAATACGAGGTATTACATATTTCCCTCCTTATAACAGAATTTCGTCTCGAAATTCGAAAATGAAAGTACACCTGGCAAGAATAACTTTGGATAACATTCACGCATGTTATCCTCGTGCTCCCAGGTAGATTCCTCGACATTATGGTGCAGCCACTGAACACGAACTAGTGGTACTATCTTCGATCTCAACTTCCTCTTGCTATAGTCTAGGATAGCGACTGTCCCATCCTCATAGGAGCTATCAGGCTGTAAGTCGATCTCCTCCAACGCGAAGTGAGTACGGGCCAAATCATCTCAAAGATATCTCCTCAGCGAAGAGATATGGAACACGTCATGGGCCCTATGCAAGTGCTCCGGTAACCCAAGTCTATAAGCAACTGGCCCATTCCTCTCAATAATAGGGAAAGGCCCTACATACCTAGGTTCCAACTTTCCCTTCTTCCCACAATGCATAACTCCCTTCATAGGAGACACCCGAAGTAACACCTGGTCCCCAATATTGAACTCTTAAAAATACCGCTTGGCGTCGGCGTGCTATCTTATCGATCCTGAGCAACCCGAAGTTGACTCCGTATCAACTCTATCCTCGCCGAAGTATCCTGAATCACTTCTGAACCAAGTAATTTGTTGTCCCCCACCTCTAACCAACATGTTGGGGAATGACAAGATCTGTCGTATAGTGCCTCGAGTGGAGCCATACCGATAGTAAACTAGTAGGATTTATTATAGGCAAACTCAAACAATGGAAGATACTGCTCCTTGCCTCCGCCAAAATCAATGATGCACATACGCAACATATCCTCTAACATCTGATTTGTTCCCTCGGTTTTTCCATCCGTCTGCGGGTGATAGGCTGTGCTCAGTCGCAACTCCGTACCCATCGCCTCTTAAAAACTCTCCCAAAATAGAGACACAAACACCTTATCCCTATCAGACACGATATTGATAGGCACCCTGTGAAGTCTCACTATCTCTGCTATGAATATCTAGGCATACTGTCGCATAGTGTAGTCTGTCGGGGGTAGCAGGAAATCGGCTACCTTGGTCAGCTGATCCACTATCACCCATATCAAATTGTGACCCCTTTGTGATGTGGGTAATCCTATGATGAAATCCATAGAAATGCTCTCCCATTTCCTAGGAACTTCTAATGGCTGTAGAAGTCCCGCTGGTCTCTAATAGACCACCTTTACCAACTGACAAGTGGCACATTTTGAGATGAACTCGGTAATATCCTTCTTCATCCCGATCCACTAGTACTGTCTTCGCATATCCTGGTACATCTTTTCCCCACTAGGATGTACCAAAAATCATGAACCATGCGACTCTGTGATCACCTCGTGTCGCAAGTCTTCTCCCTCAGGAACAACCAACCTTCCATTGAAGCGTAGACCCCCATATGATCCCACGGTATAAGACTCGGCCCCCTCTGCTAGAAGCTGCACTATCTGACTCTGGAAAAAAGGATCAGCTGCCTGATCCTGTACTACTCTCATAATAATCTAGGGCGTAACTTTCATCACAGACATGAACGATGGAGCCATCGCATCCTGGTGTCCTAACTCCTTCCATTTCTCTTTCCATACCTCGGCCACCTTACCTACTGGCCTATGGCTCAACGCTTATTGCTACCCTGTTAGCCTTCCCTAGGTGGTATTGGATATCAAATTGATAATCCTTCACAAACTTAAGCCACCGACGCTGACGCATATTTAACTCTTTCTGCGTGAAGAGGTACTATAGTGACTTGTGGTCCGTGAACAAGTGAAATTTCTCCCCAATGAGGTAATGTCTCCAAATTCGAAGTGAAAACATGATCGGTGCCAACTCCAAGTCGTGGGTGGGGTAATTCCTCTCCTGGGGCTTAAGCTTATGGGAGCCATAAGCTATAGCTTGATTCTCCTGTTAAAGTATACCTCCAAGTCATCAGTGTAGACCACATATTCCACTCCCGGTCTGGGCAATGCTGACAGTGGCGCTGAGGTTAACTTGTCTTTCAACTCATCAAAAGCCAACTGACAGGCATCACTCCAGATAAAAGGCACCCCTTTGCAAGTCAAGTGTGTCAACGGACCCGCTATCTTTGAAAACCCTAGAATGAACCTCCTGTAGTATCCGACTAGGCCCAAGAAATTATGTATCTCAGTTGGTGTCGTGGGCTATCCCCACTCCCTCATCGGTGACACCTTTCTTGAATCCACAGATATCCCTGTGTCAGAGATGATATGTCCCAAAAATTGGACCTCCTTCAGCCAAAACTCAAATTTCTCATATTTTGCGTACAACTCATATTGGCGCAATGGCTGCAAAACTTACCTAAAGTTCCTGACATGCTCCTCCTCGGTCTGCGAGTAAACAAGAATGTCATATATAAAGACGATGATGAACTGGTCCAGGAACTCTCTAAACACCCTGTTCATCAAGTCTATAAACACAACTGGGGCATTGGTTAGCCCGAAAGGCATAACCCTGAACTCATAGGAACCATATCTTGTCAGGAAGGCCGTCTTCGATACATCTTGCTCCCTGCAACTGATGGTATCCCGATCTCAAGTCAATCTCCGAGAAGAAGGAAGTTCCTCTCAACTAGTGAAATAATTCATCGATTCGAGGTAACGAATATTTATTTCGTATCATGACTTTATTCAACTCTCGGTAATTGGCACATAACCTCAAAAATCCATCCCTATTCTTAACGAATAGTACAGGAGTACCCCACGACGATGTACTTCTATGGATAAACCCTTTCACCAACATCTGCTCAATCTAGTCACGTAGCTCCCTCATCTCTGTTGGAGCCATATGGTAAGGTGTGTGGGCTATCGATCGAGTGTCGGACACTAAATTAATGATGAAGTCTATCTCTTTACTCAGTGGTAACCCCGAAATCTCCTGAAAAACATCGGCAAACTCTCGAACAACAGGAATCGAGTCAAGCAGTACCACCACCTCCGTAGAGGTCTCCCCCTCTATATAGTATAAATGTTGGACGATCCTCCCTCAGAGCGAGGCATCGCCACCAGGAACTGTAAAATAATAAGAATTACTTATAACATGAAATTAATTCTTATAGGATCTTAATATAATCATGCAATCACAAATTCGTTTTTAAATACAAATTATATGGAAAAATACCTTTTTCCATGAAGACTTGATTTGTTTGTAGTCCTTGACGTGTCTTGAGAAAAGCTCCTCCAAATGATCCAGAATCTTTTTAGCAAACAGCTAGAGTTCCAAAATATGGAAAATCAGGATTTTCCCTTCCTATACCAAATATATTTTTGTGTATTCTTGTGTACCAAATGGTGGAGATTGTGTCACTATATATAGGGTGAAAGGGAACCCTAAATTCCCTTTAAAACTCATCTTCTACCATCCACCAAAGTAGCTAAAGGGACTCACAATATACCAAAAGTTATGTGACATTTGGAATAATAATTTTTCTAAGATTAATACATTAATTTAATCAAATTCATCCCCTTATTTGGACCACACTAATTAGGAGAAATAATTGATTTTTTTAATTTATAATTTCAAAACTTGGCCGAATTTTATAATTATTAAATAATTAAATATTAATTCTAACAGTCTCCCACTTGGTCCTAATAAAGTTATACATAACGAATTGATTAACAAATGTTGCGCAAGTATCTTAGAACACCATCAAGAACCTTAACTAAATACTTCATTAGTGTGAGTCATGGTGGTTCCACACTAATTCAAGAGCATGGTTCCTTCCATGTACCACGCCACCAATGTCATATTTAATAAGGGTAAATATGTGAGTTATCATAATGGTCTCATAATGTCTTTATAAAAAGACTATTTCTGTCATATTCAGTCATTCACATGCATGTATTTAATTAATACAAAAATTTAGAATTCAAAAGCTCTTTATTGATATCAAAAGTTGTGTCAAATAACTAAGAAAATAATAATTACACAATTAACTACTCGAGACCCATCTCTTTAGTATGTCGCAAAAAAATCTCCGGAGATAGCCCTTTCTCGAAAGGGTTCGCTATATTATCATCAGTACTGATATGTTCAATTGACACAGTTTGTTTCTGAACTTCTTGTTTGACAGATAGATACTTCATCTCAATATGCTTAGCTTCTTTCGAACATCTATCATTCTTTGAAAAGAAGACTGTGGCAACATTATCACAATAAATATTCAACAGCTTAGATACTGAACCCATAATACTAAGTCCTGAAATAAAATTTTGCAGCCATAACCCATGATTTGTAGCTTCAAAACAAGCCACAAACTCAGCCTCCATAGTTGAAGAAGTGATGACACTCTGTTTAACACTTTTCCATGAAATGGCCCCTCCTGCCAGAAAGTAAATAAAGCCCGAAGTGCTTTTCCTACTATCAAGGCATCCTCCGAAATATGAGTCTAAATAACCAATTACCTTAAGGTCATCAGATCTTCTATAAGTGAGCATGTAGTATTTGGTTCCTTGCAAGTACCTTAAAACTTTCTTTATAGCCTTCCAATGGAAGTCACCCGGATTACTTTAATTTCTGCCCAGCATCCCAATGGTAAAACTAATATCCGATCGAGTACAATCTTGTGCATATAATAAACTATCTACAAGAGAAGCATATGGCGCACCTTTCATGTGATCCCTTTCCAATTTAGTTTGGGACATTGACTTAAACTAAATTTCTCCCCATTTAGAACTGGAACATTAATAAGATTACAATTTTTCATGCCAAACTTTTGTAAAACTTTGTTAATGTAAGTCTTTTGAGACAATCCTATCAATCCTCATGATCGATCATGAGAAATCTCTATCCTGATCACGAAGGATGCCTCGCCCAAATCTCTCACTTCAAAGTTTTGGGTACTTCTTCGTATCCTTTAGTAAACCAATATCACTGCTGGCTATAAGCAAGTCATCAACATATAGGACTAAAAATATAAACTTACTCCCACTGGTCTTTAGGTATATACACCAATCAACAGTGTTTTCCTTAAATCCAAAAGATGTAATGGTGACGAAACTTAAAATACCATTGACGAGAAGCTTATTTAAGTCCATATATGGATTTCTTTAACAAACAAACTTTGGGTTCCTGTCCTTTTTTAATGAGGCCCTTTGGTTGTTCCATATAGACTTCTTCCTCTAAACTCCCATTAATAAAAACTATTTTAACATCCATTTGATGTAACTATAAGTCGTAATGAGCTACTAGTACTAATATGATTCTAAGTGAATCCTTCTTTGAAACAGGAGGTAAGGTTTCACTATAATCAATGCCTTCTTTTTGAGTAAAACCTTTGGCAATAAGTCGTACTTTATGTATTTTGATATTGCCGTTTGAGTCTCATTTGGTCTTATATATCCACTTAGACCTTACTTCTTTATGACCTTTAGGAAAATCGACTAACTCCCAGACTTAATTAAAATCCATAGATTTTATTTCATCATTCATGGCATCAATCCACTTATTAGAATCTATGCTAGACACAGCTTTTTCATAAGAGACCGAATCATCAATATCTCTAATGTTAAATTCATTTTCTTGAAGATACACCACATAGTCATCCGAAATAGCTAATTTTCGATTTCTTTGAGATTTTCTTAAAGCTATGTCTAGTGGTGTTGCATAATAGGTGCATTTAGTGGTTGTTCAGTACGTGGTTCATCCATTTATTCTTCATTGTTGTTCAGAGAGATAATCGATTCAACAACATCAGTATGAATAATAGTAACAAAAGGAACCTCATTTTGATTATCCAGAATTCTTGGAAGAGGAGGAGTTTCCTTAATTTCTTGAATAATAACACTGGGAACTTCACTACTCCCACTAACTTCACCATGTTCAATGAATTTAGAATTTTCGGTTTCAATAATTCTTGTTGTATGGTTAGGACAGTAGAATTTATACCCTTTGGATTTTCTAAATACCCAATAAAATAACAAGTTAATGTTTTAGGGTCAAACTTCTTTTCATGTGGATTATAAATGTGTGTTTTTGCTGTACATCCCTAAACATGAAAATGACTTAGAGAGGGTTTCCAACCTTTTCATAGTTCAGAAGGAGTTTTTGAAACTGCCTTAGTAGGAACCCTATTTAAGATATGGGCAGCAGTCATAAGAGCATGTATCCACAAAAACATAGACAAATCAGTTCTACTTCTCATACGCCTAACCATTTCAATAAGAGTACGGTTGCGCCTTTTAACGACACTATTTTACCAAGGTGAACCGTGCATGGTGTATTGTGCTTTAATACCTAAACATTTAAGGTGTTTACCAAAAGGGCCGGGATGTTGTCCCATTTCACCACATTTTCCATAAAACTCACCACCTCTATCCGATCGAAAGATTTTTACCTTTTTACCCAATTTTCATTCTACTTCTCTAATATAAACCTCAACTGCTTTAACGGATTGAGCTTTATCATTTAACAAATACAATGTGCAATATCGGGAAAAATCATCTATAAAAGTGATAAAGTATTTTTCTCCTCCAATAGAAGGAACATCAAAAGGACCACAAATATCTGTATGTATAATTTCAAGAAGCTGGGTGCTTCTTGTGGTTCCTTTCATTGTATGTTTGGTCTGTTTACCCTTAATACAGTCCACACATACACCAAAATCCGACCAATCCAGATTAAGGATAATTCCCTCTTTAATAAGCCTTTCAAGTCTCTCTCTGGATATGTGTCCTAATCTTTTATGCCACAAGTAAGAAGAAATCTCATTAAATGAGAGACGTTTAGTTCCAATATTACTATGCAGAGATAATAAAGATTCTGAAAATTGGATCAAGATTAATTTGAAACAAGCCATTCGACAAAAAACCCGAGCCAAAAACAGAATTGTTCTTATATAATGTAAAACCATTATTCTGAAAGTGAAAATAAAAACCCCTTATTGAGAATTTAGACAAGGAAATTAAATTTCTCGAAACAGTGGGTACAAAAAGAGTGTCTTCAAGATCTAAATAAAATTCATATTGTAATTTTAAATGAAAAACTCCAAGATCTTCAACTTTTTCTTTGGCCCGGTTTCCCATGTAAAGAATATCTTCATTTTTCTTTATTTCTTGAATGGATAGGAAGCCCTGCATAGTATTTGAAACATGACATGTAGAACCCGAATCAATCCACCATGTGTTAGAAGGAACATCAATCAAGTTTTATTCGAAACATACATAAGCACAAAGTGTACCTTTCTTTTCAAACCAATCTTTACGCTTTATGCCGTCTTTCTGAAAATGCTACATCCAGTGATAGAAGTGACATGTGACTGCTGCTTTTTCTTTCTTTTGGTTGGAAGGACCAGGTTTATTGTTGGAAGGATAAGGATCTCTCTTTATGCCCTTTCCTTTTTTTTGCTTACCAGCTCCTTTATTAGCCATCACATTTTCCACTTGCAATTTAAGAACATTACCATTTTGCTGTTTAAGACGTCCTTCTTCGTGAACTAACATGTTTTTCAGTTCATTAACATTCCCTTTATCTTTTATGGTATTGTAATGAATCTGGAAAGACCCATAATCAGAAGGCAAGGAATTTAGAAAAAAATGGATTAAGAAATAATTGTCCACCGAACATCCTAAGATCCTTAGTTTGGCAGCAATATTGGTCATTTCAATAATATGTGCGTTCATGGTGTTAGTGTCATCGAATCGCATAGTGGTCAAGTCATCCATAAGTTTCCTAGCCAGGGATTTGTTAGTAGTGCGAAACCTTTCTTTAACATTTTGTCAAATATTTTTTTGGCATTGGTGGTTTTAGGTAGGGAGGACTTTACATTTGGTGCTATGCACATTCTCATAAACATTAAACATAGCCTATTTGATTTGGACCATGTGTTGTAAATTAACACATC
Organism: Sambucus nigra; assembly: GCA_949130495.1. Taxonomy (NCBI): domain Eukaryota; kingdom Viridiplantae; phylum Streptophyta; class Magnoliopsida; order Dipsacales; family Adoxaceae; genus Sambucus; species Sambucus nigra. Next base: position 435,749,019 of record OX422219.1, read on the forward strand.
ATCCTCACTGCTTTGTTCAGTAATAGCAGTGGGTTCATCAGTAAGAAGTGTTATGTCAATGTCCATAACACCAAGGCTAAATTCAATTTGCTCGCACCATTTCGACATATTAGTTCCGTCAAATTTCGAAAAGGTTGAGGGTTGGAAAAATAGGTTAATATTTGCTGCAAAATGCTCACTCTAATTAAAAATTAACACACATAACTAAAATTGCAAGAAAATGAATATATAAAATTGTCAAATTTTTATGGCAGAATTATAACAATTGTGTGAGAAATTTACCTTTAATATTTATTAAATCATAAAACCATAAAAGAAAAATATCTTTAATGGAATTTTAAAACAGAAAATTGTGATTTAATAAACGCATTATTGGACAATTTAATATTCAATCAATAATTCTAAAGTTGATTAAATCTATATAATAACAAACTTTAGAATAAACATAAAGGTGATATTTTTCGTAATGAGTCATTGCCCTGTGTTTGGCACGAGATGCTTTAATCAAAATATCAAAAAAATAATATTTAATATTCAATGTCGTAAATCACTGGCCTGTGTTTAACACGGAACTCATAAAAATATGAATATTAAATTTTTAAAAAAATAATATTTTTAACATTCGATGTTATGAATCATTGGCCTGTTATTGGCACGAGACTCATAAATAAATCAATATTAAAAATTCCAAAATATTTAATATTCACTGTTATGAATCATTGGCCTGTGTTTGACACGAGATTCATAAAAAAATGAATATTAAAATAACCTCAGTCTATTATCCTAGTATATGAAATCTGTTGACCTGTAATTGACACAAATATTCAACTAAAACAGGATTATTAGAACAAGATTTATAAAACAGTTTTAGATGCAATGCTTATATTACATAACAACATGAAATTTTGCCAAAAAATGGAAAAAAATGAGTTAGCAACATGAATCTGTAGAAAATAAGTCCAGAAACTCAAAACTTTCGACCGAATTAAAAAATAAATTTTCTGGAGTGAGATATGATCCCCGAGATTATTTTCATAAATGGCAAATTTTGAGTTTTAATAGCCTAAATGATCTCAGATCATCGAAAAACAGTTTATGTCATGACCCAAGGATGTGAAAATCGGTCTTTGGCCCGTTTCCAATCAGACTACCAAGTTTCTTCGCATTCAGAACAAGTTCGGGGGTAGATACACTATTCATCGCAAGCACTTTTTGAAAGTTTTAATTCCCGAATTGCTTGAAATTGGTATGGTTGATTGTAACAAATTAAATAACAATTAAAATGACATCAAAACTATTTATATAAATGGTTTTATCGCATCAAATTAAAATATTTTATGTGAATTTTCAATTGTTTTAATAATTTGTACAAATCTTGTTAAACAATTAAACGATTTTCAACATATTTATATAAATAGATTTGGAACAGATATGTTAAACAATTAGAAATAGATTGATTAATGATCAAAACTATTTTAAACAAATCAGATTAATCAAGACAGTTTCAATTCAGATTTTTAAATAAAAAATCAAACCGAAAAATCTTAACAAATTGAAAATCAAATAGGAATTTTTAACAGATTGATAATTAAGCAGAAATTTTTAACAGATTGATAATCAACTTATAAAACTATTTTTATTAAAATCAACCAAACATAATAGTTTTTAATCAATTTTTAAACTGTTCTAAATCAGATTAAAATTAATCAAATTCTTGACAGAATCAAATATGTTCCATAAGAACAATTTCTCACATAATTTAATATGTAACACATATTATAATGATAAATCTCAATCAGTGTTAAAAACAATAATACGTAACACCACATATTATGATAACGAAATCGGTGTTATAATCTTCATGAAAATACTACTAATCATGATAAAGAAATCAACAAACAAATAGTGCGAAATTAATAAAAAAAAGACTGGGTTTATCATTATATGTAGTATGATCATAAGGATTTCATAAAGGGATAGCATGACAATATTTAAACAAGGCTCTGATACCAAATGTAAATTAATAAGAATTACTTATAACATGAAATTAATTCTTATAGGATCTTAATATAATCATGCAATCACAAATTTATTTTTAACAAAAAATTATATGGAAAAATACCGTTTTCCATGAAAACTTGATTTGTTTGTAGTCCTTGATGTGTCTTGACAAAATCTCCTCCAAATGATCCATAATCTCTTTAGCAAACTGCTAGAATTCCAAAATATGGAAAATTTGAAAGATCAGGAATTTCTGTTCCTAGCCCAAATATATTTTAGTGTGTTCTTGTGTACCAAATGGTAGAGATTGGTTCACTATATATAGGGTGGAAGGGGACCCGAAATTCCCTTTAAAACTCATCATCTATCATTCACTAAAGTAGCTAAAGGGACTCACAATATACCAAAAGTCATGTGCCCTTTGGAATAATAATTTTTTTAAGATTAATACATTAATATAATCAAATTCGTCCCCTTATTTAGACCACACTGATTAGGAGAAATAATTAATTTTTTTAATTTATAATTTCAAAATTTGGCCGAATTTTGTAATTATTAAATAATTAAATATTAATTCTAACAGTCTCCCACTTGGTCCTAATAAGATTATACATAACGAATTGATTAACAAAAGTTGCGCAAGTATCTTCGAACATCATCAAGCACCTTAACTAAATACTTCATTAGTGTGAGTCATGGCGGTTCCACACTAATTCAAGAGCATGGTTCCTTCCATGTACCACGCCACCAATGTCATATTTAATAAGGGTAAATATGTGAGTTATCATAATGGTCTCATAATATCTTTATAAAAAGACTATTTCTGTCACATTCAGTCATTCACATGCATGTATTTAATTAAGACAAAAATTTAGAATTCAGAAGCTCTTTATTGATATCAAAAGTTGTGTCACATAACTAAGCAAATAGTAATTACACAATGAACTACTCGAGACCCATCTCTTTAGCATGTTGCAAAAATATCTTCGGAGATAGCCCTTTCGCAAAAGGATCCGCTATATTATCATCAGTACTGATAACCCTTTCGGTAAAGGTCCTAACAGTGGAGTAGTGTTGTATTAACCACGTACGAATAGGTGGCCAAAGAGAGATTGCCTATTAAGTGCTGGCGGATCATCCATGTCAACCCATCCATAAAATGCTGAATCTTCTTCTCCTCAGTCGGGATCTCATCTAGTACAATATTCAAAAGTTTGATAAACTCTGCCCCATATTTTGCCAGGGTCTTTACCTCCTGCTTCAAGTTCACTAATTTCCGTCTCATCTCTGTCTGGATGGCCAAGGGGAAATATTTGCAGTCGAACTACACCTAAAAGTCTCAAATAGTGAGTGTGTCTCTCTCCTTAGGGGTGGCAATAGACTCCCACCACTGCAGTGCTGCTCCCAGTAACTTGAACGTGGACAGTATTTGACTCTTCACCTCCGTGCACTCATGCATCCCCAAATTCCTCTGGATATCCTTATTCTATTGGCTCGCGACCACTACATCGGATCTCCCTGTAAACTCCGAAGGACGTGCCTTCTGAAAGGTATCCCTAACACGTTCCCAAGAAGACGGGAAGGCCAAGGCCTGAACTGGAGCCATCACAGGTGCCTGAGGTGGTGCCAATTGTACAACTACCAATGCCGCATTTATCGCCTGAGATATAATGGCAGTAAATTCAGTGGCATTCATCACACCCTGAGTTTGTGCAGGCTGAGGCTCATGCTGGGCATCCCGGGGAGCTCTCTGTACACGTCGAGGAGGCGTCTGAAAGGAGAGAAAAGTTTCATAAGTCTACCGTTATTATCTCAAAGTAGCTCAAGAATGTAAATTGCATAAAGAGTACAACAATCCTAAAATATAGGGTTCTATATCAAAGGATGATACATGGGATCATAATAAGCCGTACAGATCCTAAGGACACTAGAACCTGACTCTGATATCACCTGTGACGCCCTGCCTAATTAATTATCTGGTGATCAGTCCTTAATTAATTAATTTCAAAACATCAAGTTGGTTAAGCTAATGCATCACTGTCGAAAGACTCAAATTTTAATTTAATAAAAACTAACCACCTAATATTTAAAAATCTTGGTGTCAAAATTGTATCTTGTTATTAACCATCATCATTAAAGGGAAATATTTAATCATCACCATACATCACAATAGCAATAAGAAAAGAACTAACTGAATTTAAATAAAGAACTGGAGTAAACACTTCCAGTCAAAATCCCATACAATAATCCAATAACATGAAATATAAGTCAATGATAGAATAAAATAACTCTAAAGCTCTGAATGTAAAATAGGAGGGACGACATGTCCAACTGAAGTAAATAACTGATAGATGAGGAGAAATAGACTCAGAAGCGTCTACTAGCAATATCCTGTAGCTTCCACAGCAGCTACATCTCGACAAATGAATGGAATCCCCTAAGCCTGGTGTCCCCGTGACTGAGCACCTAAAATAATAGAACAAAAAAAGAGATTTTCAGAAAAATGGGTCAGAGTTCGAGTAGAAAACAGTTGAAATACAACAAGTGCTTAAACTCATTAATTAGCACAATTATTATTCATGTTAACTTAGCGTACTCACTTGGGATGCTCACCTCTCATCTAATGTGCACACCTAGTGAGCCTAACTACCCATACTAGTCTCGATACTCTGCCTGACAATATGTAGTATAACCACTATACCGGATAAAATATCTAAATAACCCGAAGCCAATACATTTCTATCATTTAGGAAAGGATTTTAAGATGTTTTAACTCATTCTCATAGCAATCTTAATTCTCAACTGGTGACCCAATAAGTATATACTTTAATAAGGTAGCCAATATGAAGAACATAATAGGAACTCGGTATATATATAAAAATCTCACTATGTATACATACTAATATATATATCAATACTGGACCCATGATTAAGAAACTCCTGGTGCTAGGCATACTCGGCTATCTAGTCCCATTGCAACGCTCACGCATAAAGGACAACGGGTTCATTCTCTCAATAACCTATAAAACATATACAAATATTAGAGGCGAATATAGTCCTAAGCCGATGGGTTACGCACATACCTACGCACCCATACGACCGTCAACACTATCGTTCTCAAAGATATCCCGTACTAAGGTTCCATGCTCTAGTGGTAGGACTCAAAATCCCCCGAAGGCACACAAGATATGGTCGTCCACAACGTACTAACCTCCATTCGATAGCCAGTAGCTATGTATGTCATACACATAATATTCCAAGTAATAAGCATGCACACAACTTATATAACTTAATAGGCGTTCACGCAACCTAGGTACCATAGTACGTAGGTAATATTAACATCACTACTCTCCACGTTATCCATTTATATATAACCTCTCTAGGACTCGCATTCTCTCCTAGATTTCCATACAAGTTCAATACCTCGAGGATAATTACACACTTAATTCCCTAAAACTTTTGAATTTAAGTCACCCGTTACTCACATAGGTTAATACACTCTCTTGGATAAACCTGAGAAAATTTTTAACTCGATCGGACCCTAAAAACCCATTCTGGAATCTCGATAGAAGTCAAGGGATTCTCGTTCGAATGAGTTTGTTCGAACAAAGTTCTCACTTCGAATGGAATTCATAATCTCGTTAGAAGGGTCATTGGAATTCTCATTAGAAGTCTCATTTGAAGGAGGTCGTTCGAACGACCTGGGCGGACTTCGAATGAGAAATCAGGACATACCCCTATTCTTCTCCAAATTTGATGTTTCCAACTTTACATCTTCAATATAAATCCAAAACTCAACCCCACTCAAATTACATGTTTCCAAACTATTTCTAATCACCATAGGACCTTATTAACGCGAATTATAGTACAAATCCTTATATGTATTCAAAGGGAATTCATCAATTTCTTAAATACCTAAAATTCTCTTAAAAAGGACCCATCAGATTTTTATTATTCTAAACCCTTAATTTAACTCATTTTTATCATAAAACCTTCATATTTATCCAAATACGAAAGGGAAATTCCTCTACATGCATACCCATTTTCAATTTCTAAGATTATCCACAAATTAGTCTAATTAAACCTAGTTTTCTTTGCCACAAGTTTATATCATCTAATCTAAATCTACTGGAAAATATAATGCTAAAAGAGGAACAAGATAAATACTTGACTTGGAATGGATTTTTGATTCTCGGGTTGAAATTGATATATGGTTGATCCTCTCGTCACGATCTACACTTTGGCGCAACTTTTGTGTGAAATCTCTTGAGTGTGCCCCTTTCTCTCCTATGGTCTCCTTCCTCTTTGGTTCTTCCTCTCTTTCTCTCTCTTTCTCATGTAAGTTGAAATTGACAGACCTCTAACCCACGTATCTTCTAATTAAACCTAACTTTCTTCCATTTAATTACTCAAAAATCCAAAAAGACCAAATAACCCCCCGAGGTGTCGTTTTGGGCTAAAATGCCCCAAACTCAAAATAAAACACCCGAGTAGTGTTTTCTGACTATTGCAACCCTTTCCGACACACTGGCACACTCAAAATAGTCATTTGAATTATATAAAAATAATTTACCTTTTTAACCGCCAAATGTATAATAGTGACGTGACTCATACGCGCGTTCCAAATAATTATGTCTTAGTTGTCGTGTATCTCGTCTCCGACCATATTAATATTTTCGAAACCATTTATTACGTTACTCACTATGTGATGCTCAACATAGTTAATACTCAACATGATTTCAACTTTATTATTTTCGATAACTACTAACTCTCGTCACGCTAGTAATTATTACCATTAACTCGGATTAATTATAAATTACATTTTTTTCTCTTAAATTAATTAATCCAAATTTCCATAATTTCATAATAAAATAAACATGCGTAAAAATACGGGGTATTACACGACCCTTCTATTGTTCAAGCAACGTTTAAAAACCAGGCCCACTTCATCCTGTTTGTTTCTACTGGTGAACTTGATCATGTTACTTTCTCTTAGCTACATCTTTAGTGACTTTGGAAGTTTATGAAGGAGTTTTTTAGAAGAGAACTGTATAGAAACTGGTACTTGTATTAGGAAATGGTATCAAGAAACTTTTAAGGTAAAAAAAAGTGTGAAATTCATAAATGGGTTGTTGGGAAATAAATCCAAATGAATTTAAATTACAGACTAATTAAGGGAGTCCGGGTATTTTGGTTGAGTGACTTCACTTGGATAAAATTAATTGGGTGGAATTTAATTTAAATTAAGGGTTGGAGATTTGACTCGGATTTTTTTAGGCTAAGTGTTATGGGAGTTAGGTACGGGGTAGTTGGTGTAATTTATTATAGGTATATATATAATAAATTATCAAACATTAAATCTAACGAGAATTGTTAAATTAACTAGTGGAATTTTGTGTGTCAAATACTAAGAGATAAAGTTATGAACCAAATGAGTGATTCGGGGTATTATAGGTGGGTGACCCAACTTAAATGATAAAGTAATTAAAGTGTGATTAATTAAATGACAAGTTGGAATACAGACTTGGGTATTATTGGGTTAGTGCTATAGGTGTTAGACACGGGTTAGCCGAACCTTATCCAATATATGTATACAGTTTTGTGTGATAGTATATACATTTGTGTGATTTATAAATATCGGTGTGAATGATATTTATGTGAAAGCATACTCCTCTAGTGCTATCATCAGAGGTTGCACGATGTGAGTAATCCCCTGGCTTGAGGAAAAGGGAGAGTATAGTCCCCAGGTCATATCGTCTAGGATTTTTATTGCGTGATTTATTTTTAGAGATGAAACGCTTTGGGTATGATTAGATTTCACTTTTGGTGAAGAAAATATGACCGCCTCCACTAAGTTTGTGATATTTTTTTCCCAAGTTCGGTGTGAGATAGTCCGACTTTAGGTGGACGGGTTAGAGTGAGCATGCCGGAGACATGATAGCATTTTAGAGAAAACATCCGGTGAGTTATTACTCGGGAAAGGAAGGTTGTTATACGCGACATGTGTGTGAATGTTGTAGTATACTAGTATGTATATAAAATGAATAGATAATTATATGCGGGATTAAAACATAAGTGTGAATGTATTTCTTACATAACTAGTGTGATAGTTAAATTTTTTAAAAAGGGGTTTCCTATATAACTAGTGTGAATGTTATATGAATTAATATAATTGAATCGATTAATAAGTTAAGGAGTATATAACTTAATAATCAAAGTAAGAGTACTTGGGTTAGAGTAGCTTTGGAGAAAGAGTTGATATGGCTACTTAGGTGGGGTAGTATAACTAGGAAGGTTATAAGGCAAGCGTTAGGTGTGCACATTAGATGAGGGGTGAGCTATACTCATGGGAGTGTGACACTAGATTAAATATGAAAAGTTTGCATTCATATTTAATTTGTTGCAATTTAATTGCTTGCTAAATATTTTCAAAATATTTTATTCAGGCTCTGACCCCTGTAAAAATCTTTTTCAAAACATTTTAGGTGTCCAACCACAGGGACGCCCAGTTTGAGGATTTTATCCAGGGATGCACACTGTAACTCATGTGAAAGTTGCAGAACTTATCTATAGACTCTTCGTTCATTTATTCCTAGTGTAGATTTTTATTTCCATACTAGTATTGAGTTATTTATTTGATCTTATGTATCCTGGTTATGGCTTCAATTTACCATTGTATTCTATTGTTGAACCGATGGTTGATTCGGTCCCCTTTATTTATATTATTCATCTGTATTGGATTTAGTTATCAGTTTGTGTTGATGGTTTATTATTTATTTTCACATGTCGTTAATTAAGGAAAGATTAAAATTTGGCACCAATTTAATTAAATTACTAGGTGGTTACTAACTTTAAAAAGTTTTTAGGTTGGGTGTCACATATGGTATCAAAGCATCAGGTTCTAGAGTTCTTAGTATCTGTGGAACTTATTACATTTTAGTGTAGTGTTATTTGATATATAACCTTATTATATGATTGTTGTCTTCCTCTACTTATGAGACTTATGTTCTCCTGCTATTAAGTATAGTTGACGTGATTCATATACGAGTTCGGTTGCACTTCGCACACCAAAAAACTTTGGACGAACAGCAAGGGTTGTTAACATAAACATTGGAATATTATGGGAATGATGACCATGGTAGGAGTCACTATGGTTACTAATATCAACACTTCCGTGGGAAGGGAGCCAAAAGAGTTGGAGAGTCTAATCGAAGGGCCAGAGTGGATATAACGGTGCTAGTGAGGCACCACAAAAGAGGACACCTAGTATAGAATCCATCTTAATGATTGAGATCAATAGAATTCTTACCAGGTGGCAATGGATTCAGTCAGGTCCGTCAAGGCCAACAACGAGTCCCATACGACTAGTGGAGCCAAAGGGACAATGGGGCTAGTAATTAGGGTAAAAACTACCAGGTCCGCAAGAAGGACACCCCGACATGGCTAGTGGGTCCAGATAAAGGGTAATGACACGGAGAGGTGTCTTATGTGTAAAGAATAGTAACACATATGTGGATATTATCTGCGGTGAATTGGGGGATAGGAACGGGATGCCAAGTAGGGGAAACAGTTATAAAAAGTTTGTAGTTTTAGTTGCGACGAGAGTGTTATGTCCAGGAACCATTTGAACCCCGAGTTTTATTGGCGATTGAACGTATGACTTTTATCCCGAGAGGATTGGGGTTTGCTATGTGTGACAGGAGCGAGTCACAATAGTTTGTTAATTATAAATTCGCATGAAAAACGAGTTTAGAAGATGTATCGTTAATATTACTATAGTGTGTATATATTTATCATTGAGTAGTGGGGCTCTCTTTGGTTCCAGATGCAGGGGAGCAGGTGCGGACACTGAGAGGATATATGTTATGAGGTTAACTCATTTTGATAGGTTATATTCAAGGTATGATTTTATCCTGGGTAAGGACTGTTAAGCCATGGTGGGCGGTTACAGCAAGACTAATGTGTTCACTGTTCGGGGCAGGATATACACTTTTGTGATGTCTCACTTGAAAGAGGGTTGAGCTCGCGGTGAGAATTTTATGAAGTAGACTTCAGAGAGTACAGTGGTCTAGTTATATGGGATTCCGATACATAGGGATTTTTTACTAATGAGATTTAGGACATATCGAGTTTACCGTTGAGCGGAGATTTTTTCTCAAATATTGTTTACGCACTGAGAACTTAGCGATAAGTGAGAGAACCAAATTGTGTGACATCTTAAGAGACGTGGGCATATAAGATTTGATTTATGTGTTGGGAGACAGAAGTGGTGATATCTTAGTTGTGTGTTTTGGACTCAAAGAGTTTGATGATAGACAATGCTAGGGGATAGTACATTGTGGAAAGTTCTTTTGAGCTTTGTTGCGGGATGTTATACGCATGAACCTTAATAAGTGTTGGGAGTGGTAAGATATTATTGGATACTAGTGCATCGTTCTTAAATGATAAATTATTATACGTGTAGAGGAAACACTTTAAGGTGAGAGATATTACGATATATGGACAGGAGAGTTGGGTAGTGCTGCGAAGGAAGCACTAAGAGAACTTTTACACTACAAGTTAATGGGTGGGGCAGTGTTGGAAAGAATCAAATTGCAAATTTTGGGGTAATCGAGAATACCTGTATGATATAGCATGTCGAGAGTGCATATCTGAGCTTGAGATAAGCATGTCACGTACGAGACATTAATGATATTTATGTAGGGATGTTTGGGCTATAGTATAGAGTAGGGTGAGACTTTGTGTTCAGTATTCCAAGATATGAATTACTTGTGCTAGTTACCACCTGAAAGAGGGTCTAGTCTATATATACGTGTATATATGTTATCGTGTGTTGCATAATAGACTTGTAAGAAAGTGTTTGAATTGTTATATTTGATCCCAGTAAGTATGGACGGTTATTGATGGGATTCAGGGTGGAAACGTTTATTATCGAGTGGGGAGATATAGCTCATGATTGATTCCTGGTAAGAAACTAGTGATAGTGAGGGGCGTAATATAGTATGATGTATTTTATAACATGAAAGTGGACGAGTATACTTTTACATCAGGAGATAAAAATTTAGGGGTATGTGTTATGGACTGGGGGCCTTACGGATCTCAACAACTCACAATGTTAGGTAGTAGTGTATCGGGACGGTTGCTTGTTTGGGTTTTGCTCTATGAGACATCCTACGCATGAAACTTAGCGCAATGTTGGAAGTGGAGAGATGTGTGGTGATTAGGACATGGGTTTGGTAACTTGTTTATTATACATATATGTAATTATAATTGTGAGTTTAAAGTTATATTACAATTTAAGGCTAGTGGAGTCGGGTAACAGTGGTGCGGTTAAGCACGGGTACAAGGTTTATGGGCACCTTAGGTAATTAATTTAACTTCAATACAATTCAGGATTAGAAGGGGTAGAGATATGTGTAGTGACCTTAAGGAATGTGATATGTGTAGCGACCTTAAGGTCATGTGAGTAGGGGAGTATTCGAGGCTTGGAGTACTAGACTTATCCAAATTTCGAGGACGAAATTCCTTTGTAAGGGGGGAAGTATGTAGCACCCCCTGATTTTGAGGATATAGAATTTAAAATAAATTGGTGATTTGGAGAAATTATTTAATTTGGAGGATTTATTTAATTTGGAGGATTTAATTTATTTAGAGAATTGAGATTTAATGACTTTGGGTTATTTTTTATAATATACATGTGTCGCATTCTGAGATTTAAATTGGAGAATATTATAAAGTAATTCAGATGATAATTCTGAGTGCACGGTTGATTCCAAATACGTTGAGATAGTCGAAAAATAGTACTCGGGGGTAGTAATTGGGTCTGGGGGCATTTTTAGGCATAACCGGGCTCCCATAGGGGTGTTTGGGCCATTTGAATTTAGCCCATAAGCTTAATTTCTGGATTTACATTAGAAAATCTAAACTTGAGAGTTTGGGATGGACACAACACTAAAGAAAAAAATATTAAAACCCAAATTAGAGAGGTTGGGGTATACACAACTCAAAAAGAAAACCCTAGGCTTGCAGAGAAGAGAAGAGTGAAAACTTTTGGGAGTCAAATCTATCATCTTCATCAACGGAATCATACTCTACAAATTTATCCAGATGAGTAGTTAAACTTGCTTTTATTTAAATTGTGTTATTTCAATTCATATCATGGTGTGTGTAAACCATATTAATTGCGGGGGGATTATTATCTGAAATGGGTTTTAGTAAATTGAGTATATTGTGTAAATTAAAAGTTCAATGTAGGGTGTATTATGATTCAATGTCGTAGAAATCAAAATTTTGCGAAAACCTCATAGGACGTTGAGGGTTAATTTAGACATTAGAAATTTTTGTAGAAAATAATTGGAATGAACTCGTGGAATCCCAGATTTGGAAATTGAAGGTTTGAATGTGAACCGTCGACATTGAGAGATTATTATGAGGTTATAACTCAAATTCAATGCGTGAATTATAGTAGTTGTAACTGGATTAAGGTATGGGAGAAATTGAGGACTTAACTATATGTTAATAGAGGAATCATCGTCGGGAGTTAACAAAGTGCGTTTCTAGGCAAAGGTTTAGGAAGCTGAGTAGAACAACAATGGTAGCTGTGGCGTGGGAAGAAGGCAGGGGACCTGTGACACCCCGCCAAATTAATTACTGGGTGACCAGTCCTTAATTAATTAATTTTATAATATCAAGTTGGTTCAGCTAATGCATCACTGTCGAAAGACTCAAATTTTAATTTAATAAAAACTAACCACCTAATATCTAAAAAGGTTGGTGTCAAAATTTTATCTTGTTATTAACCATCATCATTAGAGGAAAATATTTAGCCATCACCACACATCACAATAGCAATAAGAAAAGAACTAACTGAATTTAAATAAAGAACTAGAGTAAACACTTCCTGTCAAAATCCCATACAATAATCCAATAACATGAAATCAAAGTCTAATGACAGAATAAAATAACTCTAAATCTCTGAATGTAAAATAAGAGGGACGACATGTCCAACTGAAGTAAATAACTGATAGATGAGGAAGAATAGACTCAGAAATGTCTACTAGAAATATCTTGTAGCTTCCATAGCATCTACAACTCGAAAAATGAATGGAATATCCTAAGACTGGTGTCCCTGTGGCTGAGCACCTAAAATAATAAAATAAGAAAAGATATTTGCAGAAAAACGGGTCAGAGCCCGAGTAAAAAAAAAATTAAATATTTCAAGTGCTTAAATTGGTTCATTAGCACAAATATTATTCATGTTAACTTAGCGTACTCACTTGGGATGCTCACCTCTCATCTAATGTGTACACCTATCGAGCCTAACTACCCATACTAGTCTCGATACTCTGCCTGACAATATGTAGTATAATCACTATACCGGATAAAATATCTAAATAACCTGAAGACAATAAATTTCTATCATTTAGGAATGTATTTTAAGATGTTTTAACTCATTCTCATAGAATTCTTAATTCTCAACTGGTGACCCAATAAGTATATACTTTAATAAGGTAACCAACATGAAGAACATAATAGGAACTCGGTATACATATAAAAATCTCACTATGTATACATATTAATACATATATCAATACTGCACCCATGGTTAAGAAACCCCTGGTGCTAGGCATACTTGGCTATCTAGTCTCATTGCAACGCTCACGCATAAAGGACAACAGGTTCAATCTCTCAAGAACGAATAAAACATATACACATATTGGAGGCGAACATAGTCCCAAGACGATGGGCTACGCACATACCTACGCACCCATATGACCGTCAATATTATCATTTTCAAAGATAGCCCGCAACAAGGTTCCATGCTCTAGTGGTACGACTCAAAATCCACCGAAAACACACAAGATATGATCATCCACAACGCGCTAACCTCCGTTCGATAGCCAGTATCTAGGAATGTCACACACATAATATTCCAAATAATAAGCATGCACATAACTAACATGACTTAATAGGCGTTCACGCAACCTAGTTCCCATAGTAAGTAGGTAAGATTAACATCACTACTCTCCACGATATCCATTTATATATAACTTCTCTAGGACTCACATTTCCTCTTAGATTTCCATACAAGTTGAATACCTCGAGCATCATTACACCCTTAATTCCCTAAAACTTTGGAATTTAAGTCACCTGTTACTCACATAGGTTAATAAAATCACTTGGATAAACCTAGGATGATTTTTAACTCGACCAGACTCTAAAAACCCATTCTGGAATCTCGTTAGAAGTCAAGGGATTCTCGTTCGAACAAAGTTCTCACTTTTCATGAACTTCATAATCTCGTTAGAAGAGTCGTTGGAATTATCGTTGGAAGTCTCATTTGAACGAGGTCGTTTGAACAACCTGGGCAGACTTCGAATGAGAAATCAGGATAGACCCCTGTTCTTCTCCAAATTCGATTTTTTCAACTTTACATCTTCAATATCAATCCAAAACTCAACCCCACTCAAATTACATGTTTCCAAACCATTTCTAATCACCATAGGACCTTATTAATGCGAATTAGAGTACACATCCTTATATGTGATTGAACTCTTGGAAACCTTATTAATGAGAATTAGAGTACATGATTTGATTGAACACTTGGAAACCAAGATTTGGAAATTGAAGGTTTGAATGTGAACGGTTGACAATTAGAGATTGTTATGAGGTTATAACCGAATTCAATTTGTGAATTATAGTAGTTGTAACCAGATTAAGGTATGGGAGAAATTAATGACTTAACTATATGTTAATGGAGGAATCAGCATGGGAAGTTAACGAACTGTGTTTCTAGGCAAAGGTTTAGGAAGCTGAGTTGAATAGCAATGGAAGCCGTGGCATGGGAAGAAGATTGGGGTCGTTCAAAAGACCTTTCTGTCATTCGGGCAACGTTGAAAAGCCATGCCCACTTCGTCCTATTTATTTCTGCTTAAGAACTTGATCAGGTTGCTTTCTCTTAGTTGCATCTTTAGTGACTTTGGATGTTTATTAAGGAGTTTTTTTAGAATAGGATTGTATAAAAACTCGTAATTGTATTAGGATATTGGGTAAAGATATTTTTAAGGTTAAAAAAGTGTGAAATTCATAAAAGGGTTGTTGGGAAATAAATCCAAATGAATTTTAATTACGGACTAATGAAGGGAGTCCGAGTATTTGGGTTGAGTGAAATCACATGGATAAAATTAATTGAGTGGAATTTAATTTAAATTAAGGGTTGGATATTTAACTCAGATTATTTTAAGCTGAGTTCTACGGGAGTTAGGCATGGGGTAGCCGGTGTAATTTATTATAGGTATATATATATATATATATATATATATATATATATATATATATATATATATATATATATATATCAAACATTAAATCTAACGAGAAGTGTTAAATTAACTAGTGGAATTTTATGTGTCAAATACTAAGAGATAAACTTACGAACCGAATGAGTGAGTCGAAGTATTATAGTTGGGTGACACAACTTAAATGCCAAATTAATTAATGTGTGATTAATTAAAAGAAAGCCGGGATATAGACTTGGGTATTATTGGGTTAGTGCTATGGGTGTTAGGCACGGGTTAGCCGGACCTTATTAAATGTATACGGTATTGTGTGATAGTGTGTATATATATATATATATATATATATATATATATATATATGTGTGTGTGTGTGTGTGTGTGTGTGTGTGTGTGTGTGTGTGGTTTTTAAATATCGATGTGAATGATATTTATGTGAAAGCATACCCCTCTAGTGTTATCATCAGAGGTTGAGCAATGTGGGTTAAATCCCATGGCTTGAGGAGTAGGGAAAGTATAGTCCCCAAGTCATATCGTCTAGGATTTTTATTACGTGATTTATATTCAGAGGTGAACCACTTTGGGGTTATAAGGCTCAGAGGTATATCCCTAATCGGTGTAAGAAGGTAAGTACCCAGGGTAGAATATAAGGACCACAACTAGTGAGGGGTTTTCAGTGATGAGGTCCATAGTAGTTTGTTGGACCACCTTAGCACCGTGTTGAAAAAAATCCCAAGTATGGCGAAAAACTTCGGCCTCATGACGAAACTGTCAAGTTTGTCGAAGACAGGGAGTATGTCCTTTTAGCTCTGTTTCTTGTAGTAGTAATACAAGTAATGGGGCTTAATAGATTCACCAGAGGGAGGACAAATAGTGTTGGATGATATTGTAGGAGAACGGGTATATAGGAAGCCCGTGAGAACTATGGTGTTGGAAAAATTAGCTAGGTTATAATGACCAAGGGACCATTCCATGTCCAAGTGGGTCCTGTCTATCCAAGTGTAGAGGGACCCTAAAGCCACGGATGTTAAAGGAATCTTGACACCCCTGTCCAAACGAATGGATATGTTTATAAGGTCCCTCCTGGGCTATTCATTCGATTTCCCAGTGTAAGGACACAAATTTCCAATTGAGTCCATATATAGTTTTGGCTCAATTCCGGACAAAAACATTTATTCATAGGATAGTATTTAATTGTAATATTCTCAAGCCTATGAAGTATTTGTTGAAGACGTAGCGGCAAAGAGTATAAAGCTTCATCAAATATGCCGGTTTGCGTGCCTCGTTTCTACGTCATCAATCATGGTTCCATGCTCCCAAGGTATGAATGCAATTATATATATATAGGAGCTTGGAACAAAGTTTATTGGGTGTTAGGTTTTGTAAAAACTGTGTTTTAATTTTCAGAAAGAATTAAATAAAACTTTAAAATAAGTTTATAAAGTTTTCTGGGCTAAAATCGAATTTTCCAAACTTTCTATTTTTTCGTTCGATAGAGTCGTTCGAACGAGATTGTCGTTCGAACGAAAATGTCGTTCGAACGAACCTGCCAATGAGTTCCCACCAAGGTATACTGGAATGTCGTTCGATATGTCGTTCGAACGAACCTTCTATTTGAACGAGATATCCAACGAGATTCTAACGAGTTCAATCTAGAACTTCGTTAGAAGTCTCGTTCGAATGAGATTTCGTTAGAACGAAATGTCGTTCGAACGAGATGCCAGGCGGGAACAGTTATTGGCAGTTTTTTGGCAGTTTTGCACCCACTTCCCCACTTTGTTTTTAACCAACTTTTTCAGACTTTAATAAGCGAGGGAAGGAAATTTTCCAATCTAACTTTTCCATCCTAGTTTCATCTCTTAGAGAGAGTTTGAGAGCAAAAATTGTTAAGGAAAATGTTTATGTTTTGAGTGAGATCTTTTAGAGAAAAATTTCCATCACTCTAGTTTGTACACCCATATTGTTTATCCAAGTTCTTATATACATATCAATTGCTTGGAGTTTGGCACCGGTTTTCTCTACACCGAATTGAAGAGAGGTTTCGGGTTTTGCTTCTACCTCCCACAAAGAAATAAGAAGGGTTTCTATGTTAATTTACCCACACGGAGAAAGGCTCCATGCTCGGGTGATGGTGACCATATAAAGTCCTATCGGTGGATTCCGAGACCGCGGAGGTGTTCCAAGGTTATTCGCTAGGAAGAGGTTTCTACAAGAAGAAGCGTCGGGGCTTGAGAGGGATCGAGTTGTGCGTTGTAAGTCTATCTGTCTTGTAATTGTAATTCCGTATCTAGTGGATTTGTGGCTAGGGCCGTCCGAGGTTGTTTCCCGCCTTGGGTTTTTCCTCGTACATCGCGGGGTAGTGTGATTGGTTTATTTTATCTTGCTTAAATAATTTAGAACGCATGCTTAGGATAATTCAAGATAAAATTCGGTTTAAATTATCACACTCACTTTAATTTGGGACTAAATTAAATATTGGGTAAAATTTACTTAATTCAAGTCATTGGCAATAATTTGGTTTCGCCTAATTTGCTAATATTGATAAATATGACTTAGGCAAATTGTAGGACTTGGATTGAATTAATTGGTTTAAGTGAATATATTAATTGATTAATTTTACTTCACTTGGTGTAATTTTATTTTGTTTAAGGAATTAAAATTTGTTGTTTTTAAAGTTGAACCATCACCTTACGCTTCCGTATCATCTTGAATTTATATATAAAAGGAAATTATTAATAGTTTGATTTTAATTGTGCAAAATTAAAATCCGGAGCTTTACATTTTCAAATTGGTATCAGAGCCAAAAACGATAAATTATTTCGTTAAGATCCTTTAAATTTTTGGCTAAAATGGAATTTTCCCCATTTTCAAAATTTCCTATTTTTGATGGTTCAAACTATGCGTATTGGAAAGCGCGAATGAAATCGGCACTAAAATCTATCGACGAAAGAGTTTGGATGTCTGTTGTTAACGGGTGGTCCCCACCAACTTATTTAGTTGAAAATGAACGTGTTATCAAACCCGCCGATAGATGGACTGAAAATGAGTTTAAACTTGCTAATTTCAATTCCCGTAGTTTAAATGCGTTGTTTAGCGTTGTCACACCGGATGAATTCCGTCGTATTATGACGTGTGAAACCGCTAAAGAAGCTTGGGACATTTTACAATTAACTCATGAAGTAACTAGTGTCGTTAAAGCTTCAAAACTCCAAAACCTCACCACTCAATTTGAAACTATCAAAATGAATGAAAAAGAAACTTTTGATGAATTTTATGCTAGACTTTCTGATATTGTCAATTCATCTTTTAACTTGGGAGAGAAAATACCTGACGACCGTGTTGTAAAGAAAATTTTAAGGTCCCTACCCGATAGATTTATTCCAAAAGTGACCGTTTTAAATTCTTTACCCACTTTAGCCTCTACGAAATTAGAAGAGCTTGTAGGTGATTTACAAACCTATGAACTAAATATGTTTCCCTCTAAAACTGAAAAGAAAATCGAAAAGGGCTTTGCTTTAAAAGCTCGAAAAGAGGTCAAACAAGTAGTAGAGAGCGAGAGTGATAGTGACTCGGAAGACATGGCTTTGTTTACTCGTAAATTTAGAAAATTTCTTAAAATTAACAAAGATAAATTTAAAAATGATTTTAAGAAATTTGAATCTTCTAAGCATGACAAAGGCGAGAAGATTTCTAAAACCGAGAAGATCCCTAAACCTAGTAATGAAAATTTGGATAGGGACGAGTCTAATAAGTGTTTCAGTTGTGAAGGTTATGGCCATAGGGCTTATGAGTGCCCCACTAAACTAAGGAAAGAGGGTAAGCGACCCATTTCATATAATGCGACCCTTAGTGATAGTAATAAGGAAGAGAATCCCGATTCCCCCACTAAGAAAAATTTTGTGGCTTTTATGGCTAGTCATGTGAGTGATAGTGAGAACTCATCGATTGATGAAACTTTAACACATGTCACTTCCAAGGTCAAAGTTTATGATTCTCTTGTTTTTAATGATAGTGAGAGTGGAGAAGAAAGAGAGAGTGAAAATGAAGAAGAGGTTAATGTGAGTGAACTTCAAAATGCTTTTCAAGAGCTTTATAAAGAATCTATTAAATTGAAAAGAGCTAATTTGAAGTTAGAAGCTAGTTTACGAGAAAGTGCCAAGGTCGTTGATGAAAGTGCTTTAATAGAAGACCTTAGGACACATGAGAGGACTTTTCGAGAGAAGCTTGAATATGTAGAAGGCGAGAGAGATAGCCTTAGGGGTTTAATGGAATCCTTGAACAAGGAGCTTCTTGCTTTTGAAGAGCGAAATGTTTTATTAGAGTCTAACATTTTAGAATTGCAATATAAATTAAAAGACTCTAGTAATGTCAAATTTGATTCGGAGTTTCGTTCGGAAACACTAGATAAAATGTTAGGAACGATCCAAATTAAAAATGACACTTGTGGTTTAGGCTTCAATACTTGTAATGACTCTACTCATAAAGACAAGACCAATGTTTTAGGAGAATCTACTAGGAATTCATTTAAAGATCACTCCTTAAGTAAATCATTTCAACATATTTTTGCTTGTACACATTGTGGTCGAAAAGGTCATCTTAGAAAATTTTGTTTTGATCTTAAACGAATTTCTAGAAAATCCCATAGTAAAGTAACCATGGTAGTTAACGTTCCAACACCCCAAGATAGTCATTCTTCATTAATTTCAGTTAGGAAATCCGACTTGGTTGCCTTGCAAAATAGGGTTTTTGATTCTCATTTACTTGCACATGCTTCCTCCCTTGCTAAATCTAAAGGATGAATGTGTCAGTGTTTGCATACTCTAGCTTTTTGTGCTTCATATTATATATCATTGCTAGATGTATGCATGTTTAGTCATTTTCTAGTCATTGCCTCATTTCATATCATATGCTAGAAATTATGACTTGTTTGTCTTTTTGTATTATTTTTTTGTTTGAATTGACTAAATAATATAAAAAGATTTTTGTTTTTCATTTGTGTTTTATCTGTTTCATTTGAGATTAATGAAAAATACAAATGATTTTTGTTTGTCCTTTTGAGTAAATATTTATTTTTGATTAAAAATATTAAAAACTCAAAAAGATTTTTTGTGTGTGTATTTTTGTTTGACACACTTTATGTGGCATATATTTGTGTTTGAATCCCATCTTTTACGCTCCCACGTGGCTAGAACTTTTGGTTTAGATTTTCAATCCTTAAAATGTTCTTTACCATGTTTTATATGGAGTAGTTGAAATTTGTATTGTTTAAATGGATTCTATTTTTATATGCCTCTTTTCACACATGCACGAGCTCTTTTGAAATATTAATGTCACATGTTATATTTGAGCTTTTTGAGGTGTTCTCCAACCAATCTAGTGATCTACACATCTATGACCTAGGAGGACTAGTGCATGTCAAAATCCGTTGCACGTGAGCTTTGTGAGATAAAAATTATATATCTAAATGTGCACGGGGAAGGGCTCCGAAAGGATGAATTAAATCCTTTGCGATAGTAAGCCACCGTTTATTGGATCTAAAAGAAATACGTGATCCAAAAGCCTAAAAACAGAATATTTCGCATTAAAAAGAAAACAATTTCCAAGGCCTATGTTTGTTTGATATATTCATTCAAAAAAAGACAAAAGAATATATATGCTTCTTGAGGGAGAATTGGATGGTATATCAACGGTTTGCACAATGTCCATTTATCCTAGTTGTCTTTAATGTCATGACTCTATTTGGTTTGTAGAATCATCATCATGCTAGGCTTGTATGCATTGTGTATGTTTGTTCATTGAGTTCAATCTTCATATTGTCACATGAGGTTATATTTAAATGTGATAAAGTTTGCAATCAAATGAGAACTCTGTGAACATGTTTTAAGTGTTTGGGTCTAAATTTATTTGTTTCTAGTTCACACCCCTACACTTACGTTTCCATATGACACATTTTTGCCATACGAGTGTGCAAACTTATTATATTTTGTGTCATGTGTGTGTTTATATCTATATATATATGCAAGTACTCTATTGGTATATTTCTAATATATATATATATATATATATATATATATATATATATATATATATATATATATATGATAATTGTTTGTCTTTGCCTTGCTTTTATTGCCCATATGCTTTCATGTCTTATCACTTTCAGCTTCAGCATGTGTTTATGTTTATTAGTTCTTTATCCTTTGCCTATTCCTGAACAAAAAGGGGGAAAATGATGATAGGGGGAGAAATGGTATCTAATCCTATTATTATCGTATCTTAGTGTGGGGGAGATTTATATTAGGGGGAGACGTCTTTCTAAGTAGGTCATGTGTGATAAAGGGAAGAATGAATTAAAATTGCATTTAATACTTTGATATTCCCTATGCATTTGATGAGTTTGCTTAAGTGTGCAGGATTTCTTCTAAAGCGACATTGTTTAATGGCAAAGCGTTTGATCCTTGGGTTGAGTCAAGTTTGGGTGGGTTATGTTTTGATTCTAGTGAGCTTGACGGCCCTTTAGGATTTTTGTTTAGTTTTTGTCCCGGAATAGCCAAAGGGGGAGATTTGTAAGGAAACAAATTTCCAATTGAGTCCATATATAGTTTTGGCTCAATTCCGGACAAAAACATTTATTCATAGGATAGTATTTAATTGTAATATTCTCAAGCCTATGAAGTGTTTGTTGAAGACGTAGCGGAAAAGAGTATAAAGCTTCATCAAATATGCCGGTTTGCGTGCCTCGTTTCTACGTCATCAATCATGGTTCCATGCTCCCAAGGTATGAATGCAATTATATATATATAGGAGCTTGGAACAAAGTTTATTGGGTGTTAGGTTTTGTAAAAACTGTGTTTTAATTTTCAGAAAGAATTAAATAAAACTTTAAAATAAGTTTATAAAGTTTTCTGGGCTAAAATCGAATTTTCCAAACTTTCTATTTTTTCGTTTGATAGAGTCGTTTGAACGAGATTGTCGTTCGAACGAAAATGCCGTTCGAACGAACCTGCCAATGAGTTCCCACCAAGGTATACTGGAATGTCGTTCGATATGTTGTTCGAACGAACCTTCTGTTTGAACGAGATATCCAACGAGATTCTAACGAGTTCAATCTAGAACGTCGTTAGAAGTCTCGTTCGAACGAGATTTCATTCGAACGAAATATCGTTCGAACGAGATGCCAGGCGGGAACAGTTATTGGCAGTTTTTTGGCAGTTTTGCACCCACTTGCCCACTTAGTTTTTAACCAACTTTTTCAGACTTTAATATGTGTGGGAAGGACATTTTCCAATCTAACTTTTCCATCCTAGTTTCATCTCTTAGAGAGAGTTTGAGAGCAAAAATTGTTAAGGAAAATGTTCATGTTTTAAATGAGATCTTTTAGAGAAAAATTTCCATCACTCTAGTTTGTACACCCATATTGTTTATCCAAGTTCTTATATACATATCAATTGCTTGGAGTTTGGCACCGGTTTTCTCTACACCGAATTGAAGAGAGGTTTCGGGTTTTGCTTCTACCTCCCACAAAGAAACAAGAAGTGTTTATATGTTAATTTACCCACACGGAGAAAGGCTCCATGCTCGGGTGACGGTGAACATATAAAGTCCTATCGGTGGATTCCGAGACCGCGGAGGTGTTCCAAGGTTATTCGCTAGGAAGAGGTTTCTACAAGAAGAAGCGTCGGGGCTTGAGAGGGATCGAGTCGTGCATTGTAAGTCTATCTGTCTTGTAATTATAATTCCGTATCTAGTGGATTTGTGGCTAGGGCCGTCCGAGGTTGTTTCCCGTCTTGGGTTTTTCCTCGTACATCGCGGCGTAGTGTGATTGGTTTATTTTATCTTGCTTAAATAATTTAGAACGCATGCTTAGGATAATTCAAGATAAAATTTGGTTTAAATTATCACACTCACTTTAATTTGGGACTAAATTAAATATTGGGTAAAATTTACTTAATTCAAGTCATTCGCTAAAATTTGGTTTCGCCTAATTTGCTAATATTGATAAATATGACTTAGGCAAATTCTAGGACTTGGATTGAATTAATTGGTTTAAGTGAATATATTAATTGATTAATTTTACTTCACTTGGTGTAATTTTAATTTGTTTAAGGAATTAAAATTTGTTGTTTTTAAAGTTGAACCATCAGCTTACGCTTCCGCGTCATCTTGAATTTATATATAAAAGGAAATTATTAATAGTTTGATTTTAATTGTGCAAAATTAAAATCCGAAGCTTTACGTTTTCACCCAGGCAGCACGAAATAGGAAAGATTGACAAAAATGTAAGTTGGCAGCTCTAGAGATGTACCTTTCCCCTTGCCAGCAGTAGAAGAACCATCTTTCTCAGAGGGGTCTCGGAAGAAGTAGTTGATAAGAAGAGTGAAGGTAGATTTTTTGGATGACCCAGGGCAACTTCGATAAATTCGGTCCAACTCAAAACGGTTAGTAGCTTCTTCGGTGTCTAATGCCACATCATGATAAGGTATATCACCTGTGGGCTTAAGCCCCAACAGTTCACAAACATCATCCAACGTGATGGTCAACTCACCCCAAGCAGCTATGAAGGTATAGGTGGTAACTTTCCAGCGAGGTACCAGAGCTTGAAGTGTAACATTATGTTTATAAAGAGTAAAGTTGCCAAAGCACTTTGCCCGATGGAGCCCAATTTTCATAAGGGCATCAACGTAAGTTTTCTGTGCCTGTATGCATTCCAAATAACAAAGTTTTTCGGGGAACCTCCCCGCCCTTCGAAGTCAATTTGAGAGTAGGGGAAGTCACCATATTCTAAGAAGAAGCACAAAGTTCCCTCTGAAAAAAAAATAATCTTCCACTCTATCATCTTCATCGCCAAGTGTCAAGGCGTCAGGCTTAGCACGAAGGACAACCACCTTGCACATGGAAGAGTAATCATCCTCCTGATCGAAAAAAGGAGAATGACGTTCAAAATGCAATTGTTCCTGGTGAGCATCCACCAAAGTGGTGGCATCCATAGGGGCAACAGTAGTAACAATGGCGATGGAAGGCGGAGCACTGGTGGTGCGGGCAACAGGAGAGCTTGAAGAAGACATGAGAGCTGGTGGGGTCTTGTAGAGAGAAAAAAGAGTGGTAAAAATGGAAGACTAACAAAAGAATAAAGAAACAGATAGCAAAGAAGCAAGAAGATGAAGAAAAACTAGTAGCAACAATGGCGGATGGATGTTTTTCTCTCTCTGAAAGGATTTGTAAGTACTAAGACAAGCAAAAAGACGAAGATGAAAAAGTGACTAAGTGTTCAGAATTAGTCATTTGAAATCAAGTGGATGTTTGAGCTTCCTATAGAAGCACGGGTCAAGCAGTCAAAATGATTGCAAGTGGACACGTGACATTTCGGGGCACGTTTTGACAGTTGAAAAAATAGGCTCACGTCATTAATAAGGTGACATTTGGTAAAAGGTGTGTTGCTTTCAAGAGAACTTAAGTTTTGGTACCAAAATTTTTTCAATCAAACAGAGGCCCCACGCTTAAAACCCAAACTGGGACAAAACGGGTTGAATAGGCATCGGGGAGAATTTTAAGGTTAAAGAAAAGGCTCCACGTTGTGTAGTTCAAAAAGTTCACGATGTCCCATCGCTACAAGCTCGTTTAGAGATGCTTCTGGATCAGGTACATCGAGGAGAATTTTACTTTTTGAACAAGATAAAATGAGGACGAATAATGAAACGACAAAAAAACTGGGGAGAAAATAATGTTCAACAATTACGTTGGAAAAGTACAGATAAGGGAGAATTTAACTTTTGAACATCCAGAACAGGTCAACACTTTCCTCAGATATTTTGGGAGAATTTCGTGCGCAAGTTTAGAAGGTAGAATGATTGGGATGTAATGACAGAAAAAGTAGCGATGTACCTTCACCATTGATCGAGAATCTACAGAGAGATGGATCAGGCACACCGGGGAGAATTTTACTTTTTTCTGACAAAGATAACGACAGAAGATGCAACGAAGACTGGGAGGCAAGAATTTTCTTCCCACAAGTGTAAGGTTCATCAAATTGAGAAGTTCTCATGAAAATATTTCTTGTCACCACAATAAATCTCTACATGAAGGGGTAAATGTAGGGGACTTGAAGATAATATCTGGATTGGAGATAAGCCTCCCCAGCTAATAGAAGAGACTTAAGGGAAGGAAGCAGCATAAAGACATCTAGAAAGCTCAGCGTGATAACTCAGCATGACAGCCCGACGAGGAGATTAGTCGATACACCTCACCCTTTACTTCCCGTTTGTAGTTAAATTGTTAACATTGATTACAATGATATAAAAAATGTAGTATTCATTATGAGTTCAAACGGTACTCGTGAGAAATCAGGCCTGACGGGTTCTGGGAGAGCTTCCCTGCTCTATTAAATGACCTCATCGTGGGAACTTCAGATGGAATCGGTATGGAGGATTTTGAAGTGAGGCATCGTTAGGGGTTTCCCTAACCATCAAAGATACACCTGGTAAAACACCAAGTAACCTTTCACCGTGGAAGGTTGTGAAGAGTAGACTTGAGTTCATCATTTCTTGACCCTGAAGCCAAATAGTCCCTTACCTAAAGTCACATCTACTTTATGTGATGTCACTAACCAGCTAGTCACTGTCAAATCCAAACTCGAGTAAACCGTTGTGGTATTGGGACTGTTTGGTGACAGTCCTCAGACGCATAGTGGTTGGAAAAAAAACATGTCTTGGCATTTAATATGTATGACGTAGAGCTGACTGGTTCATCACGCATTTAATGTTTGTGACGTAAATTATAAGGGGATGTTTGTCAACTATAAAAGACTGAGGCATCTCGGGAGTGGTGTGGGGGGCATTTATTGGCCTCAACCACTTCTGAGAGAGGTAGTTCTTTCTAGAGATTATTTGCTAGAGAGAGAAAAGATATGAGAGAAAAGTTATTACAAACCAGAGTTCTTGCTCACCCGCCACTACCATTGTCATTTATTATGAAGCTTTTAATATCTAACCAGAGATCTTTTAGAGGTGGTTGGTGTATTGACTTCCTGCCAAGGTGTATCTAGGGTGCTTACTTCTCTCTCCCTTTGAATGAGTTACTTATTAGTTCATTTTAGTATTGTTTTGAGTTATACACGAGAGTATTATGAGGTCAATTTGAGTGTTGATCGTACATAATATTATGGGTTTATTTGTGCTTATTTAAAGAGTCTTTGGGTTATCATTTATTACTATACCTATAGGGGTTACACCTCAACTAGTATTACCATACTCCCAGGATACAAGGGGACTACCCTCTTACAACATCATCTTAGACAAAGTATGGTTAAAGAAGTTTGAGGTTGTCCCTTCCATTATGTATCAATGTTTGAAATTCCCACACACTATAGGGTCGGTGTAGTAAAGGGAATCTATGTTGAAGTCATAGAGTGCTACTACACTTCAACCAAAAAGGAATAGCATAAGAAGCTAATGAGGATTTCTTGGATCGAGACGTTAGATCCTCAAGATGAAAAGAAGCTAGTCAAAGTCTAGGTTGTGGAAGAACCAGTTATCCTGTATGATGAATATCTAGAAAGAAAAATGAAGCTAGTCAAAGTCTAGGTTGTGGAAGAACCAGTTATCCTATATGATGAATATCTAGAAAGAAAAACATAAATTGACTCATCGATAAATCTCATCTTCAAAAAGGAGTTAGCATAATTTTTTAGACAGAGAATTTTTTTATTCATGTGGAGTCATAAGGATATGTCGGGGATTGATTTATAGTTCATTTGTCAGGATTTGAGCATAGTGAAGGATGTTAAACTTGTGAAATAGTTTTAGCATGTCTTCAGTATGACATGTTGCATAAGATAAACTTCATTGAAGACTTTAAGTATCTTAGATTGTCTTTTGAACGTGGTTATGGTCAAGAAGAAGAGCGACAAGTGCTACATATGTGTTGAATTCACCAACCTGAATAAAGCATGCCCAAAGGATCATTCCCTTTTCCCATAATTGACCAGTTGGTCGACATTACTATAGGGCATGAGTTGCTGAGTTTTATGGGCGCTTATTCGGGGTTTAACGAGATCAATATGGAGCCAAAAATCGGGATAATACTTCGTTTATCACCATTCAAGGTGCCCATACTATAATGTTATTTCTTTTCATTCAAAAACACTAGATCAATGTATCAGAGGCTGGTAAATAAAGTTTTTAAAGATCAGATGAGCAAACACATGGAAATTTATGTTAATGACATGCCAATGAAAAGGAAAAAAGATGACGACCATATCAGAGACCTGAAACATACTTTTAACCAGTTGGATAAATACCAAATGAAGCTCATCCCAGAAAAATGTGTCTTTGGGGTGAAGAAAAGGATGTTCCTTGGCTTTATAACCAATTAGAGAGGCATTGAGGCCAATACCGACAAGATTCAGGTATTGATTAATATGCGGTACCCAACAAACGTGAAGGAAGTCCAGAGGATAACTAGATGCGTAGCTACGCTAAATAGGTTTATTTTAAGAGCTATTAACATATACCTCCCATCTTTAAGGTGTCACCAAAAAGCTTCGAATGGAACGACACGTGCGAAGCTGCATTCATAGAGTTGAAATGATATTTGGTGTCAGCACTATTGCTTTCATACTAGTCTTGAGTGAAATGATTTATCTATATTTAGTCATGTATGAATCTGTAGTCAGTTAGGCTCTAGTCCGACTAGAACATTGGGTACAAATGCTTGTATATTACACCATCAAGGCATACCGTAGAATATAAATATAGTATCCAATGCTAGAAATGCTTACACTAGTCCTAATAGAAGCCTCCAAGAGGATGATGCCATATTTCTAAGCTCATACCATTATCATCTATACATACTTACCTCTGCGCTAGTTCAGTAATAAAATTGAAAAATCAGGCGAATTGATGACTTAGGCTATAAAAATAAGAGATTATGACATCTAAAATGAACCAAGAACGACTATCGAGAGTCAAACAATAATAAATTTTATCATTTATTTACATAAAAAGAAAAACTTTCTAAACAGACTTCTACGAAAGAGAGCTCAACGGATAAAGTAGTAAAGTAAATTTATGAGGAAGAGAGATCAGTCCCAAAGCAAATCGAGAAGACTTCTTCGGAAGAGATCTCACAAGCTCAAATAGAGGATTAGAATTTTGTGGAAGATAGGCAAGTGGTCGACCATATTTTTGACATATCAAAGTCATCGTTCAGGAAAGAAAATATTGCTTGTAACCTAGAACAAATGAAGAAATTACACAGATTTGGAAGTTTGACTGATGAAATTTTTAAAAAGGATCCCTTTATTTGGAAATTATTTGTAGATTGCTCGTCCCGTGCCACTAGTAGTGGACCAAGATTAATAATTATAACTCCAGATAATATTAAGGTAGATTGCTCCCTCATGTTCCAATTTAGGCCTCTAACAACGAGGAAGAATATGAGGCATTCATAGTAGGATTCAGACTAACATCATCACTAGGTACTGCACATCTACTTGTGAAGATCGAAGTAAACTAAGTTCCTCATGTTCCAATTTAGGCCTCCAATAACGAGGCAAAATATGAGGCGCTCATAGTAGGATTTAGACTAACATCATCACTAGGCACTGAACATCTACATGTGAATCTCGAAGTAAACAAAGTTCTAGGTTTTTATGAGTCAAGGGAAGAACCTATGATGAAGAACCTATACAAGGCTAAGGCATTGTTGTCAAAAATTTTAGAGGTTCGAATGGTAAGAATCATAAGGGAAGAAAATGCATGAGCAGATGCACTCGCTCGTCTGGCATCCACCATAAGAACATAATTAAGAAGAATAGTTCCAGTAGAAATCCTCATGCATCAAAGTACTGAAGAGGAGAATGACAGTGTGATGAAGTTGAATTTGTTGTCATACTGGATAGATCCCATGTAGGCATACTTAGATACTAGCGTAGTACTAATAGACCCTAAAAAAACAAGGAAACTTTGGTACAAAATAATGAGATACGTGATAGAAAGAGGAATCCTACTTAGAAGAGGGTTTATTATATCATTACTCAGGCGTGTCCATCCAAACAAAGTCAATAACTTAATTAAAGAGGAGTGTGAAGGACCTTGTGGAGTGTACTGGGTAGGATGATCACTAGTAAAGCAGGTGGCTATGCAAGGTTATTACTATCCCACCATGAAGGTAGACTGCACAGACTACGTAAGGAAATGTGATAAGTTTTATAAATACACTTCAATCCATAAGAGGGCATCACTTACACCGATCACATTCCTTTGTCCTTTTGCAATACGGGGGATAGATCTTGTCGGCCCACTACTAAAGACCAGAGGCAAATTTGATTATTTTATTGTGGTAGTAGAATTGCAATACGATAAAGTTTTTCACTTCATCTAGATAAACATCATTTTTCGATACGGGATGTCGTATGTCTTCATTACTAATAATAACACTTAGTTCGATAACTATGAGTTCGAAGACTATTGCATACGTTCTAAAATTTAGAAACAATCCTCAGAACCCAGGCATTCGCAGTGTAATGGATAAATAAAGGTGGCTGATGAGACCTTGCTTGATGGAATGAAGAAATAATTAGCTGATGGAAAGGGGAATCAGATCAATGAGCTCCACAGCTTCCTCTGGGCAAACAGAACAATACCAAGAATAACCACCGGTGAGAGAACTTGTATGCTGGAACAAATATTGGTCTTCTTAGTCACCATATCCTTAATTTTGACTCACCACAAAGCGATCTGATGAAGAGGCTGGATTTATATTTTATATAAGAAGTCAGAGAAAACACTATACTTCGAGTAGTAGCATACAAATAGCGAAATGATATATTTTACAACAAGAGAGTAAACCCAAGCACTTTAAAGAAGGGATATTACATGGTGAAAAAGTTCATTAAAAACGGAACAATTTGGATCCTAACTAGCATAGTCCATACAGAGTATCTGCTACTATTTAACCAGGAACTTATAGAATTGAAACTTTGGAAGGAGATAAGTTCAAGAACCCTTGGAATACAGACTACCTAAGAAAATACTTTCAATAGTGGAAAAAATATAAGGCCTTTCCATTCCTTATAATATAGTTCAATAATAAATAAAAATCTTTAATTCCCCATAATAGCTGCCATTTAGATATTTTTTATTTCCGTGGGAATGAAATATATTCAAAAAGCCCTAGGCCGAAGATATCTCAGCAATGTCTATTAATGTGTATATCCAAAACCAGACTTCATGTATGAACTTATCTTCGAAAATGCTACAAATGAGAAGTTTAACTTCATGTATGATCTCATCTTGGGATGGATCAAGAACAAAAAGTCTACCAAATATAGGAAATTCCTTGTAGTCATATCGTTGATAAGTTTGACTATTTTAGAATAAAGCCTAGCATATTAGGTCATCTCAGGTAACCGACGCTAACACATGGTCAGGACAACAAGATCCATTCGTAAAACCTGTAAGTTGGCAGAGCCCAGGACAAGAAAACACATGTCAAAATTTGGTAGCTAGTAAGGAAGTTGAATTAGACAATACCCGACCAAATGATCATATGACTAAACTACTAGCAGACCCATCTCAAATACAAAATAATTAGTAAGTTGACATAGACAACATGTAAAGTTACATAGTAAGTCCATAAGACTAAAATAAATAGGTCAAAGAGATCTCATCACATTCACTTATCAAAATATTTTAAAGAAAAACATTGATAACAAGCACAGGCGGTCAGAAATCAAACCGAACAAAAAATGTTGGCATGAAACCTAAATAATGAGCATACATATGCAAAGTAAACAATGGATGACATCATATATCACATCAAGCATACTGACAAATTTTCATTACATGTCATTCATATATATATTCATTATAAAAAAAGTGCTCATACTATTAACAGATGAGGAATATATAAAAGCTTAACAAAAAGAAAGATAAGGAGAGTTAAGCCTCAGGAGCATGAACATCCTCAATCTCAACAGATTAGTCGACAACTAGTTTAATCATTTGAATTTCCTTAGCTACAGTAGAAAGAGCATCAGTAGCACTATTATGATTAATGGGGACCTTCGTTTTCTCGACTACATCCTCATCCTCAATAACTTCCTCTTTCGTGGCTTCACATTCAACTGTTAGGGCCTTTGCTTCTTCATCATCTCCCTCCATGCCTAAACCGTATCAGTAATGTCTGAGAAGTTCTTTATAACCTTTTTATTGAGCTTATCATATCCCTCAATGAAGAGAGTCACTTGGTCAATGTTGTATTCCTCATAGTTCTTAAACTTTTTAACCCCTCCTCTTCTCCATGTGAAAGGGCAGTAGTGGCCTTCTCTAAGGCTTCGTTAGTCGCCATAAGAGCGTTATTTTACTTTATCAGATCTTTTTCTCCTTTATAGATAACTTTATTAGAGGAATTGATCTTAACCACCATCGTCTCAGCATGTATATTCAACTTTTTGTTCTCATCCTTTGCAAGGTTCAAGAAGCTCACATTGGCCATAGCTAGTTGTCCTTCTCTTTCAGCTTCATGTAAGCCTTGTCAAAATAAGCCTTGGTTGTCTTTATCTACTCAGAGAGGGTCCCATAATGATCGATGAGCTCATTATTCTCATATTTGAGAACATCATAGGAATTCAAAAATGACGTCACTTTTCCCCTCATGATAGTGGCACCCATTGCACCCTAAAGATGAAGATATAAACATATTATCAGTCACAATCTAAAGAAGTAAAAAAATATAAGTATAGGTTGGAGGCTTACCACCTTTATTATATGTTGAACCATATTCCATAGTTCATCGGCATTAAGATGTTAGAGGTGCAGGAAATATCAGATATAATCATAATGCCCAAGTATATCGGTAGCATTATCTTTGTGGAAGAAGATAGAGTCCTTCTAACTCTTCAACTTCCATTAAATGATAGGTTTCTCAGAATCTTAAGTAAAATTCTTTATCTCGATTTAGGGGCTCAATGATCTAGCACCTCGAACTAGACGCCGAGATGGAGCTCCAATAATCTAAACTTTTTCCCCCTTAGCTTTTGTCTTTTATTGCTTGGGTCTGGGCTAGAGAGTGGGCATTAAATTGGTCTTTTTTATGATTATATGGAACCATCATAAAATTTTATAGCTTTTTCTTTGCCCTTTGCATTGGAAGTAGTTACACCATCAACATCGGCCTGTCTCATTGCTGTATATTCATCATTCTTTTAGGTCTCCACGTTGGCCCTCTTCTCAACCTTAATACTTTTCTACTCCCTAGCCTCATCATTGGTAGCGGATCTTATCTTCTTAGCCTCTACATCCAACGTCCTCTTCCTGGAAATCTCCATTACCACACGGTCAACAACGGGAGGGGCCATTATATTTATTGGAGTGGATGAACTGGGAGAAGAGGCTTCACAAAATGGAATATGATAAAAAAAATTAAGTCATAAGGAGACAAGTTAAAGTGCTAATTAATGATGACCAAGTCATAGTGATAATTAACGATGATCGCAAGTTCAACATCTTACCTTCTTGTATCTCCTTTTTGGTAAAGCCCTCTTGGCTCTAATATCATAAGTTAATTTGTTTGTCTCTTGGAAGATTACCACTTGGAGGGATGCATTATCCCAACTCGATCAACTTCTAGATAGAAAATATCTTCTTAAACTCTATGGGGTTGGGATTACAAGTGTCCATGATCAACTCTCTCAAAACATGAAGTTTTGGAGCTTTCTTCACTAAAAGTAAGCTGAATATAAAAAGAGGTCAGAGAACATAAATAAAAGAAAACATAACAAACTAAAGTGTTAAGTGTATTCCAGTGCGATGGGGGGAACACCAATCGTGAGGGATATTTCTAAACTTATCATTCTCAACATAATGGAACTCCTACCCGCCTTTTATGAAGACGAACTGATTTTTACAGATGTGGTTGCTCACTTTCATAACCTTCACCATCTTTTGGGTGCAATTTTGAGGAGAAATATAGTAATAACCATTAATTTTGGTGTTTTATTACATGCCATATACAAACCTCAAGATTTCACTGATCACGTTAAAACCAGTATGGAGCTTCCAGTACACCATAAACCCAATGATGTATCTATAGGCATTTAGTAGGAACTGAGTGGGAGCCACACCATAACCCCTCAAAATTGATCAGATGACGTAGTGAAGGATAAGATGAACTACCATTTGCAAATTCCAAGCTAAGAAATAGTTCTCGTCGGTATTAGGTAGCTCATAAACCCTTTCATCACAGTCCGATAATCGCATATAGATACATATGTGGATGTTACACCTATCCCTCAAGTCTTCTGTATCGTCCTCAAAGATGTCACAACTATGATTTAAACCATCTGGAGTGGCTGGGTTCCAAGAGTCAGAAGTCCTAGAAGTAACTCTCTCATACCATCTAATCGGTAGTCAATTTGCGAGGAGGAGAAGAATCTAAATCAATAATATGCATAGATACAGTGTTGATAAATTTCTCACCACTAATTGGGTGGTCCAACACAGTGGTATCTGAAACAACTAGAATGTTAGGCTAGGTGGATCCAAATGCTGGGAGCTATGGCGCAAACCCTGTGAATGAAGTTGTTGTAGGAATGTACCCGG
Source organism: Sambucus nigra (assembly GCA_949130495.1). Lineage (NCBI taxonomy): Eukaryota > Viridiplantae > Streptophyta > Magnoliopsida > Dipsacales > Adoxaceae > Sambucus > Sambucus nigra. Next base: position 435,782,914 of record OX422219.1, read on the forward strand.
TGTGTCCCGATTATTCATCAAGTGGAACAACCTAAAGAGGCTTAGGGAACCTCATTTCAATTATACCTGGGCAAGATTGTTCTAATCAACCAATTACTCCAAACACCTCCAGATGTGAGGTTCATAACTCATTAATTAGAAAAAATATCAAGAGATAAGAAGATGATAATATGGTTAAATTAAGATAATCTCGATTAAAAACCCCCCAAAACCCTAAATAAATCGAAAATCCTAGGCCAACCAAATCAGTGGCCACCTAAAAAACTTCTTCTCCTCTAATAAACAACCAACATATCAATCATAATGAAGAAAGAAGACGAAAAGTGACTGAGATTGAAGAGGTTTATATAAAAAGCCCTAAAAAATAAAGAAGTCAAGAAGGTTTACTAGGAAACCCTAAAAAGGATTGAAGAATGTCTGAAAACACTTAAGCTTTGAAAGAAAGTAAGAAAAAGATGAAGAAGATCATTGGTTAGGGCATAAACAAAGAGGTTTTAGTTGAAGATGATGAGTGGTTCAAGAAGTCTAGATATTCTCTCTCTACAACGCTCGCGAAGAACATTTGGACAAAGGTGATGTGATGTTTGGGATTCATATTTATACTTTTTAAAGGGATGCAAGGATTATTTTTTAAAAGGGAGACACATGATGTCACACATGGGGAAGATTAGTGATGCTTAGGGGATGACATATGCTACCCCAAGAACGTGCATCATAATGGAGCCTGACACAATCCCGAACCTTGACATGCATCCAAGCTAATTTTCAAAGAAAAACTCATAAGTCAACCTGATCGATGAACATAGAAGAGATTCAAGTACGACCTGAATTTAGGAAGATGAGGAGATTATCGTATTAACACTTCACTGATTCAATCCACCTAGCAAATGCTTAGAATATCCAATAATCCGGAGAATCTGAGATAAGGTCTAATTACGAGTAAAGTCCCGGGGGCTTTTGTTGCACCTTAAATATTGATCACCCAATATGCCGATCAGATGATACCACGTGTCCTTGTAAAGAGAAGAGATGAGAGAGAACTCATATTGAATTTCGTCGACCACGATAATAAGATTGGGTCAGGTCTAAATGTGCTCGGTTGAGCCATACCCGTAATTGTTTCATTACTATCAGCATGACATTAGTTAGTGGTGTTAACTAACTACCTTAGCAACATCCTCACACTAGCTTATATCATATGACGGAATACATACAATCATGTTTACCCACGTGTACACGTGAGGAAATATTCCACCTTTTATCCAGTTTTAATCCATTCATGAGTATCCACTGCGTGACATGTAAAAAAGTGTAACTGCCTGACCTATAAAGACACTCTACCTATTCCACTACACACTCTCTCTAATAACTACATATAAAGCACGCAATCCTACAAAACAATGGATCCAGAAAATATTCTACATAATGGCCATACTCAAAACCACTATTGAGAGCTTGTATCTATTCCATTCATGTCTAATGCCCATTGAGATCCATACAATTAACACTGCACCTGGGGATATAGGCACCGCTTTGGGCCGAACCAGGTTAACCATTGTTTTCCTTCTTTGCCTCTCATCGCTCTCTATTCTTCCCATATTGACTTGTTTTTCTTTATTTTTTATTGATTATTATTAGTATATTATAGCTAAGACTCTAAAATTCATATACTAGTTTTAGACAATAACAGGGTACAAGGGTTTAAATGAGAACAATTGGTTTAATCCGAATTTAGAAATAGTATAGCTAAAAGTCACCTTATTTTTTGGGGAGAAAGTACCCTTAGGTCCCTCACAAACAAATTTTAAACGCTTAATGAATTTTGATAAATTTTAAACACTTAGGTTCACGAATTCTCTTTTTGTAGAAGTCCACGCTAATGGCCTAACAAGTGGACCTAATAGCGAATTGTCCTTTAAATGTTTAAAACTTGTCTATAAGGAACCTGAATGTAAATTGCCCTTCTTTTTTTTATAAATTCATCCTAATATACTAATGAAATTCAAAATTGCCTTTATTTACTAAACACAAAATACTTGCCTCATCATATTGGAATGTTTACAAGTTTGTTTGATCAAAAGTATGAACTTACATTTGGAAAATTTAAAGTGTTATTTAGGGTTTGACCCTTATTAATTATATTTTATTGAGTCAAACAGTCATTAATTTCACTTTTTAGGGTTTGACACCCATTTCGACGGATTGCGTTAGTTTTTCGTTAATTAGCTCATTTGGTGCCTTAAAGTATCCAATATAACCATCTTCCACGCCTAAGTACCTCTATTTGTGATGAGCAATTTTTTTATGTAAAAAATGTATAATTCAAAATTATTATGACTTTAAAATATACTGTTATAAAAAATAAAAAACTAGTTTTTATATGAAAAAAAAGGTTTGTTATATAATTATTTTTTATAATGAAAAAAACTGTACATTTTTAAATTAAAAAAAAAACTACACGTTTTTTTTAAACTACGTGTTTTTAATGGTAAGTTATTTCGACATTATTTTGATATGTATTTTTATAAGATAAAAATGTACGTTAAATTAGTATTCACATTATTTTTAACTCGTTTTTATTAAAAACAACTATATGTTATCTGTAAAAGCAATTATTCAACATTTTTTTATAAATAAACATTTTATAATTTTTAACTAGTTTTTATTTTAGGAAACAACTTTACATAATTTTAAGGGTGAATCGACGAATAGTCCCTTGAACATTTTTTAATAAACGTTTAATTCAAATTTTTTTATTTTATTCCAAAACTCCCTCACCAAATAAAAAAATTTGATACAAGGGCACACACAAGCTTATTTACCCACCCACCCACCTCCCTCGCCCACCCCTACACCCCCTACCCCCACCCCATTGTCGGAGCTCCGACAGTTCTCGTCGGAGCTTTCGCGACCCCTACCGGAGGTCTGACGAGGTTCATCGAAGCTCTAACAGTTGGGTGCGTGGGGGTGAGATGGTGCTAGCGCGGAGCTTTAAAAATAGTAGAATATTTGAAAAATTGGTGTTTGAGGGACTAAATGAATTAAACTGAAAATATATATTTCTTTTATAAAATATGTATTTATGTTGGGGGACTATACATTAATTAATTTTCATATAACTATTTATATTTAAAAATAAAATTGTATGTTATTTATAAAAAATGAATGTACGCAATTAATTAAAAAATTCTTTTAACTGTTTTCTATATAAAAAAACTGAGAAAAAATTTAAAGCATTTTTTTTACGGTATCTACACCATTTTTTTTAGCAGCATCTACACAATTTATGAGAACCCATTCTAGCAAAAAGCTATCTATTGGTATGGTAAAATTATATTAATCGGCGATTATTGGTTTTGATAGCACCGAGTAAATACAGGGGCGTGTGAAGGCACGTGAGGGTGGTACGGTGCGTGATAGGAACCAAAAGTGTGCAGTCGGTAATTGACCTCTCACGGGACCATCTCTTTATCAACTTGCTCAGATTCTTCAATTCTTTCATTCTCTTCTTGTCTTTTTGCTATATAAAGACACACACGCCTTTTACTTTTTCTGGTACTATATCATCATTTATACAGATGCTATATCTGGTATAAACACTTCAACTCGTTTCCTTCCATTGTTGGTAACATTTACATAGTGTTTTGGGAATAATAAAGGAGTTGGCTTTTTCAACATCTCAATTATTTGTAAAGAGAACAGGGGTAAGTCTCTTCAGAAAAATAATTGAGATACGCCCCCCCCCCCCCAACACACACACACACTTTTTTTTTTTTTAACTATATCTTCTTAAAACGCTCTGATTCTCAAGTTAGACTAGAGTACCAATCGTTTAATCTTATTCAAATGCTAATTAACATGACATTTAAATATAATTTGCTAAAATATAAATGATTTATCAATCGACTTCACATTTTATAATAAATTATTCACGTTTTAATCAATCACGCTAGAGAATCATGTTGATCTTCATTAAAGAGGTCAATAAATATGAACTCGCTAAACTATCACCACAACTGTCACAACCATCGCTATCGTACTTGCTGCCAACACCACCACCATCATTGTGACTAGTTTAAGTTTTTTTTAAAATATAAATGAATATATAAGGGAGTGAGGACTTGACGTCCCAATTAGGTTGGCAGCTTAAGAAGACTCTACCGTTAAGAAGACCAAAATATTTTTATTAATCACATGAAAATAATAGAAGTCGTGAGAGCTTACGAAACATAAGGCAAAATCAAACAAACATTGAAAACAATGGAAAAAAGGATTAAATAAGTTGACCCTGTTTAAGAAAAAAACTATGTTTTGGGGGCCTATCCATTTATTTATATATCAATTGTTGTATGTGATGGTGATCGATATGTGCGAAATAAAAATTTTCAGCCTTGGAACTTTGATTAATCAAACAATCTATGCACCCAATCCTTCTAATTCTCGGGATTAAGAATCTATGCACTCAATCAAAATTATGTGAGATATACCGAGTCTAATCACGACATCCTTTAGAATCTCATCTCATGAGTAGTCCTGTTCATTACACTCCTGGAATGTACCGATCACAATCCTCTGTTGAACTGTCTCATAAGTTTCTGAACCTTTACTGCTTCCCCATAGTTTGAGATAAACTGCTAGGATATTATCACAATCGTTCTAATAGGATGTCAGGTCCTATCTAGGTTGTGAACATCTTAATAGTGAGAGAACCAGGATTCCAATCTCGACATCACTGGAATTCCTACTAAGCTCTATTGACTGATATTAATATGAAGTAATATATTTTAAACAAATATAAAGCATTCTAGTAATCGTGATTCTTATTTTAATATGAACTGACATACCTTTACTTAAAAGTTAACCGTCATACATGGTCTTAACAATAATAGACAAGTAATATCATCATACCAAGTGGTCATGTGACGCTAATTGAATGTACTCTTGCCTTATCTTTTTTAACATCTCATTTATTTGTAAAGAGAATAGGAGAAAGTCTCTTGGAAAAAATAATTGAGATATGGAATATCTATTGTTTTTCCCTATATCTTCTTAAAACACTCCAATCCTCAAGTTAAAAAAGAGTACAAATCGTTTGATCTTATTCAAATGTCAATTAACCTTACATTCAAATATAATTGGTTAAAACATAAATGATTCATCAATGGACTCCACAATTTATAATAAATTGCTCATGTTTTAAACAATCCTACTAGAGAGTCATGTTAATCCTCATTAAAAGGTCAATGATCAGCGCGTGAAAAGTGTGTTCATGTAAGGACACAATCGTTGTTTTCGTTTCACCGCGATAATACAAACAAACCTAAATTATGACTACACTTGCGATACAAATATAATGATAAGTCGGGTATCGAAAACCCACAGAGACGAGTTGCTAGAATTTAATGGATTTAATACTTCTAAAATAAAAGTGTAAAAGATAATTACTAACAAAAAAAAGATAAATAAAGGAAAAGATTAATCTAGGCGAGTGTAAATTAAACTATGATTAACAAAGCGAATGAAAACTATAGGTTGTGTCGAATATTCCTCACCCGTGTTAATTAGTATAAAATGGTTACATGGGTCGACGAGTTATTATAAATGCGTCTCGTTTCGACAGTTAATTGAACCAAGGGTTGTCACGCTCCTAAATCCGCATAAAAGCCTAATACGATTTTGACGTCAACAAATACCCCGAAAATTACGCACGCAAGGTCGTAAGCACGGAACATACATGATATGCCCCGTCAAATACCCTAGGCGTAATAACTAGAACAACGCACCCGAAATAGACCCGTAAACTCCATCACCAAAGCAAAGCAACATGTCAACCCGGAATGAGTTCAATCTGGCACAATCTGGACTAAATTAGCTAGAAAGCATGTTAAAAACACGGTAAAGAAACACAATAAAACTACACTACAAAGCACGGAAATAAAGCATGTAAACCTAATTATGAAAGAATGTAAATTAACTACAAAGCAAGAATAAAGGAAATACACACTATATTGATGAAGGTGGAAGATGAAAGCACAAATTACAAACCCAAATGGGTGTCAATCCAAGAAGAAATGAAGAAATGAGCTCTCAAACCTCCAAAACCCTAACCTAGACTATCTAAAATGAATTATAGTTGTTATTTACAACAAAATTCCGTTATATAGTAAAAGGAATTAAATTAGATAAGAAAAGGAAAAAGGAAAGAAATGCCAAAATATCAGCTAAAAACAGGGGATCGATCGATCGATCATTTTGATCGATCGATCGATCATTTTGATCGATCGATCGATGGTAAATATCATAGCCCACTGTCTCAGCTCGAGGGAAAAAACCGAAGGATCGATCGATCGATCCTTTTAATCGATCGATCAATGGCTATAGGTCTGCACTTCTTCCTCCTGTTTTGGTTGGTTTGTTTTTCTCTTTCGCTAGAAATACCGTAACTTCTTCGTTCTAAATCGAAATCGTGCACCGTTCACGGCCACGCAAAGCTTACGAGGAGGGTTACAACTTCCGTGTAGATGTTGGGCCAGGTGCCCAAGCTGTGAAAAGACTAAAATGCCCTTGAACTTGAGACTGCATACGAAATTTGAGAGAAATGCGTTCGAACTTCATATTTAGTATTCAAATTCCTATAAAAGCTCAATTAACCCCTCAAAACATGTTAACATAGAAATTCGAGGTTGTCTGGTTAACGAGCATAAATATAGGGAATAAGATACCCGAGGGGGCTAAAATGCGTCGGTTCGAGGGATAAAATACGCAATATTTGTGTATTATCACACCCCCTAACTTACACGTTGCCAGTCCCTAGCAATGAAATAGGATGAAACAAGAACTATAAGCAAACTAAAATCAGGAGACAGTACAAAAGTATGGTATAAAATCATAAGGCCACTTTCGCCGGCGATTCGATTGCATTTAGCGTATGCAATAAGTCGTTAAACCCCTAGATTGCCCTAGTGGACGAGTGTCGTCTCGTGAGGCTTTTCAGGGATGAAACCCACAAACATCACATGGTTTTCTCAAAATATGCCCAATCCAACATGCGACAAGCCCAACAATAGCGAACAAGATCTCATACGCATTATTAGCAAACTGAACGAATTCAAACAAAAGTCCGAAATCATTAACATTATAGAATTCACCTCATAGAATTGAAACCTTAAAATGTGGGAGGGGAGCGAGCACATGCAAAGTGTGATTTGGTAAAAACTTATATAAATCGAATACTAAATAAAGCAAGCATATGTTCAATTCTCACGGGATTTACACTCATCAAGTGAATTCACTCGAAATAAGGAGTTAACACACGGAACATGCGGGCATAAAGAGTAAATATAAAGGGAAACTAGGCCGCACACATGTCACAAATGAAGAACGCTATATATGAAATAAAAACTGTAATCTTAATAAATGATACCGCACATTAAAGGAGGCAAAATTCATTTTCACAGATTATCAAAGCTATTTAAACCTTTGAATTACATCTACTTAAGATCACATAGGACTTTAATAGGGTTGTAATGTAGGTTTGGCTAGGGTACGAAATGAAGGAATGTATGTACAGATTCAAAGTGTTTGGAATGAAAACTCGGGATAATGGGAAAGTGCGGGCAATTAGCATCAAATATACATCGGGGAGAGCAATCAAAGCTTATTGAACTATATACAACATATAAAAAAAATTCTTTCTTTTTCTTTTCTTCTTTTTCTTTCGTTTTCTTTTACTTTTTGCTTTCTCTTTTTCTCTTTTTCACTTTTTCTTTACTTTTCTCACTCTCATATGCCTAAATTGCAACTGCAACACAACCACATCATTCAATCACAAGTAACATTCCAAACAGAGGTATGGAAGGTGTATGTATGGTATATAACTCCAATACGGAGTTGGTTATGGGATTGGGGTATGAAAAAAATGAAAGGCTAATATTTAGGCTTAAAGAGGTTGTCGAGGAAAAACATATAAGGTGAGGTCAAGGTCAATAAGGGTGATATAACAAAGATGGGCTATGATCATTTCATAAAGTTTATGCAATTATCGAGTAAAAATAAACTTTAAAAATCATGATCAAGTAACACATTTTAAATATGAACTCAATTAATGAACGATCAATGAAAGAATATAGAGATTACCGACGAATTCAACGTTTTCAAAGAGGAAAGAAAAGTGTATACACTCACAAACGATGAAAGGTACAAAGCTTACTCGGTGTAAGTATATACAATGCAACAAAAGATTACTGAGTTATAAAAATCTTTAACCAAATCAATAGAACGATAAAAGTGCATGTGCTCATGGGATTAAAATTTAATTCATGAAATTATTCATAATATCAAATAATCTAGGACTAAAGTCTAATAACTTCTAAAATCGAGAACATGCATCATTGGGTTGTCAATTGAATCGGGAAATTATTGGGATTTATCATCGAAAACAAAGGCAAAATGCCCAATAAAGGAGAAAAAAGAAAGAAAATCTTTTTGAAATTTTTGATTTTTTTCTAAGAAAAGCATACTAAGTAACTAACATGTGAGCAAAAACATGGACTAAATAAAGAAATGGATAGAATATCCCACACCCCCTAACTTAAAACTTGACATTTTCCTTATTGTTAATTAAGAACCAAGTTAAAAAGAGAAAAATAACAATATTACCCAAAATTGGAGCGATCCCCATAAGAACCAGTCCAAAGAATCTACAAAACAAGTTAGTACCGAGCATAACAAAAACAAATAACGAAAAGTTAACTAATTACATTAGCCTAAATTAAAAAGGAAATAAAAAATAAAAAGAAAGAATAAAAAGCTAACTATATGCAATTTAATATTTAGGCTTCACACTAACTATACACTAGAAGTCTAAATAGCTGAGGGTTCACCGCAAAAACAATTTGACTTTGGAGGATAACCGGTGTACCCTCACATACAAGCATGCCCTGCGAAAAATATGAATTATGTTTGAAAAACGAAAGGTGGGCGTAAGACGAAAGAAATGAACCATCTCCAATTAAATTTTTTGGAGGGATGATGGGGGATTTCGATTGAACGGGTGATAAAAACATGTGGGGATCGAGAAAAGCAGAATATCCTCCCAAGAATTTTGAAATTGGAATGGGAGGTGGCAAACACAAAGGCAAAGAGCAAGTACTCCTCATCGACGAAAAGATTTAAAACATTAAAGTTTGAAACCGAATCATCGGGTACTTGTGACAGTGTGATAACAGAGAATGAAAATAGGGAGGAAAGAAATTCAAACTCAAGAGATGAATCATCATCGCTTGAAGATTGAGTTTCGAAAGAAATAATATCATTTTCAATGAAATGTTCTTCTTTGGGGGCGAAAAGAAGAAATTATTTTATTGCAAATGGATATGACATCATTTTCATCCTCATTTTTAATATCTATTACGCAATGGGAAAAGTCAAGAATGGTTTGTTCCAAAGTTGGCACAAAGTCCTCATTTGGTTCAAAACATTCCTCGACTTCAAAAGTCTCGAAAGCAAAATCGTCGTCGGACTCAAATAATAAATCCAATTCATGTTCCCACAAACGATTTTCTTCCCGATCTCGATTTTAAAGTTTCTCATTTTCAAGCATACGCAAGCCCTCACCAAAATGTGACACCCCGCCTAATTAAATACCAGGAGATCACTCCTTTATTAAATTAAATCAAGGTAACCAGTTAGTTCATTCTCAGCATCACTGTCGAAAAAAAATACATTTTCCAATTTAACACTCTAAATAATTAAGCTAAGTGTCAAAACCATTTTTATACATAACTTTCCAAATTTTATTTAAAGAAAAACATTTATTTTATTAACAACATTCAATAAGTAAGAATCACACCACATTAAATATCTGCAACATAGTCCAATTAATTTAAAACATTCGTCAACCGAATGTCAACATGCGAAATATAAAGTAAAACCATCAACTGAATAAAACCCATAGTAACAATACTGGAAATAATTGAAATACAAATGTCCCAATAATAATGGAATAATGGAAAGAGCTACACATGCTCAACTAAATAAGAATACTAAGAGTGGATCCGAATGAACGAAGTCGTCTAATCAAGAGACCTGCAACTCCCACCTAAGCTGCAGCGCGTTCCTTCCAAGAGATCCTAAGCAAGACGCCCCTGTGGCTGGACACCTGTAATACATACATATATATACAAGAGAGAGAGAGAGAGAGAGAGAAAAACGGGTCAGAGCCCGAAAGTGTGTTTGATTTAAAATACGTTTAGCAAGTATTTAAATTGATACAGGCCAATGCAACAACATATTAGGGCGACACTCTCTTGAGAAAATCTCACCTCTCTTCTAATTTGCACACCTATCGCACTAACCTTCCCAACGGTTTAACTTGTCATTTTATCATACTAACCTTTCCAATAACTTAGCTTATCTTAACTTACTCATAAGATTTCAAAACCGAACAATATCATTGTTAAAAAGAATACTTCCAATTACAGCAAAATTCTCGTTTTAGCTTTAATTAATTTATAAAGTTTCCAAGTGTCATATTATACTTTCACAAAACAAGTATTTACTATTCGAGTCATCAACCATGTCCTACTTATCAAATCACTGTAGGCAGTTTCAAATTTCCAAATCTCATATATATATTAACTACTCGTATAATATATATAAAATAACAGCACCCCACATAAAACTATGGTGCGTGCATACTTCTACTATCCAAACCCCATACCACTCATATCAAGGGGAATACAAATTCGGAATCACTCTCGAATTGTATTAACACATACACAAACAATATCGAGGCGAAGCATAGATTTCAAGTCTCTAAGAGGATGGCACATACTCGCGTTTCTTAGGACCGTCTGAACTATCGATTCGATAGCCTGTACCAAGGATATCTATCTTCTAGGGTACAAGTCAATATCCCCCATAAAGGTCCCATCGAGATAAGACTGTCCCAGCGCGGTAACCTCAAGGATAGCAAGTAGCGCGGTATGTTTTTCACATGTATATCATATATGTACACACAATCATATAAATATACCACAGTTATCATATTAATATAGGTTCTTCTCGTCACCCATAATTATACCATTTATCCTTAATTTCACATTATTAGTATTACGTATAAGGTTTCATCTCTAACCTTAACTCGAAGGGTTTTCTCACTTATTTCGTGACACTCGTGGACTCTATTCTTCCAAGTAGAAAATTCAGTAGGTGTCACATCTACGTTACATCGTAACTCTCTTACGCACCTCACACTTTAACATATCAATTTACTAACCCTAAAGTAACCATCTCATAAATACCATTCTCGTCGAGTATTAATGATCCCAACATTTATTTATACGCCCTACTGGTCCTCTATGCCTCCCAAATCATTATACTAAGAATGCCTAAGAATTATATCACGATAATTCAATTTTTAAATCATTAACAAAGGGAAATAGTAGTCTGCCAAGAGGGGTCGATCGATCGAAGTTTGGGGCTCGATCGATCGAACCTTCGATCGATCGAAGCTCTAGGCTCGATCGATCGATCAAGCAGGTCTGCGAAAATCTGCAAAATTGCAGTTACGGGTTCTACCAATTTTCTTCATCCAAAACCATGTTTTTCCATTCTAAACGTCCCAAAAATCTTACTACTAACATTATATCAATATACCAGATGTTTTCAACGTAAAGCATGTGTATATCTAACATTAAACATGGATAATTAACCCAAAATCTCATCTAATCATCAAGAACCCTAGAGTTTTTCTTAATCATGGTTAATATCTGTCTTTACCAGAATTTCTTTCTAATATATCATCAAAATTTCGTGGGTTATATTCCTCTACATGGCAAGGATTCCAGAATTTTCATATAATCAATTCTACATGAATTCTCCTATCATAAATTGGGTTTTTCTTCCATAGTTTTCATCACAAATCATTCCTAAACTAATATGAAGATTGCACCAATGAAAATACGCAAGAAATACTTGCCCGGGATTCTTTTTGGTATACAGATTCACGGCTGATTTTGGTATGGCTGCGTTCCTCGTCTCGCGATCTACGCGGTGGTGGTGGTTGTGGTGCAAACCGGTGACTTTTGGGGCCTTGGATTGCCTTGGAGCTTTCTCCTTCCCTCTCCTATGGCCGTCACTTGTGTTTTTGTTTTCTAACCCTAGCTGACTAACCCAAATGGCTGATATAGGTTGCTGAATTTCGTGGGTTTAATTACCCAAAAAGGTAAAATGACTAAATTGCCCTCCCGGGGTACCAATTAGGCCTAAAAACGCCCCGAGATCAAAACTAAACCCCCGGATACACTTTTCTGACTATCTCGACCCTTCCGGACGCGTTGGCGCACTCAAAACGACCATACAAACAACTTATAAAATATTCACTTTTTTTTATTTAACAAAATTTAGTCCCGACGCGACACGGGCGCGTCCCGATTCAAATTTCCAAAATTGTCATTTAACTCACTCATGACATTCAATATAATCAATAACATATATTACTTTGCTCATTAGTAATATTCAACCAATTTCCCATAATTACTAACTCTCGTCACGTTAATAATTATAACATAATTAATTTCCGGATTTTTATTAAATAATTCATTCACATTAACTTTAATAAATCCCCAAATTAATATAGCATAAAAATACGGGGTATTACACAAAAGTCATAGGCCGAGGTGCGGATTCTTGAAAATGTGAAGTTTGAAAATTACCACCCTACTTAAACTTAAACTCATTATTATAGAAATTTTGAAAACTATTGCAATTCGTTTCAAAATTCCTATTATAAGGAGGCAAAGGACCAAAACCATTATCATCATCATCATCATCAAAATACACGCACTCCAAAGCTTGAATTTTGTAATACTCGTCCAAAGTCATTTTAGATGCTGCAATTTTTTGGGATTCTAAGTATTGACCAAAAGTTAAAGGTTTGCGAGAATTTTGAGAATTATCATAATGATTACCGAAAGAATTGGAATAAGACATGCTTACCCCAAAAATGGCTCTAAGTGGCAAATTCCACAAAGTAAATGCGCACGCCAGAAATTCGAGCGTTTCTAAGTGCTCAAATGTAGTAGTCCTGCAAAAATATTAGCAAATAATACAAATAGAAAGAAAATACTATGAAATACTAAATCAAATAAAATCTAAAACAAACTCATCCCCGGCAACGGTGCAATTTTGATCAGCGCGTGAAAAGTGTGTTCGTGTAAGGACACAATCGTTATTTTCGTTTCACCGCGATAATACAAACAAACATAAATTACGACTACACTTGCGATACAAGTATAACGGTAAGTCGGGTATCGAAAATCCACAGAGAAGAGTTGCTAGAATTTAATGGATTTAATACTTCTAAAATAAAAGTGTAAAAGATAATTACTAACAAAAAAAAAAGATAAATAAAGGAAAATATTAATCTAGGCGAGTGTAAATTAAACTATGATTAACAAAGCGAATAAAAACTATAGGTTGCGTCAAATATCCCTCACCCGAGTTAATTAGTATAAAATGATTACAGGGTTCTAAAAAACTATAGGTAAATATCAGGGTTCTAAAAATGCGGGGCGTGATTGAGGCGTGGATGTCAAGCCTTAAGCCTTAAAAGCCTTGGCGGGCCTAGGAGTAAAAAAGCGTGAAAAGACGTTTAGGCCTTCTTAATATATTTTAATATTTTATAACCATAACAAGGCTATTAAAATACTAAAATTGCACATATCATAAAAATATATCTGAATATATGCAAATTAAAATACTATTTGATTATTTTGGATGATATAATGATCCGGTTTGTAAAAAAATCTTTAAAAGGCGATATCGTTTCACTAAAGCATTGTTGTTTTTAGAAAAAAAGTGCGTCTTAAAGGTTTTACCAGGAATAAGGTGTGAAAAACGTAAGGCGGGGCGTTTCTCCCAAGCCTCAAGCCTAGGCGGAGCCTAGGTGGGTTTTTTAGAACAATGGTAAATATCATAGACCACTATCTCAGCTCGAGGGAAAAAACTGAAGGATCGATCGATCGATCGATGGCTACAGGTCTGCACTTCTTCCTCCTGTTTTGGTTGGTTTGTTTTCCTCTTCCGCTAGAAACGCCGTAACTTCTTCGTTCTGAATAAGAATCGTTCACCGTTCACGGCTACGCGAAGCTTACGAGGAGGGCTACAACTTCTGTGAGATATTGGGTCAGGTGCCCAAGCTGTGAAAAGATTAAAATGCCCTTGAACTTGCGACTGCATACGAAATTTAAGCGAAATGCGTCCGAACTTCATACTTAGTATTCAAATACCAATAAAAGCTCAATTAATCCCTACAAAATATGTTAACATCGAAATCTGAGGTTGTCTAGTTAACGAGCATAAATATAGGGAATAAGATACCCGAGGGGGCTAAAATGAGTCGATTCGAGGGATGAAATATGCAATATTTGCGTATTATCAGTCAACATATATGAACTCGTTAAAGTATCACCATAATTGTTACAATCATTGCCATCGTACCCGCTGCCAGCAGCACCACCACCACCACCATTGCCATCCCACTACAGACATCACTATCTTTGCCACTGTCATGATTATTGCAAAAACCATCACGCCTTCGCACCACAACCACCGCCAACACTACATCAAATTATTGTGAGAAAATAGGAAACAAACCTAATTAAAAGTATCTTTTAATTGAATATCTTTTTTATTTTATGAAATTGTCAAAGTATCTTTTAATTGAACCAAAGTGTATGTTACTTTGTACTTGTTTATATTAATTTTTGAAAGTATACATTATGAGAAAATGTGAAACAAACCTAATTAAAAAGGGTAATGTAAAATGTTTTTTTTTATCATGAGATATGCTTTCTAAGGGATCTAGTTGCTAAAGGCCATTTTTTAAAATTTATTTATGAGTAGCTTAAGTTTTTTTAGATTGAAATTATATGGCCCGAAAATGTGATTAGGAATGTTAATTACATGATTAAGTATAAGTTATGAGTTATAAAAGTTTGGTGATGGGTGCTAAACGTTTTAATTATCATGTTTAAGGGATGCATACTCACATGATATATATATATATATATATATATATATATATATATATATAGTTGTTTATATTTGATGCTAATAACATGTTTAGAACATATGATTAGTTATCTGGATAAATGCATTATGAAGTATGTTTTAATTCATCATTATGTTTATTTAAGTAAATTAGGGTGTTGGTGCGAAATTGGCAATGTTGGTTGCCAAATGTGAAAGTTTGAGATTTTCGGTACGTTGCTACTCTCCTGTTCGAGCACTAATTAGGCATATTATCTTTATGATTTTGGGAAAATATAATCATGAAAGCTATATATATATAATTTATATACGTGTTAACGCGAAGGGCGAGTAAATCGAGGTCCGAAATAGTGAGTTATGGTGATTTTACAAAGGCGGGACAAATCTGTCATTAGTGGAATTATTTGATTGGACCTTTTGTCTAACCAATCATACACCACCACCTTAAAATGGTCACATGGTCTCATGGACAGGTTTTTATAGGTATATATTATACATTTATCATCTTGTTCATTTCATATTATAATCTTAGGAAGATTTGGCCTAAGGAGAGAGAAAAGGGGAAGTTAAGGAACAAATTGCTTCGGAAGATTTTAATAAATCGAGGAGTTCTTGTAAGGTGATTACCCCTTTGTTAAAGTTGGTCACGTGAATGAGTTTTAGACTTCGTATATTTTTTAATCTTATTTTGATAAATATTTGAATGATACCCATATTGCCAAATTGTGTTGAAACAAGGATGGCTTAAGAACATACGTAAGAACTAGTGCTAGGATGGTAAATGTGAACTTTAAAGTCCTAGATTTGAATCACCTTCTTGAGAAGATTTTTAATTTAAGAAATTTATGAATATGATGTGTGTATATGTTAAAACATGTTTAGTATATGTTTCCACGATTTTTGCCCGAGGTTGAAAGTATGTATGCCCAATCATGTTAGGTTTTGCTTTAATTCCCTATTCAGGCCTAGTTGTGTTAAAAATGGCATAAACCATTGAATGCTCATTGGAATCAAGAAATTCTAGTTGGAGATAATAGAGAACATATATGAGTATAACATACTCAAAGATTAGAATTAAATACCTTTTTTTTTGCTTTGGGGGTTGTGTTGAATTTGAAGTTTGTTGTTGTTTTTCAGCATAAATGATTTGGAAAATGTTGTAATAAAACGGACATAACTTTGTCTACAAAATTCGTATTTTAATTATGTAAATTTTGTTAGAACCCTAATGAATAAGATGTTAAAGAAATGTGAAGTATTATATTTAATTAATTTTTAGTTATTTCATATTGACCAAATGATGTGATGTATAACTGGGTTTAATGTAATTTGGTGTATTTAAATACTAATGATGTTTAATTATTAGTTGGGGAAGCGGCTAATACTATCATACCAAAGAAATAGTATTGGTATTAATCTTAGTACCTAGTTCAAGGTGAGTGACATGACCTATGAAATATAAATGCTTATATTTTCATATGGAAATGTGTAATTAAATATATGTGTTAGAATGCTTATGGAGTGATGTGGTATTTATGAAACATATGCATATGATTAAAAATGCTAAGCATTTAATGTTATGGAGTGTAACGGGTCTTTTATCAAATGATAAGGACTATGATGGGTCCTATGAAATGTGGTTAGGATGTTAAACGGGGGAGTGGAAGATAAATAACGTGGAATATCAACAAGCTTTTTGGGTAAATATTAAACTAAGAAACTTATGTAAGTAAATTTATTTGGTACTAGTAAGTTATGTGTAAAGGTAGTTATGTTTTCATCTAAACATGCCTTTGAAGAAAAAAAATCTTATGCTATTTTTTGAGATATTTCAAGTACAATATTGTTTAATGGGGATTTATCTCAATATAAAATGATAATCTTAACTTAATTAAGTCGGGACGTGACAACGTGGTATCATAGCATGGTTATTAGGTTCTAGAGAGCATGTGAGGGTCTAGATTGGCAGTGGACGATAGAAAGTGAGGTTCTCATGGTTCAGAATTTTGACTAATAAATTATTGTTAAATTTGTGCTATTCTATTTTGTTTATGTCATTTATATTGCAGTAAGTGATGGATCCACATGAGCTGCATGATAGAGAAGAGGGTGAGGCATAATATGTTCCTAATAGTAGGAAAGGACATAGACATATTGAAGTAGATGAACCATAGGTGCCATAGTAATCTATTGATGACGTGAGAAGAATTATGTGTTGTGGCATAACTAGTGGAACAAAAGAGAGGTGAATCACATGGTGGAGATAAGGATAAATTGCATGAGAGGTTCATGAAGTTAAATCCTCCAGCGTTTCCTAGGACTAGTGATCCGTTAGTGGCAGAAGGATGGATTAAAAAGATGGAAACAATATTAAAGGTGATGGAAGTGCGAGATGAACAAAAGGTTTTGTTAGCAACATTTAGATTAGAGGATGATGTAAAGTTATGATGGGATGCTACAGAACGATTACTTATTATAATTGGGGGAGTGGTGCTGGAAAATCTTCCACAAATTAGTTGGGAGAAATTTGTGAATGTTTTCTTTGAAAAATATTTTCCAAAAATTTATAGGAAAGAGAAAGAGGAAGAATCTATCATGCTAAAATAAGGAAACCGAACAGTGGCAGAGTGTGAAACTTTATTTATATCCTTGTCTAGATTTGCACCCGATTTGGTGAGGACAAAAGAATGTAAATTCGATCGATTTCAAACTGGGTTGAATGTGGATATAAAAACCATGGTTGCTAATATGAAGATTAAAAATTATGTGGACTTGGTGGATAGAGCTATGGTGTCAGAAAAGTCAATAAAAGAAATGCATGATGGACATTTTGAAGAAAGCTAAACACGATGGTAAAAAATTATATGGATGGGAGACGGGAGCCTCAACTCAGAGTGTATCACAAGGGATACCTAAGGGTCGAGGATTAAAAAATAGGAGATATGCACTTGAATGATTTCAAGCTCGAGGTGGAAGGACTGTGACGAGCCGGTCAAAAAATGCATCTGTGTTGGGATCGAGGGCCATGTTTTGTTATAGATATGGTGGTTAAGGGCATATGCCTCGGGAGTGTACAGTAGCTGAGATGACACCCTTATGTTTCTATTGTCATCAACTAGGGCACACGCGAAAGAATTATCTGGTAATGGGAGATACAACATCAGTTGGGAGTGTGATGGTATGAGGCAGGAGTTCTACACCGAATGTACACAGGGGAGGTAGAGGAGGCATGTCTCAAAGATAAGGCCAAGGCAGAGTGTTTGCACTGACACGACAAGATGCATAAGCTCCACCAAATGTAGTGACAGGTACACTTCCTGTTTGTAATAAATATGCTTATGTGTTGATAGATCCTGTATCTACATATTCTTTTGTGTCTTTGTTTATCTGTTTCATCTTAATAAACTATTATCATCATTAGATTTTGGTTTATCTATTATTACGCCAGTGGGGGAGTGATTTTTATTAATAGGGTGTTTTGGGAGTGTGTGGTGCGAGTAGGTGAAAAGGA
Organism: Sambucus nigra; assembly: GCA_949130495.1. Taxonomy (NCBI): domain Eukaryota; kingdom Viridiplantae; phylum Streptophyta; class Magnoliopsida; order Dipsacales; family Adoxaceae; genus Sambucus; species Sambucus nigra. The sequence goes on from OX422219.1 coordinate 435,801,479, forward strand.
GTTGTTAGTTGACTTATTACCTCTCGATATGCATGACTTTGATGTGATACCGGGTATGGATTGGTTAGACTCATATCATGTATGTGTAGACTACTTTATAAAGGAGGTAATGTTTAAATTGCGGGGTGAACCTTAGTTTAAATTTATAGGGGATCGAAATATCACTTCAACATGTTTAATTTCTGCTACAAAATCATATAAACTTCTAAGAAAATGGTGTTAGGGTTATCTCACTCATATGGTGGACAAACGAAAAGAGGCTGAAAAACTATCAGATATACTAGTATTTAATGAGTTTGCAAATTTCTTTCCAAAAGAACTTCCAGGGTTACCACCAGACTGTGAGGTAGAATTTGTGATTGATTTGGTACTAGGTACCGCACCAATATCTGTCGCAACATATCATATGGCACATGAAGAATGAAAAGAGCTAAAAATATAGTTACAAGATTTTTTAGATCTTGGTTTTATAAGGCCCCGTGTATCACTGTGGGGAGATCTAGTATTGTTTGTGAAGAAGAAAGATAGAACAATGAGATTGCGTATCGATTATCGTCAGTTGAACAAGATGACAATCTGTAATAAATGTATACTACCCCGCATTATTGACTTGTTCGATCAGTTGTAAGGCGCCAAAGTATTTTCTAAGATTGATCTCAGGTCCGAATATCATCAATTGAAAGTAAGAGACTGTGGAATTTCTAAAACTAATTTTCATTCCATGTATGGCCATTATGAATTTCTTGTCATGCCATTTGGGTTAACAAATCTTTCAGGTGCATATTTTTTATTTTTTACTGAAAAATAAATGTTTCCTACATTGAACATGGATTTAAGAGATACTAGTTATTAGTAGATATCTTTATCCTAAAACCTCGGAGATCTAGTAATCAAGAGGCAGAATAAACACAAGATAAAATCCAAGTACAATCTCTCCAATCAAATGTTGAAGTTACTTCTAAACAAGAGTTATCAAAAGGCATAGAAAGCATATCAGCAAGCTGAAAATAACAAGCAATAGAAGGAACTACCCTAATTTGTTTAGGAGTTTTTTTATCATTAAACTGGTAAGAATATCCATTAGCATCACAATTCTTGGCAACTCCATTTTGATTAAACTCACCTCCCCCATCATTGAATAAATCTAAAGGTTCGACGGTGTTTAAGTCCTTAACCTTCTTGTGAGGAGACTTAATGATTTTCTCACTCTCGAAAGCATCACATACATTAGTTGGGCATTTCTTTGACTTTAAAAAATCCATTTGAAGTCTCAAGTCACAAGTCCTAATCCAAAAAGGCAAAGTTTTCAAAGTTTTTTTTGCCTTTCGAAATTTAGGATAAATTTATCTCTTGAAGATATTTTCTTGTTGACGTGAGGCCCAGACTTATTGAAGAAATGATTTCTATTACTATTAGTGCGCTGCCTACGAAATTTGTAAATCGCTTCATGTTTCGATTATGACTTTTAAAATGAGAACCTTTCTTACGATTACTAAGGCATTCCCAGTTTTGGTGACCAAAAATATCACACCTAGTACATAATTTACTAGAAGTAGGTAGGTCTGAATGGTAGAGCAATAAATTCTTTAGGAGGACTACAAAGTCCCTTGGCATGGGAGAAATATTTTGACGTAAAAAGTCCTACAAAGTTCTCTATGAAATTTTCAATGTCACTTTCATAATCACTTTCAATTAATACTTGTTTTCCTTTAGCATTTTCAGACAACTTACTATCCAATAGAAGATCCATTTCTTCTTGGACTTTTACAAAGAAGATTGGCCTACTTGGATCAACTTTTTCAAGAGGACCCTCATATCCAAATCCTCTAGTATCACCATTATATCGTTGTTCAGCAAGCAGTTTTCCAAGGTCAAAACATTTTGTATCATGACTAAAACACATTTTGAAAGTTGTTTCACAAACTTTCTTGGATTTTTCAACTTGCAAAAGCGCTTCAATATATTTTTCTTCCAAAGAAGACAAATTTTCATTTAAAGTTGTAATCTGAAATTTAAAATCAAGTGAATATTTTTCAAAATCAGTTTTGACATTGCTTGTTTTAATGGAATTTTGTTGAACAATCTTATATTGATTCTCTAAGGTCTCACTAACCATTTTAACCAAATTTGATAATTCTTGTTTATTTTTCAAGGTCCTAACATACAATTCCAAGTAATCATCATAGCCAACAAAATTTTCATGCTCATTAGTGTCCATGTGTGAATTGTTTCTATCATTAGATTTAGTATCATATAAGGCATGTTTAGCATCAAACGGATCATTTATTTCAAGCATAGAAGGTTCTTTAGCTAACAAAGATTTAGCATCATCAATAAAATCAAGTACTTCATCATAATTAGAATAACCTTCAGAATCAGTCATTCTTGCTAGGTACACGTCTCCGCAACAGTCATAAACTTGTCCTAAAAATGAAAGGCAATTTTATTCAGAATTTCCTTGGTTATCTTCTGATTCAGAATCAAAAGAGTCATCCCAAGTTTTAGTTATGTGTGCCTTGTGTTGTTTAGAATGCTTGGACTTTGTCTTTGACCAACATTCAGCAATATAGTGACCGAGTTTCCCACAATTGTGACAAGCCAATTCAGATTTATCAACCTTACTACTTTTACTATCATAATCTGAAGTTTGCTTTGAATTTCTATTATGGTGTCGGGTGAACTGACTAGATTGATTATTCACTTGCGTACGTCTCTTAGAAATAGCATTTATGTGCTCCAAAAGTTTCTTAAATAGAGGACATAACTACAAGTTGATTATCAATCTTATCAATTTCATCCGATTCCACATCAGAGTCATCATCCGACTCAGATTGATGTTTAACTACCTGATGCTTATTTTTATTAGGATAGGCAGTTTTAAAAGCAACTTTAGAAGTATTGGTCAATTCATTCTTAGCATAAGATGTGAGAGTCTTTCTAAAGGCTGATTCAAGTTCCATAGTTCTTAATTTAGAGCTAGCGATTCAGGTGTGAGAGATGGATCATTAATCTCTTCTATGATATAACGTTTATGATCAAATCTAGGTGCAAGGGAACTCAGAATGTTAGGAGACACATCTTTATCAGAATATTCAATACCATTCACATGCAATTGGGCAATGATATCAGTCAAACACATATAAAAATCATCAAATGGTTCATTGTCGTTCATAACTAGCATATTGTATTGTTGGAACAACATTTGCGTTTTACATTGCTTTACTCTATCATCACCCTCGTGTGCAATTACTAAAGTATCCCAAGCATCCTTACTAGTAGTGCAGTGACATATACGTTTCAATTTATTTTCACTCACACTCATGAAAATCGCATTTTTGCCCTTATTATTAAAATTGCTTATCTTTTTCTCATCATCACTTAATTCAGATGTTCAAAGTTTTCTTAAAATAGTACTATCTTTTGCTATAGGAGTAGTGGGGTGCCTATAACCATTTTCAATTAAATCCCAAACATCATCTTCTAATGTGCCTTGAATAAATGCTATCGTTCTAATTTTCTAATTGGAAAAATTCGTGCCATTGAAAATACGAGGTCTATTGAAATTTTCTAACCTAAGCAAATGACTAGAATCTTCCATTAAAACATGGTAAAAAGAATTTGACAAAAGTTTTGAAAATGGATCTTTTTAAAGTCTAGCTCTGATACCACTTAAAAACACCCAACGATGCGCAAGAAGACTATGCACGAAAGTAAACGATTATCGCTTAAATACAATTTACCTACGAGTTTTACCAGTTATTCTAGGAGGGACCAATTCAAACTTTTCTTGAATTGTTAACTTTATAAAAACAGTTTTAATTTCCAAAGTTAATTAAAAGTCCAAATTATTATCTTTTGTAAATCTAGGTGATTTACAAAATAATAACCTATTCAGTTTTTATGCGAGTTTCTATTTATTTAAACCTACTTTTTGTATGAGGTGATATGAGAAAAATGTAAAGCACGCGATATTTATTTAACGTCATAGAAACCTTTTCCCGAAAAAAACGACGGACTGTCCTAAGATTCTATACTTCCACTAAAACCAAACGAAATAGGAACGATTTCAACACGACTCAAAGTAAGATAAATCAGAATAAGTTATTACCTATCTCGATCAAGGTTCCCTTCGCTTTGGTTGATCTTTTGCAATTATCCTCACAATGCAGCTCTTGTTCGCTTTGCTTTCGTCACGTCTTAGACTCCCTTCTATCTTCCTTAGTGAAGTTTAGCTCAGTGCCTATTGTGTCCTAGTTCTTAGTGAAGTATTTGTGTGCGGTGTTCTATCCTAGATGACACACCCACACTTAATGGTGCAACCGAATGCAATGCAACAATATATCTTTCTCCTATATATCAACAACAATTCTTATGTTTTGTTCTCTTGTTTAAATCAATCTTTCTTGATTTAACACAATGTTCGCAAACTTTACTTTTCTCTTTTCTAAAAAATTAGAACAATCAGAGTTGATCTAATATATGCACACCAATAAGTGTCTAAGTGATTGTATTGTGTAGTGAGTGATTTCTAAGTGATATGCACATGAAAAATCCTGAAATCACTTCAAAGACCAAGCAATCATATTCACAAAATAATATGACTTCAAATATTTTCAATAAAATCACAAAGTCAAATATTCACAACTTATTTTTCAGAAAACTAATATTAGATTAAATCAAGTTTTAATCTAAAAACTTATGAAAACTATTTTTACAAATATTTCCGATTAGTCCAAAACAGTCTTAAACACTTAAGAAAATAATATTCAGTCCAGTTATTAAATCTTCTCAAATTAGGTCTAAAAAAAATCTTATGTTTAACTTTCTAAACCACAAACAATATATCTGAATATTAACGAAATATTTTTCTAAAAAATATGTTCTAAAACAGAATGTTTGAAAACATACAAGGTCTTACAATCAAGAGACAAACATAATATTCACACACAAAATTAATTTCTTGAATCAAGTGTGTGTTGTGTACAAATATTAGATCTAAAGGTTGATCTAAATAAAATACTCAAAGATGAGAGAAATCACTTACAAAAATTATGTACTCTTGAAAAAAAGTAAGTGCAGATTTAGAATGAGAGATGTCCAATATCAATTTTAGTTTTGAACAGAAATCAACCTTTAAAGATGATAAAAAAAATATTCTGGTTTATACTCTCTCTCTCTCACTAAAAATTTTGACAAAGTTTGGCCACAAAAATAATTTTCTCGGACCCTTAAAAATGAGACCCAAAGGGTTCTATTTATAGAGTGCTCAAATGTGTGCTGATTGGTGTAAACTAGAGTCACATGGATTGATACAAAATACACAGCAACCAATGCTTACTGTTATAGTGAAAAAAACTAAAGGTAAAAAAATCAATATAAAACAAGATAATTGGACACGGACCCATAGTTTTATACTAAAGGTAAAAAAAATGTGGAACACGCACGCTTACTGTTATGGTGAAAAAAACTAAGGGACAACTCTATTTTATATATATATACATCAAAACTTATTGACCTACTTATAATATAGTTACACGAGATCACCTAAGGGGTCAAATTTCCAGCACAAGATATGGATGGACACACCTGAGTAATGATATAATGAACCCTCTTCTAAGTAAGATTCCTCTTTCTAGCACGTATATCATTATTTTGTACCAAAGTTTCCTTGCTTTTTTAGGGTCTATCAGTACTACGCTAGTATCTAAGTATGCCTATATGGGATCCATCCAGTATGACAACAAATTCAACTTCATCACACTGTCATTGTCCTCTTCAGTACTTTGATGCATGAGGATTTCTACTAGAACTATTCTTCTTAATTATGTTTTTATGGTGGATTCCAGACAAGCGAGTGCATTTGCTCATGCATTTTCTTCCCTTATGATTCTTACCATTCGAACCTCTAAAAATTTTGACAACAATGACTTAGCCTTGTCTAGGTACTTCGTCATAGGTTCTTCCCTTGACTCATAAACACCTAGAACTTTGTTTACTTCGAGATTCAGATGTAGATGTTCAGTGCCTAGTGATGATGTTAGTCTAAATCCTACTATAAACACCTCATATTTTGCCTCATTATTGGAGGCCTAAATTGGAACATAAGGAACTTTGTTTACTTCGATCTTCACAAGAAGATGTGTAGTGCCTAGTGATGATGTTAGTCTGAATCCTACTATGAATGCCTCATATTCTGCCTCGTTGTTAGAGGCCTAAATTGGAACATGAGGGAGCACTCTACCTTAATATTATCTGGAGTTATAATTATTAATCTTGGTCCACTACTAGTGGCACGGGATGAGCAATCTACAAATAATTTCCAAATAAAGGGATCCTTTTTAAAAATTTCATCAGTCAAACTTCCAAATCTGTGTAATTTCTTCATTTGCTCTTGGTTACGAGCAATATTTTCTTTCCTGACCGATGACTTTGATACGTCAAAAATATGGTCGACCACTTGCCTATCTTCCACAAAATTCTAATCCTCTATCTGAGCTTGTGAGATCTCTTCCGAAGAAGTCTTCTCGATTTGCTTTGGTACTGATCTCTCTTCCTCATAAATTTACTTTACTACTTTATCCGTTGAGCTCTCTTCCGTAGAAGTCTGTTTAGAAAGTTTTTCTTGTTATGTAAATAAATGATAAAATTTATTATTGTTTGACTCTCGATAGTCGTTCTTGGTTCATTTTAGATGTTAATCTCTTAATTTTATAGCCTAAGTCATCAATTCGCCTGATTTTTCAATTTTATGACTGAACTAGCGCAGAGGTAAGTATGTATAGATGATAATGGTATGAGCTTAGAAATATGGCATCATCCTCTTGGAGGCTTCTATTAGGACTAGTGTAAGCATTTCTAGCATTGGATACTATATTTCTATTCTACGGTATGCCTTGATGGTGTAATATACAAGCATTTGTACCCAATCTTCTAGTCGGACTAGAGCCTAACTGACTACAGATTCATACATGACTAAATATAGATAAATCATTTCACTCAAGACTAGTATGAAAGCAATAGTGTAGACACCAAATATCATTTCAACTCTATGAATGCAGCTTTGCACGTGTCGTTCCATTCGAAGCTTTTTCGTGACACCTTAAAGATGGGAGGTATATGTTAATAGCTCTTAAAATAAACCTATTTAGCGTAGCTACGCATCTAGTTATCCTCTGGACTTCCTTCACGTTTGTTGGGTACCGCATATTAATCAATACCCGAATCTTATCGGTATTGGCCTCAATGCCTCTCTAATTGGTTATAAAGCCAAGGAACATCCCTTTCTTCACCCCAAAGACACATTTTTCTGGGATGAGCTTCATTTAGTATTTATCCAACTGGTTAAAAGTCTATTTCAGGTCTCTGGTATGGTCGGCATCTTTTTTCCTTTTCATTGGCATGTCATTAACATAAATTTCCATGTGTTTGCTCAACTGATCTTTAAAAACTTTATTTACCATCCTCTGATACGTTGATCTAGTGTTTTTGAATGAAAAGAAATAACATTATAGTATGGGCACCTTGACTGGTGATAAACGAGGTATTATCCCAATTTTTTGGCTCCATATTGATCTCGTTAAACCCAGAATAAGCGCCCATAAAACTGAGCAACTCATGCCCTATAGTAATGTCGACCAACTGGCCAATTATGGGAAAAGGGTAATGATCCTTTGGGCATGCTTTATTCAGGTTGGTGAATTCAACACATCTGTAGCACTTGTCTCTCTTCTTCTTGACCATAACCACGTTCAAAAGACAATCTAAGATACTTAAAGTCTTCAATAATGTTTATCTTATGCAACATGTCATACTGAAGACATGCTAAAACTATTTCACAAGTTTAACATCCTTCACTATGCTCAAATCCTGACAAATGAACTATAAATCAATCCCCGACACATCCTTATGACTCCACGTGAATAAACTTTTTCTGTGTCTAAAAAATTATGCTAACTCCTTTTTGAAGATGAGATTTATCGATGAGTCAATTTATGTTTTTCTTTCTAAATATTCATCATCCAGGATAACTGGTTCTTCCACAACCTAGACTTTGACTAGCTTCTTTTCGTCTTGAGGATCTAACGTCTCAATCCAAGAAATCCTCATCAGCTTCTTATGCTATTCCTTTTTGGATGAAGTGTAGTAGCACTCTATGACTTCAACATAGATTTCCTTTACTACACCGACCCTATAGTGTGTGGGAATTTCAAACATTGATACATAATGGAAGGGGCAACCTCAAACTTCTTTAACCATACTTTGTCGAAGATGATATTGTAAGAGGGTAGTCCCCTTGTAGCTTGGGAGTATGGTAATACTAGTTGAGGTGTAACCCCTATAGGTATAGTAATATTTGATAACCCAGAGACTCTTCAAATAAGCACAAATAAACCCATAATATTATGTACGATCAACACTCAAATTGACCTCATAATACTCTCGTGTATAACTCAAAACAATAATAAAATGAACTAAGAAGTAACTCATTCAAAGGGAGAGAGAAGTAAGCACCCTAGATACACCTTGGCAGGAAGTCAATACACCAACCACCTCGAAAAGATCTCTGGTTAGATATTAAAAGCTTCACAATAAATGACAATGGTAGTGGTGGGTGAGCAAGAACTCTGGTTTGCAATAACTTTTCTCTCATATCTTTTCTCTCTCTAGCAAATAATCTCTAGAAAGAACTCCCTCTCTCAGAAGTGGTTGAGGCCAAAAAATGCCCCCCACACCACTCCCGAGATGCCTCAGTCTTTTACAGTTGACAAACATCCCCTTATAATTTACGTCACAAACATTAAATGCGTGATGAATCAGTCAGCTCTACGTCATACATATTAAATACCAAGACATGATTTTTTCCAACCACTATGCGTCTGAGGACTGTCACCAAACAGTCCCAATACCACAACGGTTTACTCGAGTTTGGATTTGACATTGACTAGCTGGTTAGTGACATCACATAAAGTAGATGTGACTTTAGGTAAGGGACTATTTGGCTTCAGGGTCAAGAAATGATGGACTCAAGTCTACTCTTAACAAGCTTCCATGGTGAAAGGTTACTTGGTGTTTTACTAGGTGTATCTTTGATGGTTAGGGAAACCGCTAACGATGCCTCACTTCTCAATCCTCCATACCATTTCCCTCTGAAGTTCCCACGATGAGGTCATTCAATAGAGCACAAAAGCTCTCCTAGGACCTGTCAGGCCTGATTTCTCACGAGTACTGTTTGAACTCATAATGAATACTACAGTTTTTATATCATTGCAATCAATGTTAACAATTTAACTACAAACGGGAAGTAAAGGGTGAGGTGTATCGAATAATCTCCTCGTCGGGCTGTCATGCTAAGTTGTCATGCTGAGCTTTCTAGATGTCTTTATGCTGCTTCCTTCCCTTAAGTCTCTTCTATTAGCTGGGGAGGCTTATCTCCAATCTAGATATTATCTTCAAGTCCCCTACATTTACCCCTTCATGTAGAGATTTATTGTGGCCAAAAGAAATATTTTCACAAAAACTTCTCAATTTGATGAACCTTACACTTGTGGGAAGAAAATTCTTGCCTCTCTGTCTTCGTTGCATCTTCTGTCGTTATCTTTGTCAGAAAAAAGTAAAATTCTCCTCGATGTGCCTGATCCATCTCTCTGTAGATTCTTGATCAATGGTGAAGGTACATCTCTACTTTTTCTGTCATTACATCTCAATCATTCTACCTTCTAAACTTGCGCACAAAATTCTCCCAAAATATCTGAGGAAAGTGTTGACCTGTTCTGGACGTTCAAAAGTTAAATTCTCCCTTATCTGTACTTTTCCAACGTAATTGTTGAACATTAATTTCTCCCCAGTTTTTTTGTCGTTTCATTATTCGTCCTCATTTTATCTTGTTCAAAAAGTAAAACTCTCCTCGATGTACCTGCTCCAGAAGCATCTCTAAACAAGCTTGTAGCGATGGGACATCGTGAACTTTTTAAACTACACAGTGTGGAGCCTTTTCTTTAACGTTAAAATTCTCCCCGATGCCTATTCAACCCGTTTTGTCCCAGTTTGGGTTTTAAGCGTGGGGCCTCTGTTTGATTGAAAAAAATTTGGTACCAAAACTTAAGTTCTCTTGAAAGCAACACACCTTTTACCAAATGTAACCTTATTAATGACGTGAGCCTATTTTTCCAACTGTCAAAACGTGCCCCGAAATGTCACGTGTCCACTTGCAATCATTTTGACGGCTTGACCCGTGCTTCTATAGGAAGATCAAACATCCACTTGATTTCAAATGACTAATTCTGAACACTTAGTCACTTTTTCATCTTCGTCTTTTTGTTTGTCTTAGTACTTACAAATCTTTTCAGAGAGAGAAAAACTTCCATCTGCCAATGTTGTTACTAGTTTTTCTTCATCTTCTTCCTTCTTTGCTATCTGTTTCTTTATTCTTTTGTTAGTCTTCCATTTTTACCGCTCTTTTTTCTCTCTACAAGACCCCACTAGCTCTCATGTCTTCTTCAATCTCTCCTGTTGCCCGCACCACCAGTGCTCCGCCTTTCATCGTCACTGTTACTATTGTTGCCCCTATGGATGCCACCTCTTTGGTGGATGATCACCAGGAACAATTGCGTTTTGAACGTTGTTCTCCTTTTTTCGATGAGGAGGATGATTACTCTTCCATGTGCAAGGTGGTTGTCCTTCGTGCTAAGTGTGACGCCTTGACACTTGGCGATGAAGATGATAGAGTGGAAGATTGTTTTTTTTTTCAGAGGGAACTTTGTGCTTCTGCTTGAAATGTGGTGACTTCCCCTACTCTCAAATTAAATTCGAAGGGCGGGGAGGTTCCACGAAAAACTTTGTTGTTTGAAATGCATACAGGCACATAAAACTTACGTTGATACCCTTACGAAAATTGGGCTCCATCGGGCAAAGTGCTTTGGCAACTTTACTCTTTATAAGCATAATGCTACACTTCAAGCTCAGGTACCTCGCCGGAAAGTTACCACCTATACCTTCATAGCTTCTTGGGGTGAGTTGACCATCACGTTGGATGATGTTTGTGAACTCTTGGGGCTTAAGCCCATAGGTGATATACCTTATTATGATGTGGCATTAGACACCGAAGAAGTTGCTAACCGTTTTGAGTTGGACCGAATTTATCGAAGCTACCCTGGGTCATCTAAAAAATCTACCTTCACTCCTCTTATCAACTACTTCTTTCGAGACCCCTCTGAGAAAGATGGTTCTTCTACTGCTGGCAAGGGGAAAGGTACATCTCTAGAGCTGCCAACTTACATTTTTATCATTCTTTCCCATTTCGTGTTGCCTGGGAAATCGAATGAATAGCCCAGGAGGGACCTTATAAACATATCCATTCGTTTGGACAGGGGTGTCAAGATTCCTTTAACATCCATGGCCTTAGGGTCCCTCTACACTTGGATAGACAGGACCCACTTGGACATGGAATGGTCCCTTGGTCGTTATAACCTAGCTAATTTTTCCAACACCATAGTTCTCACGGGCTTCTTATATACCCGTTTTCCTACAATATCATCCAACACTATTTATCCTCCCTCTGGTGAATATATTAAGCCCCATTGCTTGTATTGCTACTACAAGAAACAGTGCTAAAAGGACATACTCCCTGTCTTCGACAAACTTGACAGTTTCGTCATGAGGTCGAAGTTTTCCGCCATACTTGGGATTTTTTTCAACATGGTGCTAAGGTGGTCCAACAAACTACTGTGGACCTCATCACTGAAAACCCCTCACTAGCTGTGGTCCTTATATTCTCCCCTGGGTACTTACCTTCTTACACCGAGTCGGGATATACCTCTGAGCCTTATAACCCCAAAGTGGTTCACCTCTGAAAATAAATCATGCAATAAAAATCCTGGACGATATGACTTGGGGACTATACTTTCCCTACTCCTCAAGCCAGGGGATTAACCCACATCGCTCAACCTCCGATGATAGCACTAGAGGGGTATGCTTTCACATAAATATATAGGTATATATATATATACACTATCACACAATACCGTATACATTTAATAAGGTCCGGCTAACCCGTGCCTAACACCCATAGCACTAACCCAATAATACCCAAGTCTATATCCCGACTTTCTTTTAATTAATCACAGATTAATTAATTTGGCATTTAAGTTGTGTCACCCAACTATAATACTCCGACTCACTCATTCGGTTCGTAAGTTTATCTCTTAGTATTTGACACTTAAATTCCACTAGTTAATTTAACACTTCTCGTTAGATTTAATGTTTGATATTTTATTATATATATATATATATATATATATATATATTACACCGGCTACCCCGTGCCTAACTCCTGTAGCACTCAGCCTAAAATAATCTGAGTTAAATCTCCAACCCTTAATTTAAATTAAATTCCACTCAATTAATTTTATCCATGTGATTTCACTCAACCAAAATACTCGGACTCCCTTCATTAGTCCGTAATTAAAATTCGTTTGGATTTATTTCCCAACAACCCTTTTATGAATTTCACACTTTTTTAACCTTAAAAATATCTTGACCCAATCTCCTAATACAAGTACGAGTTTTTATACAATCCTATTCTAAAAAAACTCCTTAATAAACATCCAAAGTCACTAAAGCTGCAACTAAGAGAAAGCAACCTGATCAAGTTCTTAAGAAGAAATAAATAGGACGAAGTGGTCCTGGCTTTTCAACGTTGCCCGAATGACAGAAAGGTCTTTTGAACGACCCCAATCTTCTTCCCATGCCACGGCTTCCATTGCTATTCAACTCCGCTTCCTAAACATTTGCCTAGAAACACAGTTCGTTAACTCCCCATGCTGATTCCTCCATTAACATATAGTTAAGTCATTAATTTTTCCCATACCTTAATCTGGTTACAACTACTATAATTCACAAATTGAATTCGGTTATTACCTCATAACAATCTCTAAATGTCAACCGTTCACATTCAAACCTTCAATTTCCAAATCTTGGTTTCCAAGTGTTCAATCAAATCATGTACTCTAATTCGAATTAATAAGGTTTCCAAGAGTTCAATCACATATAAGGATTTGTACTCTAATTCGCATTAATAAGGTCCTATGGTGATTAGAAATGGTTTGGAAACATGTAATTTGAGTGGGGTTGAGTTTTGGATTGATATTGAAGATGTAAAGTTGAAAAAATAGAATTTGGAGAAGAACAGGGGTCTATCCTGATTTCTCATTCGAAGTCTGCCCAGGTTGTTCAAACGACCTCGTTCAAACGAGACTTCCAACGATAATTCCAACGACTCTTCTAACGAGATTATGAAGTTCATTCAAAGTGAGAACTTCGTTCGAACGAGAATCCCTTGACTTCTAACGAGATTCCAGAATTGGTTTTTAGGGTCTGGTCGAGTTAAAAATCATCCTAGGTTTATCCAAGCGATTTTATTAACCTACGTGAGTAACGGGTGACTTAAATTCTAAAGTTTTAGGGAATTAACGGTGTAATGATGCTTGAGGTATTGAACTTGTATGTAAATCTAAGAGAAAATGTAAGTCCTAGAGAAGTTATATATAAATGGATATCGTGGAGAGTAGTGATGTTAATCTTACCTACGTACTATGGGAACTGGGTTGCGTGAATGCCTATTAAGTTATATTAGTTGTGTGCATGCTTATTACTTGGAATATTATGTGTGTGACATACCTAGCTATTGGCTATCGAACGGAGGTTAGCGCGTTGTGGATGATCATATCTTGTGTGTTTTCGGGGGATTTTGAGTTGTAACACTAGAGCATGGAACCTGGTTACGGGCTATCTTTGAAAACGATAGTATTGACGGTCGTATGGGTGCGTAGGTATGTGCGTAGCCCATCGGCTTGAGACTATGTTCGCCTCCAATATGTGTATATGTTTTATTGGTTCTTGAGAGATTGAGCCTGTTATCCTTTATGCGTGAGCGTTGCAATGAGACTAGATAGCGGAGTATGCCTAGCACCAGGAGTTTCTTAACCATGGGTGCAATATTGATATATGTATTAATATGTATACATAGTGAGATTTTTATATGTATACCGAGTTCCTATTATGTTCTTCATGTTGGCTACCTTATTAAAGTATATACTTATTGGGTCACCAGTTGAGAATTAAGAATGATATGAGAGTGAGTTAAAACATCTTAAAATACATTCCTAAATGATAGAAATTTATTGGCTTTAGGTTATTTAGATATTTTATCCGGTATAGTGTTTATACTACATATTGTCAGGCAGAGTATCGAGACTAGTATGGGTAGTTAGGCTCGCTAGGTGTGCACATTAGATGAGAGGTGAGCATCCCAAGTGAGTACGCTAAGTTAACATGAATAATATTTGTGCTAATGAACTAATTTAAGCACTTGCTATATTTAGACTTTTTTTACTCGGGCTCTAACCCATTTTTCTGCAAATCTCTTTTCTTATTTTATTATTTTAGGTGCTCAGCCACAGGGACACCAGTCTTAGGAGATTCCATTCATTTTTCGAGTTGTAGCTGCTATGGAAGCTACAAGATATTGCTAGTAGACGTTTCTGAGTCTATTCTTCCTCATCTATCAGTTATTTACTTCAGTTGGACATGTCGTCCCTCTTATTTTACATTCAGAGATTTAGAGTTATTTTATTCTGTCATTAGACTTTGATTTCATGTTATTGGATTATTGTATGGGATTTTGACTGGAAGTGTTTACTCTAGTTCTTTATTTAAATTCAGTTAGTTCTTTTCTTATTGCTATTGTGATGTATGGTGATGGCTAAATATTTTCCTTTAATGATGATGGTTAATAACAAGATAAAATTTTGACACCAACCTTTTTAGATATTAGGTGGTTAGTTTTTATTAAATTAAAATTTGAGTCTTTCGACAGTGATGCATTAGCTGAACCAACTTGATATTATAAAATTAATTAATTAAGGACTGATCACCCAGTAATTAATTAGGCGGGGTGTCACAGGTCCCCTGCCTTCTTCCCACGCCACAGCTACCATTGTTGTTCAACTCAGCTTCCTAAACCTTTGCCTAGAAACGCACTTTGTTTACTCCCGACGATGATTCCTCCATTAACATATAGTTAAGTCCTCAATTTCTCCCATACCTTAATCCAGTTACAACTACTATAATTCACGCATTGAATTTCAGTTATAACCTCTTAATAATCTCTCAATGTCGACGGTTCACATTCAAACCTTCAATTTCCAAATCTGGGATTCCACAAGTTCATTCCAATCATTTTCTACAAAAATGTCTAATGTCCGAATTAACCCTCAACATCCTATGAGTTTTTTGCAAATTTTTTATTTCTACCACACTGAATCATAATACACCCTTCATTGAACTTTTAATTTACACAATATACTCAATTTACTAAAACCCATTTCAGATAATAATCCCCCCACAATGAATATGGTTTACACACACCATGATATGAATTGCAATAACGCAATTTAAATAAAAGAAAGTTTAACTACTCATGTGGATAAATTTGTAGAGTCTGATTCCGTTGATGAAGATGATAGATTTGACTCCCAAAAGTTTTCACTCTTTTCTTCTCTGCAAGCCTAGGGTTTTCTTTTTGAGTTGTGTCTACCCCAACCTCTCTAATTTGGGTTTTAATATTTTTTCTTTAGTGTTGTGTCCATACCAAACTCTCAAGTTTAGATTTTCTAATGTAAATCCAGAAATTAAGCTTATGGGCTAAATTAAAATGGCCCAAACACCCCTGTGGGAGCCCGGTTATGCCTAAAACTGCCCCCAGACCCAATTACTACCCCCGAGTACTATTTTTTGACTATCTCGACGTATTTGGAATCAACTGTGCACTCAAAATTATCATCTGAATTACTTTATAATATTCTCCAATTTAAATCTCAGAATGCGGCACATGTATATTATAAAAAATAACCCAAAGTCATTAAATCTCAATTCTCTAAATAAATTAAATCCTCCAAATTAAATAAATTCTCCAAATTAAATAATTTCTCCAAATCACCAATTTATTTTAAATTCTATATCCTCAAAATCAAGGAGTGCTACATACTTCCCCCCTTACAAAAGAATTTCGTCCTCAAAATTTGGATAAGTCTAGTACTCCAAGCCTCAAATACTCCCCTACTCACATTCCCTTAAGGTCGCTACACATATCACATTCCCTTAAGGTCGCTACACATATCCCCTTCTAATCCTGAATTGTATTGAAGTTAAATTAATTACTTAAGGTGCCCATACACCTTGTACCCGTGCTTAACCGCACCACTGTTACCCGACTCCACTAGACTTAAATCGTAATATAACTTTAAACTCACAATTATAATTACATATATGTATAATAAACAAGTTATGAAACCCATGTCCTAATGACCACACATCTCTCCACTTCCAACGTTGCGCTAAGTTTCATGCGTAGGACGTCTCATAGAGCAAAACCCAAACAAGCAACCGTCTCGATACACTACTACCTAACATTGTCAGTTGTTGAGATCCGTAAGGCCCCCAGTCCATAACACATATCCCCAAATTTCATCTCCTGATGTAAAAGTATACTCGTCCACTTTCATGTTATAAAATACATCATATTATATTGCGCCCTTCACTATCACTAGTTTCTTACTAGGAATCAATCATGAGCTATATCTCCCCACTCGATAATAAACGTTTTCACCCTGAATCCCATCAATAACCGTCCATACTTAGTGGGATCAAATATAACAATTCAAACAATTTTTTATAAGTCTATTATGCAACACACGATAACATATATACACGTATATATAGACTAGACCCTCTTTCAGGTGGTAACTAGCACAAGTAATTCATATCTCGGAATACCGAACACAAAGTCTCACCCTACTCTATACTATAGCCCAAACATCCCTCCATAAATATCATTAATGTCTCGTACGTGACATGCTTATCTCAAGCTCAGATATGCACTCTCAACGTGCTATATCATACAGGTATTCTCGATTACCCCAAAATTTGCAATTTGATTCTTTCCAACACTGCCCCACCCATTAACTTGTAGTGTAAAAGTTCTCTTAGTGCTTCCTTCACAGCACTACCCAACTCTCCTGTTCATATATAGTAATATCTCTCACCTTAAAGTGTTTCCTCTACACGTATAATAATTTATCATTTAAGATCGATGCACTAGTATCCAATAATATCTTACCACTCCCAACATTTATTAAGGTTCATTCGTATAACATCCCGCAACAAAGCTCAAAAGAACTTTTCCCAATGTACTATCCCCTAGCATTGTCTATCATCGAACTCTTTGAGTCCAAAACAAAACACAAAACTAAGATATCACCACTTCTGTCTCCCGACACATAAATCAAATCTTCTATGCCCATGTCTCTTAAGATGTCACACAATTTGGTGCTCTCACTTATCGCTAAGTTCTCAGTGCGTAAACAATATTTGAGAAAAATCTCCGCTCAACGGTAAACTCAATATGTCCTAAATCTCATTAGTAAAAAGTCCCTATGTATCGGAATCCCATATAACTATACCACTGTACTCTCTGAAGTCTACTTCATAAAATTCTCACCGCGAGCTCAACCCTCTTTCAAGTGAGACATCGCAAAAATGTATATCCTGCCCCGAACAATGAACACGGTAGTCTTGCTGTAACCGCCCACCATGGCTTAACAGTCCTTACCCAGGATAAAATCATACCTTGAATATAACCTCTCAAAATGAGTTAACCTCATAACATATATCCTCTCAGTGTCCGCAACTGCTCCCCTGCAGCTGGAACCAAAGAGAACCCCACTACTTAATGATAAATATATACACACTATAGTAATATTAACGATACCTCTACTAAACTCATTTTTCATGCCAATTTAGTATTAACAAACTATTGTGACTCGCTTGTGTCACACATACCAGACCCCAATGGTCTCGGGATAAAAGTCATACGTTCACTCGCTAATAGAACTCGGGGTTCAAATGGTTCCTGGACATAACACTCTCGTCGCAACTAAAACTAAAAACTTTTTATAACTGTTTCCCCTACTTGGCATCCCGTTCATATCCCCCAATTCACCGCAGATAATATCCACATATGTGTTCCTATTCTTTACACATAAGACACCTCTCCGTGCCATTACCCTTTATCTGGACCCACTAGCCATGTCGGGGTGTCCTTCTTGCGGACCTGGTAGTTTTTACCCTAATTACTAGCCCCATTGTCCCTTTGGATCCACTGGTCGTATGGGACTCGTTGTTGGCCTTGACGGCCCTGACTGAATCCATTGCCACCTGGTAGGAATTCTATTGATCTCAATCATTAAGATGGATTCTATACTGGGTGTCCTCTTTTGTGGTGCCTCACTAGCACCATTATATCCACTCTGGCCCTTCGATTAGACTCTCCAACTCTTTTGGCTTCCTTCTCACGGAAGTTCTGATATTGGTAACCATGGTGATTCCTACCATGGTCATCATTCCCATAATATTCCAAGGTTTATGTTAACAGCCCTTGCTGGTCGTCCAAAGTTGTTTGGTGTGCCAAGTGCAATCGAACTCGTATATGAATCACATCAACTATAATTAATAGCAGGAGAACATAAGTCTCATAAGTAGAGGAAGACAACAATCATATAATAAGGCTATATATCAAATAACACTACGCTAAAATGTAATAAGTTGCACAGATACTAAGAACTCTAGAACCTGATGCTTTTATACCATATGTGACACCCAGCCTAAAAACTTTTTAAAGTTAGTAACCACCTAGTAATTTAATTAAATTGGTGCCAAATTTTAATCTTTCCTTAATTAACGACATGTGAAAATAAATAATAAACCATCAACACAAATTGATAACTAAATCCAATACAGATGAATAATATAAATAAAGGGGACCGAATCAACCATCGGTTCAATAATAGAATACAATGGTAAATTGAAGCCATAACCAGGATACATAAGATCAAATAAATAACTCAATACTAGTATGGAAATACAAATCTACACTAGGAATAAATGAACGAAGAGTCTATAGCAAAGTTCTGTAACTTTCACATGAGTTACAATTGCGCATCCCTGGATAAAATCCTCAAACTGGGCGTATCTGTGGTTGGACACCTAAAATGTTTTGAAAAATATTTTTACACGGGTCAGAGCATGAATAAAATATTTTGAAAATATTTAGCAAGCAATTAAATTGTAATAAATTAAATATGAATGCAAACTTTTCATATTTAATCTAGTGTCACACTCCCATGAGTATAGCTCACCCCTCATCTAATGTGCACACCTAATGCTTGCCTTATAACCTTCCTAGTTATACTACCCCACCTAAGTAGCCATATCAACTCTTTCTCCAAAGCTACTCTAACCCAAGTACTCTTACTTTGATTATTAAGTTATATACTCCTTAACTTATTAATCGATTCAACTATATTAATTCATATAACATTCACACTAGTTATATAGGAAACCCCTTTTTAAAAAATTTAACTATCACACTAGTTATGTAAGAAATACATTCACACTTATGTTTTAATCCCGCATATAATTATCTATTCATTTTATATACATACTAGTATACTACAACATTCACACACATATCGGGTATAACAACCTTCCTTTCCCGAGTAATAACTCACCGGATGTTTTCTCTAAAATGCTATCATGTCCCAGGCATGCTCACTCTAACCCGTCCACCTCAAGTCGGGCTATCTCACACCGAACTTGGGAAAAAAATATCACAAACGTAGTGGAGGCGGTCATATTTCCTTCACCAAAAGTGAAATCAAATCATACCCAAAGCGTTTCATCTCTGAAAATAAATCACGCAATAAAAATCCTAGACGATATGACCTGGGGACTATACTCCCCCTTTTCCTCAAGCCAGGGGATTCACTCACATCGTGCAACCTCCGATGATAGCACTAGAGGAGTATGCTTTCACATAAATATCATTCACACCAATATTTATAAATCACACAAATGTATATACTATCACACAAAACTGTATACATATATTAGATAAGGTTCGGCTAACCCGTGTCTAACAACTATAGCACTAACCCAATAATACCCAAGTTTGTATTCCAACTTGTCATTTAATTATTCACACTTTAATTACTTTATCATTTAAGTTGGGTCACCCACCTATAATACCCCGAATCACTCATTCGGTTCGTAACTTTATCTCTTAGTATTTGACACACAAAATTCCACTAGTTAATTTAACAATTATCGTTAGATTTAATGTTTGATAATTTATTATATATATACCTATAATAAATTACACCGACTACCCCGTACCTAACTCCCATAACACTTAGCCTCAAAAAATCCGAGTCAAATCTCCAACCCTTAATTTAAATTAAATTCCACCCAATTAATTTTATCCAAGTGATGTCACTCAACCAAAATACCCAGACTCCCTTAATTAGTCTGTAATTTAAATTCATTTGGATTTATTTCCCAACAACCCATTTATGAATTTCACACTTTTTTTTACTTTAAAAGTTTCTTGATCCCATTTCCTAATACAAGTCCCAGTTTCTATACAGTTCTCTTCTAAAAAACTCCTTCATAAACTTCCAAAGTCACTAAAGATGTAGCTAAGAGAAAGTAACATGATCAAGTTCACCAGTAGAAATAAACAAGATGAAGTGGGCCTGGTTTTTCAACGTCGCTTGAACGATAGAAGGGTCATGTAATACCCCGTATTTTTACCCATGTTTATTTTATTATGAAATTATGGAAATTTGGATTAATTAATTTAAGAGAAAAAAATGTAATTTATAATTAATCCGAGTTAATGGTAATAATTGCTAGCGTGACGAGAGTTAGTAGTTATCGAAAATAATAAAGTTGAAATCATGTTGAGTATTAACTATGTTGAGCATCACGTAGTGAGTAACGTAATAAATGGTTTCAAAAATATTAATATGGTCGGGGAAGAGATACACGACAACTAAGACATAATTATTTGGAACGCGCGTATGAGTCGCGTCACTATTATACATTTGGCGGTTAAAAAGGTAAATTATTTTTATATAATTCAAATGACTATTTTGAGTGTGCCAATGTGTCGGAAAGGGTTGCAATAGTCAGAAAACACTACTCGGGTGTTTTATTTTGAGTTCGGGGCATTTTAGCCCAAAATGACATCCCGGAGGGTTATTTGGTCTTTTTGAATTTTTGAGTAATTAAATGGAAGAAAGTTAGGTTTAATTAGAAGATACGTGGGTTAGAGGTCTGTTAATTTCAACTTACATGAGAAAGAGAGAGGAAGAACCAAAGAGGAAGGAGAACCATAGGAGAGAAAAGGGCACACTCAATAGATTTCACACAAAAGTTGCGCCAAAGTGTAGATCGTGACGAGAGGATCAACCATATATCAATTTCAACCCGAGAATCAAAAATCCATTCCAAGGCAATTGTTTATCTTGTTCCTCTTTTAGCATTATATTTTCCAGTTGATTTAGATTAGATGATATAAACTTGTGGCAAAGAAAACTAGGTTTAATTAGACTAATTTGTGGATAATCTTGAAATTGGAGATGGGTATGCATGTAGAGGAATTTCCCTCTCGTATTTGGATAAATATGAAGGTTTTATGTTCAAAAACGAGTTAAATTAAGGGTTTAGAATAATAAAAATCTTATGGGTCCTTTTTATGAGAATTTTAGGGATTTAAGAAATTGATGAATTCCCTTTGAATACATATAAGGATTTGTACTATAATTCGCGTTAATAAGGTCCTATGGTGATTAGAAATAGTTTGGAAACATGTAATTTGAGTGGGGTTGAGTTTTGGATTTATATTGAAGATGTAAAGTTGAAAACATCGAATTTGGAGAAGAACAGGGGTATGTCCTGATTTCTCATTCGAAGTCCGCCCAGGTCGTTCGAACGACCTCCTTCAAATGAGACTTCTAATGAGAATTCCAATGACCCTTCTAACGAGATTATGAATTTCATTCGAAGTGAGAACTTTGTTCGAACAAACTCATTCGAACGAGAATCCCTTGACTTCTATTGAGATTCCAGAATGGGTTTTTAGGGTCCGATCGAGTTAAAAAATTTCTCAAGTTTATCCAAGCGAGTGTATTAACCTATGTGAGTAACGGGTTACTTAAATTCCAAAGTTTTAGGGAATTAAGTGTGTAATTATCCTCGAGGTATTGAGCTTGTATGGAAATCTAGGAGAGAATACGAGTCCTAGAGAGGTTATATATAAATGGATAACGTGGAGAGTAGTGATGTTAATATTACCTACGTACTATGGTACCTGGGTTGCGTGAACGCCTATTAAGTTATATAAGTTGTGTGCATGATTATTACTTGGATATTATGTGTATGACATACCTAGCTACTAGCTATCGAATGAAGGTTAGCGCGTTGTGGACGACCATATCTTGTGTGTCTTCGGGGGATTTTGAGTCGTACCACTAGAGCATGGAACCTCGGTACGGGATATCTTTGAGAACGATAGTGTTGACGGTTGTATAGGTGCGTAGGTATGTGCATAACCCATCGGCTTGGGACTATATTCGCCTCTCATATGTGTATATGTTTTATAGGTTATTGAGATAATGAACCGGTTGTCCTTTATGCGTGAGCGTCGCAATGGGACAAGATAGTCGAGTATGCCTAGCACCAGGGGTTTCTTAACCATGGTTCCAGTATTGATATATGTATTAGTATGTATACATAGTGATATTTTTATATATATACCGAGTTGCTATTCTGTTCTTCATATTGGCTACCTTATTAAAGTATATACTTATTGGGTCACCAGTTGAGAATTAAGAATGCTATGAGAATGAGTTAAAACATCTTAAAATCCATTCCTAAATGATATAAATGTATTGGCTTCGGGTTATTTAGATATTTTATCCAAAATAGTGGTTATACTACATATTGTCAGACAGAGTATCGAGACTAGTATAGGTAGTTAGGCTCGTTAGGTGTGCACATTAGATGAGAGGTGAGCATCCCAAGTGAGTACGCTAAGTTAACATGAATAATATTTGTGCTAATTAACGAGTTTAAGCACTTGCTGTATTTCAACTATTTTCTACTCGGGCTCTGACCCATTTTTTTGAAAATCTCTTTTTTTATTCTATTATTTTAGCTGCTCAGTCACAGGGACACCAGGCTTAGGGGATTCCATTCATTTGTCGAGATGTAGCTGCTGTGGAAGCTACAGGATATTGCTATTAGACGCTTCTGAGTCTATATCTCCTGATCTATCAGTTATTTACTTCAGTTGGACATGTCGTCCCTCCTATTTTACATTCAAAGATTTAGAGTTATTTTATTCTATCATTGACTTGTATTTCATGTTATTGGATTATTGTATGGGATTTTGACTGGAAGTGTTTACTCCAATTTTTTATTTAAATTCAGTTAGTTCTTTTCTTATTGCTATTGTGATGTATGGTGATGATTAAATATTTCCCTTTAATGATGATGGTTAATAACAAGATACAATTTTGACACCAATCTTTTTAAATATTAGGTAGTTAGTTTTTATTAAATTAAAATTTGAGTCTTTCGACAGTGATGCATTAGCTTAACCAACTTGATGTTCTGAAATTAATTAATTAAGGACTGATCACCGGATAATTAATTAGGCAAGGCATCACAGGTGATATCAGAGCCAGGTTCTAGTGTCCTTAGGATCTGTCCGGCTTATTATGATCCCATGTAGCATCCTTTGATATAGAACCCTATATTTTAGGATTGTTGTACTCTTTATGCAATTTACATTCTTGAGCTACTTTGAGATAATAATGGTAGACTTATGAAACTTTTCTCTCCTTTCAGACGCCTCCTCGACGTGTACAAATAGCTCCCCGGGATGCCTAGCATGAGCCTTAGCCTGCACAAACTCAGGGTGTGATGAATGCCACTGAATTTACTGCCATTATATGTCAGGCGATAAATGCGGCATTGACAGTTGTGCAATTGGCACCACCTCAGGCACCGGTGGTGGCTCCAGTTCAGGCCTTGGCCTTCCCGTCTTCTTGGGAACGTGTTAGGGATGCCTTTCAGAAGGCACATCCTTCGGAGTTTACAAGGAGCTCCGATGTGGTGGTAGCGAGCCAATAGAAGAAGGATATCCAGAGGCATTTGGGGATGCATGAGTGCACGGAGGTGCAGAGTCAAATACTGTCCACGTTCAAGTTAGTGGGAGCAGCAGTGCAGTGGTGGGAGTCTATTGCCACCACTGAGGAGAGAGACACACTCACTATTTGAGACTTTAAGGTGTAGTTCGACTACAAATATTTCCCCTTGGCCGTCCAGACAGAGATGAGACGAAAATTAGTGAAGTTGAAGCAGGAGGTAAAGACCGTGGCAGAATATGGGGAAGAGTTTATCAAACTTCTGAATATTGTACTAGATGAGATCCCGACTGAGGAGAAGAAGATTCAGCATTTTATGGATGGGTTGACATGTATGATCCGCCAGCACTTAATAGGCAATCTCTCTTTGGCCACTTATTCAGACGTGGTCAATACAACACTACTCCACTGTTAGGACCTTTAGCGAAAGGGTTATCAGTACTGATGATAATATAGCGGATCCTTTTGCGAAAGGGCTATCTCCGAAGATATTTTTGCAACATTCTAAAGAGATGGGTCTCGAGTAGTTCATTGTGTAATTAATATTTGCTTAGTTATTTGACACAACTTTTGATATCAATAAAGAGCTTCTGAATTCTAAATTTTTGTCTTAATTAAATACATGCATGTGAATGACTGAATGTGACAAAAATAGTCTTTTTATAAAGATATTATGAGACCATTATGATAACTCACATATTTACCCTTATTAAATATGACATTGGTGGTGTGGTACATGGAAGGAACCATGCTCTTGAATTAGTGTGGAACCGCCATGACTCACACTAATGAAGTATTTAGTTAAGGTGCTTGATGATGTTCGAAGATACTTGCGCAACTTTTGTTAATCAATTCGTTATCTATAACCTTATTAGGACCAAGTGGGAGACTGTTAGAATCAATCTGTTAAAAATTTCTGGTTAATTATCAATCTGTTAAAAATTCCTATTTGATTTTCAATCTCTTAAGATTTTTCGATTTGATTTTTTATTTAAAAATCTGAATTGAAACTGTCTTGATTAATCTGATTTGTTTAAAATATTTTTGATCATTAATCAATCTATTTCTAATTGTTTAACATATCTGTTCCAAATCTATTTAAACAAATATGTTGAAAACCGTTTAATTGTTTAACAAGATTTGTAGAAATGATTAAAACAATTGAAAATTCACATAAAATATTTTAATTTGATGCGATAAAATCATTTATATAAATAGTTTTGATGTCATTTTAATTGTTATTTAATTTGTTACAATCAACCATACCAATTTCAAGCAATTCGGGAACAAAAACTTTCAAAAAGTGCTTGCGATGAATAGTGTATCTACCCCCGAACTTGTTCTGAATGCGAAGAAACTTGGTAGTCTGGTTGGAAACGGGCCAAAGACCGATTTTCAAAGCCTTGGGTCGTGACATAAACTGTTTTTCGATGATCTGAGATCATTTAGGCTATTAAAACTCAAAATTTGCCATTTATGGAAATAACCTCGGGGATCATATCTCACTCTAGAAAATTTATTTTTTAATTCGGTCGAAAGTTTTGACTTTCTAGACTTATTTTCTACAGATTCATGTTGCTAACTCATTTTTTTCCATTTTTGGCAAAATTCATGTTTTTATGTAATATAAGCATTGCATCTAAAACTGTTTTATAAATCTTGTTCTAATAATCCTGTTTTAGTTGAATATTCGTGCCAAATACAGGCCAACAGATTTCATATACTAGGATATTAGACTTAGGTTATTTTAATATTCATTTTTTTATGAATTTCGTGTCAAACACAGGCCAATGATTCATAACAGTGAATATTAAATATTTTGGAATTTTTAATATTGATTTTTTTATGAGTCTCGTGCCAAACACAGGCCAATGGTTCATAACATCGAATGTTAAAAATATTATTTTTTTAAAAATTTAATATTCATATTTTTATAAGTCCCGTGTTAAACACAGGCCAGTGATTTATGACATTAAATATTAAATATTATTATTTTGATATTTTGATTAAAGCGTCTCGTGCCAAACACAGGGCAATGACTCATTACGAAAAATATCACCTTTATGTTTATTCTAAAGTTTGTTATTATATAGATTTAATCAACTTTAGAATTATTAATTGAATATTAAATTGTCCAATAATGCGTTTATTAAATCACAATTTTCTGTTTTAAAATTCCATTAAAGATATTTTTCTTTTTATGGTTTTATGATTAAATAAATATTAAAGGTAAATTTCTCACACAATTATTATAATTCTGCCATAAAAATTTGACAATTTTATATATTCATTTTATTGCAATTTTAGTTATGTGTGTTAATTTTTAATTAGAGTGAGCATTTTGCAGAAAATATTAACCTATTTTTCCAAGCCTCAACCTTTTTGAAATTTGACGGAACTAATATGTCGGAATGGTGCGAGCAAATCGAATTTAGCCTTGGTGTTATGGACATTGACATAGCACTTCTTACCGATGAACTCACTGCTATTACTGAACAAAGCAGTGAGGATGATGTGTTAATTTACAACACATGGTTCAAATCAAATAGGCTATGTCTAATGTTTATGAGAATGTGCATTGCACCAAATGTAAAGTCCTCCCTACCTAAAACCACCAATGCCAAAAAATATTTGACAAAATGTTAGGGAAAGGTTTCGCACTGCTGATAAATCCCTGGCTAGGAAACTTATGGACGACTTGACCACTATGCGGTTCGATGACACTAACACCATGAACGCACATATTATTGAAATGACCAATATTGCTGCCAAACTAAGGATCTTAGGATGTTCGGTGGACAATTATTTCTTAATACAAATTTTTTCTAAATTCCTTGCCTTCAGACTATGGGTCTTTCCAGATTCATTAAAATACCATAAAAGATAAAGGGAATGTTAATGAACTGAAAAACATGTTAGTTCAAGAAGAAGGACGTCTTAAGCAGCAAAATGGTAATGTGCTTAAATTGCAAGTGAAAAATGTAATGGCTAATAAAGGAGATGGTAAGGAAAAAAAAAAGGAAAGGGCATAAAGAGAGATCCTTGTCCTTCTAACAATAAACCTGGTCCTTCCAACCAAAAGAAAGAAAAAGCAGTAGTCACATGTCACTTCTGTCACTGGATGTATCATTTTCAGAAAGACGACATAAAGCGTAAAGATTGGTTTGAAAAGAAAGGTACACTTTGTGCTTATGTATGTTTCGAATAAAACTTGATTGATGTTCCTTCTAACACATGGTGGATTGATTCGGGTTCTACATGTCATGTTTCAAATACTATGTAGGGCTTCCTATCCATTCAAGAAATAAAGAAAAATGAAGATATTCTTTACATGGGCAACCGGGACAAAGAAAAAGTTGAAGATCTTGGAGTTTTTCATTTAAAATTACAATATGACTTTTATTTAGATCTTGAAGACACTCTTTTTGTACCCACTATTTAGAGAAATTTAATTTCCTTGTCTAAACTCTCAATAAGGGGTTTTTCTTTTCACTTTCAAAATAATGGTTTTACATTATATAAGAACAATTCTGTTTTTGGCTCGGGTTTTTTGTCGAATGGCTTGTTTCAAATTAATCTTGATCCTCAATTTTCAGAATCTTTATTATCTCTGCATAGTAATATTGGAACTAAACGTCTCTCATTTAATGAGAATTCTTCCTACTTGTGGCATAAAAGATTAGGACACATATCCAGAGAGAGACTTGAAAGGCTTATTAAAGAGGGAATTATCCTTAATCTGGATTGGTCGGATTTTGGTGTATGTGTGGACTGTATTAAGGGTAAACAGACCAAACATACAAAGAAAGGAACCACAAGAAGCTCCCATCTTCTTGAAATTATACATACAGATATTTATGGTCCTTTTGATGTTCCTTCTATTAGAGGAGAAAAATACTTTATCACTTCTATAGATGATTTTTCTCGATATTGCACATTGTATTTGTTAAATGATAAAGCTCAATCCGTTAAAGAGGTTGAGGTTTATATTAGAGAAGTAGAACGAAAATTGGGTAAAAAGGTAAAAATCATTCGATCGGATAGAGGTGGTGAGTTTTATGGAAAATATGATGAAATGGGACAACATCCCGACCTTTTTGCTAAACACCTTGAATGTTTAGGTATTTAAGCACAATACACCATGCACGGTTCACCTTGGTAAAATAGTGTCGCTAAAAGGCGCAACCGTACTCTTATTGAAATGGTTAGGAGTATGAGAAGTAGAACTGATTTGTCTATGTTTTTATGGATGCATGCTCTTATGACTGCTGCACATATCTTAAATAGGGTTCCTACTAAGGCAGTTTCAAAAACTCCTTTTGAACTATGAAAAGGTTGGAAACCCTCTCTAAGTCATTTTCATGTTTAGGGATGTACAGTAGAAACATGCATTTATAATCTACATGAAAAGAAGTTGGACCCTAAAACATTAACTTGTTATTTTATTGGGTATATAAAAAAATCCAAATGGTATAAATTCTACTGTCCTAACCATACAACAAGAATTATTGAAACCGAAAATTCTAAATTCATTGAACATGGTGAAGTTAGTGGGAGTAGTGAAGTTCGCAGTGTTATTATTCAAGAAATTAAGGAAACTCCTCTTCCAAGAATTCTGGATAGTCAAAATGAGGTTCCTTTTGTTCCTATTATTCATAGTGATGTTGTTGAATCGATTATCGCTCTGAACAACAACAAAGAATAAATGGATGAACCACGTACTGAACAACCACTAAATGCACCTATTATGAAACACCACTAGACATAGCTTTAAGAAAATCTCAGAGAAATCGAAAATTAGCTATTTTGGATGACTATGTGGTGTATCTTCAAGAAAATGAATTCAACATTGGAGATAATGATGATTCGGTCTCTTATGAAAAAGCTGTGTCTAGCATAGATTCTAATAAGTGGATTGATGCCATGAATGATGAAATAAAATCTATGGATTTTAATCAAGTCTAGGAGTTAGTTGATTTGCCTAAAGGTCATAAAGAAGTCGGGTCTAAGTGGATATATAAGACCAAATGAGACTCAAATGGCAATATCGAAATACATAAAGTACGACTTATTGCCAAAGGTTTTACCCAAAAAGAAGGCATTGATTATAGTGAAACCTTCCCTCCTGTTTCAAAGAAGGATTCACTTAGAATCATATTAGTACTAGTAGCTCATTACGACTTATAGTTACATCAAATGGATGTTAAAATAGTTTTTCTTAATGGGAGTTTAGAGGAAGAAGTCTATATGGAACAACTAAAGGGCTTCATTAAAAAGGGACAGGAACCCAAAGTTTGTTTGTTAAAGAAATCCATATATGGACTTAAACAAGCTTCTCGTCAATGGTATTTTAAGTTTCATCACCATTACATCTTTTAGATTTAAGGAAAACACTGTTGATTGGTGTATATACCTAAAGACCAGTGGGAGTAAGTTTTTATTTTTAGTCCTATATGTTGATGACTTGCTTATAGCCAGCAGTGATATTGGTTTACTAAAGGATATGAAGAAGTACCTTTTGTAAAACTTTGAAGTGAAAGATTTGGGTGAGGCATCCTTCGTGATCAGGATAGAGATTTCTCGTGATCGATCACGAGGATTGATAGGATTGTCTCAAAAGACTTACATTAACAAAGTTTTACAAAGGTTTGGCATGCAAAATTGTAATCCTATTAATGTTCCACTTCTAAAAGGGGTGAAATTTAGTTTAAGTCAATGTCCCAAACTGAATTGGAAAGGGATCACATGAAAGGTGCGCCATATGCTTCTCTTGTAGAGAGTTTATTATATGCACAGGCTTTTACTCGATCGGATATTAGTTTTACAATTGGGATGCTGGGCAGAAATTAAAGTAATCCGGGTAACTTCCATTGGAAGGCTACAAAGAAAGTGTTAAGGTACTTGCAAGGAACCAAATACTACATGCTCACTTATAGAAGATCTGATGACCTTAAGGTGATTGGTTATTCGACTCATATTTTGGAGGATGACTTAATAGTAGGAAAAGCACTTCGAGCTTTATTTACCTTCTGGCAAGAGGGGCCATTTCATGGAAACGTGTGAAACAGAGTGTCATCACTTCTTCAACTATGGAGACTGAGTTTGTGGCTTGTTTTGAAGCTACAAATCATGGGTTATGGCTGCAAAATTTTATTTCAGGACTTAGTATTATGGATTCAGTATCTAAGCCATTGAATATTTATTGTGATAATGTTGCAACAGTCTTCTTTTCAAAGAATGATAGATGTTCGAAAGAAGCTAAGCATATTGAGATGAAGTATCTATCTGTCAAACAAGAAGTTCAGAAATAAACTGTGTTAATTGAACATATCAGTACTGATGATAATATAGCGAACCCTTTAGCGAAAGGGCTATCTTTGAAATTTTTTTTGCGACATACTAAAGAGATGGGTGTCGAGTAGTTAATTGTGTAATTATTATTTTCTTAGTTATTTGACACAACTTTTGATATCAATAAAGAGCTTTTGAATTCTAAATTTCTGTATTAATTAAATACATGCATGTGAATGACTGAATATGACAGAAATAGTCTTTTTATAAAGACATTATGAGACCATTATGATAACTCACATATTTACCCTTATTAAATATGACATTAGTGGCGTAGTACATGGAAGGAACCATGCTCTTGAATTAGTGTGGAACCGCCATGACTCACACTAATGAAGTATTTAGTTAAGGTTCTTGATGGTGTTCTAAGATACTTGCGCAACATTTGTTAATCAATTCGCTATGTATAACCTTATTAGGACCAAGTGGGAGACTGTTAGAATTAATATTTAATTATTTAATAATTACAAAATTCGGCCAAGTTTTAAAATTATAAATTAAAAAAATCAATTATTTCTCCTAATTAGTGTGGTCCAAATAAGAGGATGAATTTGATTAAATTAATGTATTAATCTTAGAAAAATTATTATTCCAAATGTCACATAACTTTTGGTATATTGCAAGTCCCTTTAGCTACTTTGGTGGATGGTAGAAGATGAGTTTTAAAGGGAATTTAGGGTTCCCTTTCACCCTATATATAGTGACGTAATCTCCACCATTTGGTACACAAGAATACACAAAAATATATTTGGTTTAGGAAAGGAAAATCCTAGTTTTCCATAATTTGGAATTCTAGTTGTTTGCTAAAGAGATCCTGGATCATTTGGAGGAGCTTTTCTCAAGACACGTCAAGGACTACAAACAAATCAAGTCTTCATGGAAAAAGATATTTTTCCAAATAATTTGTATTTAAAAACGAATTTGTGATTGCATGATTATATTAAAATACTATAAGAATTAATTTCATGTTATAAGTAATTCTTATTATTTTACAGTTCCTGGTGGCGATGCCTCGCTCTGAGGGAGGATAGTCCAACATTTATACTATATAGAGGAGGAGACCTCTACGGAGGTGGTGGTAACGCTTGACTCGATTCCTGTTGTTCGAGAGTTTGCCGATGTTTTTTAGGAGATTCTGGGGTTACCACCGAGTAGAGAGATAGACTTCGTCATTAATTAAGTGTCCGACACTCGGTCGATAGCCCACACACCTTACCATATGGCTCCAACAGAGATGAGGGAGCTACGTGACTAGATTGAGAAGTTGTTGGGGAAAGGGTTTATCCGTAGGAGTACATCGTCGTGGGGTACTCATGTACTATTCGTTAAGAATAGGGATGGGTTTTTGAGGTTATGTGTCAATTATCGAGAGTTGAATAAAGTCATGATACGAAAAAAATATTCGTTACCTCGAATCGATGAATTATTTGACTAGTTGAGAGGAACTTCCTTCTTCTCGGAGATTGACTTGAGATCGGGATACCATCAGTTGCGTATCAGAGAGCAAGATGTATCGAAGACGGCCTTCCTGACAAGATATGGTTCCTATGAGTTCAGGGTTATGCCTTTCGGGCTAACCAACGCCCCAGCTGTGTTTATAGACTTGACGAACAGGGTGTTTAGAGAGTTCCTGGACTAGTTCATCATCGTCTTTATAGATGACATTCTTGTTTACTCGCAGACTGAGGAGGAGCATACCGGGCACTTGAGGTAAGTTTTGCAGCCATTGCGCCAATATGAGTTGTACGCAAAATATGAGAAATGTGAGTTTTGGCTGAAGGAGGTCCAATTTTTGGGACATATCATCTCTGACACAGGGATATCTGTGGATTCGAGAAAGGTGTCAGCGATGAGGGAGTGGGGACAGCCCACGACACCAACTGAGATACACAATTTCTTGGGCCTAGTCGGATACTACAGGAGGTTCATTTTAGGATTTTCAAAGATAGCGGGTTCGTTGACACACTCGACTTGAAAAGGGGTGCCTTTTATCTGGAGTGACGCCTGTCAGTTGGCTTTTGATGAGTTGAAAGACAAGTTGACCTCAGCGCCAGTGTCAGCATTGCCCATACCGGGAGTGGAATATGTAGTCTACACTGATGACTTGGAGGTATACTTCAACAGGAGAATCAGGCTATAGCTTATGGCTCCCGTAAGCTTAAGCCTCAGGAGAGGAATTACCCCACCCACGACTTGGAGTTGGCATCAATCGTGTTTGCACTTCGAATTTGGAGACATTACCTCATTGGGGAGAAATTTCACTTGTTCATGGACCACAAATCACTATAGTACCTTTTCACGCAGAAAGAGTTAAATATGCGTCAGCGTCGGTGGCTTAAGTTTGTGAAGGATTATCAATTTGATATCCAATACCACCCAGGGAAGGCTAATGGGGTAGCATATGCGTTGAGCCATAGGCCAGTAGGTAAGGTGGCCGAGGTATGGAAAGAGAAATGGAAGGAGTTAGGACACCAGGATGCAATGGCTCCATCGTTCATGTCTGTGATGAAAGTTATGCCCTAGATTATTACGAGAGTAGTACAGGATCAGGCAGCTGATCCTTTTTTCCAGAGTCAGATAGTGAAGCTTCTAGCAGAGGGGGCCGCGTCTTATACCGTGGGATCAGATGGGGGTCTACGCTTCAATGGAAGGTTGGTTGTTCCTGAGGGAGAAGACTTGCGACACGAGGTGATGACAGAGTCACATGGTTCATGATTTTTGGTACATCCTGGTGGGGAAAAGATGTACAAGGATATGCGAAGACAGTACTAGTGGATCGGGATGAAGAAGGATATTACCGAGTTCATCTCAAAATGTGCCACTTGTTAGTTGGTAAAGGTGGACTATCAGAGACCGACGGGACTTCTACAACCATTAGAGGTTCCTAGGAAATGGGAGAGCATTTCTATGGATTTCATCATAGGATTACCCACATCACAAAGGGGTCACAATTCAATATGGGTGATAGTGGATCAGCTGACCAAGGTAGCCGATTTCCTGCTACCCCCGACGGATTACACCATGCGACAGTAGGCATAGATATTCATAGCAAAGATAGTGAGACTTCACGGGGTGCCTCTCAATATCGTGTCTGACAGGGATAAGGTGTTTGTGTCTCTATTTTGGGAGAGTTTTCAAGAGGCGATGGGTACGGAGTTGCGACTGAGCACAGCCTATCACCCGCAGACGGATGGACAAATCGAGGGAACAAATCAGATGTTAGAGGATATGTTGCGTATGTGCAGCATTGATTTTGGCGGAGGCTGGGAGCAGTATCTTCCATTATTTGAGTTTGCCTATAACAAATCCTACTGGTTTACTATCGTTATGGCTCCACTCGAGGCACTATACGATAGATCTTGTCATTCCCCAACATGTTGGTTAGAGGTGGGGGACAACAAATTACTTGGTTCAGAAGTGATTCAGGATACTTCGGCGAGGATAGAGTTGATACAGAGTCGAATTCGGGTTGCTCAGGATCGACAAGATAGCTACGCCGATGCCAAGCGGTATTTTTGAGTGTTCAATATTGGGGACCAGGTGTTACTTCGGGTGTCTCCTATGAAGGGAGTTATGCATTTTGGGAAGAAGGGAAAGTTGGAACCTAGGTATGTAGGGCCTTTCCCTATTATTGAGAGGATTGGGCCAATTGCTTATAGACTTGGGTTACCGGAGCACTTGCATAGGGCCCATGACGTGTTCCATATCTCTTCCACTACACCAAATCTGCCCATTTGTCAAGGTCATTGACCTTGACAAATTCACCTTGTCAAGGTCAATGACCGTGACATTTCTAGGCGAGACAACTTTTTTTGTCACGGTCGTGTCACGGTCATTGACCTTGACAAAAAACTCGTGTTTTGTGTCACGGTCGTGTCAAGGTCAATGATCGTGACACGTTTGTCACGGTTTATAACCGTGACAAAGCCGTGACCCTTTTTTAAAAAACAATTGTCACGGGCATTGACCGTGACAAGTCCGTGACAAATGTTGTCACGGACTTGTCACGGTCAATGACCGTGACAATTCTGAGCAGAATTTAAAAAAAATCTGTTGGGCAGTATGCCCACTGCCACTGCCCAGCAGTATATTTGTACCTGTTATAGCAACGTTGTACCTGTTCCAAACATCATATATCCAACACAAACTAAAGATAATGCAAATATATATTCATGACAGTATAATCCAAATCTTCAAAGTAAAAATAATATACATGACGATATAATCCAAATATAATTAAAATGGACAAACTAGAAAATAATGTTACTACATGTCTTGGATAAAACTGAGGAGGTGAGTAGGCCACACGACATACGAATTGACGCACCCACTAATATACGTCGTGCCGCATTATTCGCGCAACCACAATAGGGAGTTCTCCTTCCCGGTTATGACATGCGTGACGATCACCCTGGACTCCATCTGTTGAAGCACACGTCCATGGACTATTCCACCCTCGACGATATTCGGGTCCCTCAACCCCCGCCCTATCCGCTGGCCATCAAATATGTCCAATATGAACACGCTCGGCCAACCAATTGTCGATAATGGTCTGTTGGAGGGCGTCAAATAGGGAAGTGGATCGTCGAAGTACGAACGCGCCGGTGATGAAGCAGCGAGGTCCACATCCTCGTCATCCTGCGCCTCGTCCTCCCGCACCTCCTCCTCCACCGCCTTCTCCTTCCCTTTCCCTTTACCTTTCTCTTTACGGTCTCCACCCAATGTACGCTTCATGAATGCATACATATCTTGGACCGTCGCCTCCAAACGGGACAACTTCGCGTTGTGTGAATCCACCGTTCGAGCCAACCCGGTGTCGCTCGTCTCCAATCCGATGATCCTAGATTTGGCCACCCGCGAGCTCACTCCCCTTGTCCTCCCCTTGCGATCAGAGCCAAGCACTTGGCTGAGTGCGTATGTGGACAAAGATGCCTTGTCGGCATCAGACTGCGACTCATGCACTTCCTTAAGCTTTGCCTGAAACGACAAAAAGCCCCTCCCCCACCCTGCCCCACCCCGCCCCACCCCAATATTTTTCAACACTGTATCCCCCAATAGTAATAATGAATTAACATGTAATTTTCAACTCCAACAACATATGCTTCAACTTAACCCAATCTTCCCAATAATACCAACTAATCAACACCCAACATCCAAATCCAACAACATAGGTCTAGAACCAAAGTTTGTACATAATAATTTATAGTCTCCAAGAAAGTAGCATTTTTATTCATAATATTTACGATTATCAGTTTCTCGTGTATTAGCCAAATTTCCACCCCACCCTGCCCCCCTCCACCACACCCTGACCCACCCCTGCCCCCCTCCCCCACCCCAGCCCCACCCCGCCCCACCCCGTGCCCCACCCTGCCTCACCCCGCCCCACCCCGTGCCCCACCCTGCCCCACCCCGCCCCACCCCCACCCCCACCCTGCCCCACCCCCCACCCCGTGCCCCACCCCGCCCCACCCCCCCACCCCCTGCCCCACCCCCCACACACGCACACACATACACACATATATATATATACACATACCCCCCACCCCCTCCCCCACCCTGCCCCACCCCGCCCCACCCCCTGCCCCCTCCACCACCCGCTACCTCCATCCCGCCCCACCCCCCACACACGCACACACATACACACATATATATATACACATACACACATAAATATACAGACAAATATATATATATATATAAATGGAAGAGAGAGAGAGAGAGAGAAATTGGACCTGAGAGAGAGAGAGAGAGAGAGAGAGAGAGAGAGAGAGAGAGGGAGGGAAGGGCGCGGGAGGGAAAAAAGAAGGGGGTAGGGTTTTTGTTAGAAAAGTTGTCACGGTCGTGTCAAGGTCTTTGACCGTAACACGAATTGTCACGGTCAATGACCGTGACAAATTGAATTGTCACGGTCGTGTCACGGTCAATGACCGTGACAATTCGTTGTCACGGTCGTGTCAAGGTCAATGACCGTGACATAAAACGCATGTTTTTTGTCACGGTCAATGACCTTGACAAGGCTGGCCGGCTGAAAGGTGACAATTTGCCCATTTTGGTGTAGTGTTCGCTGAGGAGATATCTTTGAGACGATTTGGCCCGTACTCACATCGCGTTGGAGGAGATCGACTTACAGCCTGATAGCTCCTACGAGGAGGGGACAGTCGTTATCCTAGACTATAGCGAGAGGAAGTTGAGGTCGAAGATAGTACCACTAGTTCGTGTTCAGTGGATGCACCATAATGTCGAGGAATCTACCTGGGAGCACGAGGATAACATGCGTGAACGTTATCCAAAGTTATTCTTGCCAGGTATACTTTCTTTTTCGAATTTCGAGACGAAATTTTGTTATAAGGAGGGAAGTATGTAATACCTCGTATTTTTACGCATGTTTATTATATTATTAAATTATGGAAATTTGAATTAATTAATTTAAGAGAGAAAATTTAATTTATAATTAATCCGACTTAATGCTAATAATTGCAAGCGTTACGAGAGTTAGTAGTTATAAAAAATAATTATGTTGAAATCATGTTGAGTAATAACTATGTTGAGCATCACGTAGTGAGTAACATAATAGATGGTTTAAGAAATAATAAAATGGTCGGGGACGAGATACACGGCAGTTAAGACATAATTATTTGGGACGCGCGTATGAGTCGCGTCACTATTATACATTTGGGGGTTAAAAGGTATATTATTTTTTATACAACTCGAATGACTATTTTGAGCGCGCCAGTGTGTCCGGAAGGGTCCAAATAGTCAGAAAACACAACTTGGGTGTTTTATATGGAGTTCGGGACATTTTAGCCCAAAACGACACCCCAGAGGGGTATTTTGGTCTTTTGGAATTTTTGAGTAATTAAATGGACAAAAATTAGGTTTAATTAGAAGATACGTGGGTTAGAGGTCTACCAACTTACGTGAAAAGGAGAGAGAAAGAGAGGGAAAACCAAAGAGGAAGGAGAACCATAGGAGATAAAGGGGAAAACTCGAGAGATTTCACACAAAAGTTGTGCCAAAGTGTATATCGCGACGAGAGGATCAACCACATATAAATTTCAACCCGAGAATCAAAAATCCATTACAAGGAAAGTGTTTCTCTTGTTCCTCTTTTAGCATTATATTTTCCTGTTGATTTAGATTAGATGATATAAACTTGTGGCAAAGAAAACTAGGTTTAATTAGACTAATTTGTGGAGAATCTTAGAAATTGGAGATGGTTATGCATGTAGAGGAATTTCCCTTTTGTATTTGGATAAATATTAAGGTTTTAAGTTCAAAAAGAGTTAAATTAAGGGTTTAGAATAATAAAAATCTGCTGGGTCATTTTTCTGAGAATTTTAGGGATTTAAGAAATTGATGAATTCCCTTTGAATACATATAAGGATTTGTACTCTAATTCACATTAATAAGGTCCTATGGTGATTAGAAAAGGTTTAAAATAAGTAATTTGATTGGGGTTGAGTTTTGGATTGATATTGAAGATGTAAAGTTGGAAAAATCGAATTTAGAGAAGAACAGGGGTCTATCCTGATTTCTCATTCGAAGTCTACCCTGGTCGTTCGAACGACCTCCTTCAAATGAGACTTCTAATGAGAATTCCAATGACCCTTCTAACGAGATTATGAAGTTCATTCTAAGTGAGAACTTCGTTCGAACGAGAATCCCTTGACTTCTAACGAGATTTCAAAATGGGGTTCTAGGGTCTGGTCGAGTTATCATCCTAGGTTTATCCAAGCGAGTTTATTAACTTATGTGAGTAACGGGTGACTTAAATTCCAAAGTTTAGGGAATTAAGGGTGTAATGATGCTCAAGGTATTGAACTTGTATGGAAATATGGGAGAGAATGTGAGTCCTAGAGATGTTATATATAAATGGATATCATGGAGAGTAGTGATGTTAATATTACCTACGTACTATGGGGACTGGGTTGCGTCAACGCATATTAAGTTATATTAGTTGTGTGCATGCTTATTACTTGGAATATTATGTGTATGGCATACCTAGATACTGGCTATCGAACGGAGGTTAGTGCGTTGTGGACGACCATATCTTGTGTGTCTTCGGGGGATTTTGAGTCGTACCACTAGAGCATGGAACCTGGTTACGGGCTATATTTGAGAACGATAGTATTGACGGTCGTATGGGTGCGTAGGTATGTGCGTAGCCCATCGGCTTGGGAATATGTTCTCCTCTAATATGTGTATATGTTTTATTGGTTCTTGAGAGATTGAACTTGTTGTCCTTTATGCGTGAGCGTTGCAATGAGACTAGATAGTCGAGTATGACTAGCACCAGGGGTTTCTTAACCATGGATGCAGTATTGATATATGTATTAATATGTATACATAGTGAGATTTTTATACGTATACCGAGTTCATGTTATGTTCTTCATGTTGGCTACCTTATTAAAGTATATACTTATTGGGTCACCAGTTGAGAATTAAGAATGTTATGAGAATGAGTTAAAACATCTTAAAATACATTCCTAAATGATAGAAATTTATTGTCTTCAAGTTATTTAGATATTTTATCCGGTATAGTGTTTATACTACATATTGTCAGGCAGAGTATCGAGAGTAGTATGGGTAGTTAGGCTCGCTACGTGTGCACATTAGATGAGAGGTGAGCATCCCAAGTGAGTACGCTAAGTTAATATGAATAATATTTGTGCTAATAAACCAATTTAAGCACGTGCTATATTTAAACTTTTTTCTACTTTGGCTCTGGCCCGTTTTTCGGCAAATCTCTTTTCTTGTTTTATTATTTTAGGTGCTCAGCCAAAGGGACACCAGGCTTAGGAGATTCCATTCATTTTTCGAGTTGTAGGTGCTATGGAAGCTACATGATATTGTTAGTAGGCGTTTCTGAGTTTATTCTTCCTCATCTATCAGTTATTTACTTCAGTTGGACATGTCGTCCCTCCTATTTTACATTATGAGATTTAGAGTTATTTTATTCTGTCATTAGACTTTGATTTCATGTTATTGGATTATTGTATGGGATTTTGACTGGAAGTGTTTACTCTAGTTCTTTATTTAAATTCAGTCCATTCTTTTCTTATTGCTATTGTGATGTATGGTGATGGTTAAATATTTTCCTTTAATGATGATGGTTAATAACAAGATAAAATTTTGACACCAACTTTTTATATATTTGGTGGTTAGTTTTTATTAAATTAAAATTTAAGCCTTTCGACAGTGATGCATTAGCTGAACCAACTTGATATTATAAAATTAATTAATTGAGGACGGATCACCCAGTAATTAATTAGGCAGGGTGTCACAGGTCGTTCGAACGACCCCTGCTTTCTTCCCATGCCACAGCTGCCATTGCTGTTAAACTCAGCTTCCTAAACCTTTGCCTAGAAACGCACTTTGTTAACTCCCCATGCTTATTCCTCCATTAACATATAGTTAAGTCCTGAATTTCTTCCATACCTTAATCCAATTACAACTACTATAATTCCCTCATTGAATTTCAGTTATAACCTCATAAAAATCTCTAAATGTCAATGGTTCACATTCAAACCTTAAATTTCCAAATTTGGGATTCCCCGAGTTCAATCGAATCATTTTCTACAAAAATTTCTAATGTCCAAATTGACCCTCAACATCCTTTAAGGTTTTCACAAAATTTTGATTTCTACCACACTGAATCATAATACACCCTCCATTGAACTTTTAATTCACACAATACACTCCATTTACCCAAACCCATTTCATATATGAATCCCCCCACAATGAATATGGTTTACACACACCATGATATGAATCGCAATACCGCAATTTAAATGAAATCAAATTTAACTACTTGCATGGATATTTCTTAGAGTTTGATTCCATTGATGAAGATGATGGATTTGGCTCCTAAAAGTTCTCATAACTCTCTCTTTTTTCTTCTCTACAAGCCTAGGGTTTTCTTTTTGAGTTGTGTCTGCCCCAACCTCTCTAATTTGGGTTTTAATATTTTTTTCTTTAGTGTTGTGTCCATCCCAAACTCTCAAATTTAAATTTTCTAATGTAAATTCTGAAATTAAGCTTATGAGCTAAATTAAAATGGCTCAAACACCCCCAATGTGCGCTCGATTATGCCTAAAAATGCCCCAAGACCCTAGTACTACCATTGGATACTCTTTTCCAACTATCCCAACCTATTTAGAATCAACATTGCACTCAAAATTATCATCTGAATTTCTTTATAACATTCTCCAATTTGAATCTCAAAATGCGACACATGTACATTAAAAAAATAACCCGATTTCATTAAATCTCAATTCTCGAAATGAATTAAATCCTCCAAATTAAATAATTTTTCCAAATCACCAATTTAATTTAAATTCTATATCCTCAAAATTACGGGGTGTTACACCTCCCTATCTCTGCCAAACTTTCTTTTATTATCCTTCTTTGGTTGCTTAGCCCCTTCTCCCCATCGGCGTAGTGCACCCGTGGGGGCTAGTCCCCTGTCGCAACGGGCTATATCGGCTGCCTAAACATCACAGGTACCACGACGGGATTTTTCCTAACAACCAATGATATATTCCTTATTGTATTCAAGAATGTCGCAAAAGTTCCCTCGCGCGTTTCGTTAATAAGATGGCAGATGTACTCTGGGAGTACACCTTTAACACAAATCTGAAGCAGTTTGGACTCCTTGACATCTTCTCTTACATCGAGAGACCTTTTTCTGAACCTTCGAACATATGCCACAGGTTCCTCCTCTGGATGTTATTTATCCCTACCTAGCTGGGTCAGTATGAACTCATCTTCTGCCAGAAAGAATTTCTTGACAAACAACGTATGCATTTCTTCCGACATTGAGATACTTTTAGGTGCCAAGTGTGAGTACTAGGTGTAAGCATTATCGATTAGGGATTTGTAAAACTCCCTAAACCTAAGCTTCCTATTATTGCAATGAGCCCCCAGATGCTCGATGAAACATTTTATATGTTCCTTCAGATTCCCCCTTTTCCTGTGTACTTGTGAAAAGATGGGAGGAATGTAATTCTTTGGGTAAGGCTCATCGTTGTATTCCTGGGGATAAAGAGTACAAAAATCGTTATACACGGATGCTACCTCACTGGTTGATTGCTAGGAAGTTGTTATCATTTTCAACATTTGTTCTGCATCTCCTTCCTCATTTCTTCTAAGGCAGATGCAAGAATTTTCTCAACCACTAGAGCAATAGGCTGAAAGACCACAGGTGGAATACTCGTTACGCCTGGTGTACTTACCATG
Organism: Sambucus nigra; assembly: GCA_949130495.1. NCBI lineage: Eukaryota > Viridiplantae > Streptophyta > Magnoliopsida > Dipsacales > Adoxaceae > Sambucus > Sambucus nigra. The sequence goes on from OX422219.1 coordinate 435,843,172, forward strand.
GATGGAATGCCCGTCACACCTAGGATACCCACCGCTGGGATATGGGTGGGAACTATATTCGTGGGCCAGCTCACGTTAGAGATGTGCTTAATGGGGCTATCGGAGCTTCCATTGGTGTTACGAAGGAATTGGGGTCAAATCCATCCAAAATCGTTGTAGCAATGGGGGTCTGTAAAAATTTGAGGAACTTGCCCATGAGGAGGGTCATCTGTGCTGGTCCTATCCCGACACTAGTGGAAGCTTGCGTCACCCCTGGAACTCCCGTTGCCGTTTGAACTTGGGGCACCTCTACCCGAGGAACCCCGTCCCTGGCTGCCTCAAGCTCCCTCGCAACTTATTCTTCATTACGTTGAATAGTGTCAAATTCTATAGTACGGTTAACATTATCATGCACCATACTTTTAGGAGAATACCTCCCCAGCGGACTCGCCAAATGTAATACGGTAGTCCCCTTATAGCGTGGAAGTATGGTAATACTAGTTGAGGTGTAATCCCTATAGGCAACCCATAATTTCTTCAAATAAGCATAAGCAAACCCATAATATTATGTACGATCAACACTCATATTGAACTCACAATACTCTCATATATAACGCAAAATAATAATAAAAGGAACTCATAAGTAACTCGTTCAAAGGGAGAGAGAAGTAAGCACCCTAGATACACCTTAGCAAGAAGCCAATACACCAACAACCTCTGAAAGATCTCTGGTTAGCTATCAAAAGCTTCATAATATATGACAATGGTGGGTGAGCAATAAATCTGGTTTGAGGCCAATAAATAGCGCCCCCACACCACACCCGAGATGCCTCAGTCTTTTACAACTGTGAACAGACATCCCCTCATACTTTATGTCACAAACATTAAATGCATGATGTACCAGTCAACTCTACGTTATAAACATTAAATGCCAAGAAATGACTTTTTTCTAACCACTATGTGTGAGAGGAATTTCACCACAGAGGTGGTTCACCAAACTGTCTGACAACCCCAATACCATAGCAGTTTATAGGAGTTTGGATTTGACAGTGACTAGATGGTTAGTAACATCACATAAAGTAGATGTGACTTTAGGTAAGGTATTATTTGGCTTCGGGGCCAACAAATGATGGAACTCAAGTCTACTCCACACAAGCTTCCACGGTGCAAAGATACTTGTTGTTTAACCATGTGTATCTAAGATGGTCAGGGCAAGCCCTAGCACTGCCTCACTTCTCAATTCTCCATACCAATTCCTTCTGAAATTTCCACGACGAGGTCATTTGATAGAGCACATAAGTTTTCCCAAGCCCTGTCAGGACTAGTTTTTCGCGAGTACCGTTTGACCTCACACTGAATACTACAGTTATTAGATCGTTACAATCAATGTTAACAATTTAACTAAATAATATACAGGAAGTAAAGAGTGAGATGTATCGGCCAATCTCCTCATTAGGCTTCCACACTGAGCTACCCTGATGTCGTCGTGCTGTTTCCTTTCCTTAAGTCTCTTTTATTAGTCGGGGAGGCTTATCTCTAATCCAGAGATTATCTTCAAGCCCCCTACAGATTTTATAAGCCAAATAAATGTTATTCTCCGGGATAAAGAAACTGATCATTTATGTTCGACATGTGGGCCAAGTGTCGATCACAACTTTCAACTCAATTGTTCTCAAGAAGTACACATTTCACCCGAAAAATTAATGAGAGGCATGTGGGAAGCCTTGAGTTTGTTATCCTTCAACCTTAGGCTTTTGAAATAACAGTAAAATAAGACATCGAGTGAACTACCGTTGTTGACCCAAACTCTCACCACATTGCCCTCATGTACTATCATCGCGACGACCAGAGGATCATCGTGTGGATAAATCACATCTAAAAAGTCATATTTGGAGAAGACAACCACAAAATGAACTTTATACAGCTTCTTGAGGAGAGTGTCCACAACGCGTGTCAGGTTTATTTGTCTCATGTGAGCACAAGACTTTGCCTCATTGAGGTAGGCTTTCCTCTCAGTGGGTCCATTTCCATCTCTAGACTCTCCTCATATAATGAAGTTTTACCTAAAAGAGATCATTTTAACTGCATATACAGGCTCCTTGGGTCTTTTGGTCAGGTTTGGGTCGTCTTCCGAATCATCATCCCTTTTAATTAGTTTTTTTCCTATTATTTCATAACGCATACTTTCGTAAAATTGATAGAAACAAGTGCAAAATAACATATACTTTGATTGAATTAAAAAGATACTTTGACCATTTCAAAAAATCAAAAGTATATTCAATTAAAGATACTATTAATTAAGTTTGCTTCTTATTTTAACACAACAATTTGATATATTAGTAGCGTTGCGGTGCAAAGGAGCGATGGTGTTTGAAATAATCATGATAGTGACAATGATAGTGTGGGCTGTAGTGGGTTGTCAATAGTTGTGGTATTGGCGGCAGGTATGGTAGCGATGGTTGTGACAGTTACGGTAATAGTTTATTGAGTTCATATATGTTGACCTCTTTAATGAGCGTTAATATGACTCTTTAGTGTGATTGGTTTAAATATGAACGATTTATTATAAATTGTGGAGTCCATTGATGGATCATGTATGTTTTAACGAATTATATTTGAACGTCATGGTAATTAGTATTTGAATAAGATCAAAATATTTTTACTCTTGTTTAACTTGAGGATTGGATGTTTTAAGAACATATAGTTAAAAAAAACTATTATTTGGTGGGGGCAAAAACAATAGATATTCCATATCTTTAATATATTATAAAATGATTTACAAAGCACTAATTTTACTCTTCTCTTAGATAGTCCACGTGTCATTTTTGTTTTGAAATATAACTCCTCTACTATCCCATGAATAACTTTCTACCTATTCGTTTAGTTATTTTTTACCCATTCCTTTCATATCAACCCGAATCTATTCATTTTTCATCTACTATCCATTTCACCTTAGTCCTCTCGATCACTTTTCACAAAGCATCCACCTCTCAACCATGCCACGTGGCAATAACTGATACCTAAATGTAGACGTTGAGTGCTCCAACTACTAATTCTAGTATTTCATAATTTTTTAGAAACCTTTCTTTGTATTTGCCCTTTCATATTCTCTTTATTTAGTGTCTTTTCTTCTCCTCTTTTATATAATAATCCTTTATCATCTCACTCTAACTGATCAAATTTTTTACAAGAAAATTTAGGATTCCTTTCACTAAATTATATTTCTGGGTTTCTACAACTAATATATTTTTTTCTATTTGAACAGGAAGGTAATTGATATGTGAGATAAACAAAGAGCTAAAGAGAGGGAATCATACAACCATAAATTCACATTGAATATGTGCTCACTTTACTATTTGTGAACTCAATTCAAAGATTTATTCCAGTGAACAAATGTTATTGATCATGTAGAAAAGGAAATAGGCATTTTGGGTTTTGATATTGTGTGTAAGTCATATTACAATAATAGGTAGTTTAGTTGCCTCTTTGGTAGAAAATAACATTGTTTTTATACCTATTTAGATTAGTATTACGTGCTCAATTGTTATATTTGACCAATTCAATTTGATTTATTATTGTGAATACCCTATGTATACTTATACTCTCCCATAAAACTTTCATATAGTGAGTTGTTTAATATTTAATATTATCCCATTATGTTTTGTCCGATTTATAATAGAAAATATAGTTATTTAATCATTGAGCATTAGAAATATATGTAATACATACTCCATTATATTGTTGTATTTTTTCAAAATGATTTTTTTAAAATTATAATATTTTATATCACTATAAATTTACAAATTGTATTTTTAATTAAAATCTCACGTTTTTATACAAGTATAAATAAAAATAATCTTTTTATTAAAAAATTTAAAAGATATTGTTTTTTCTCTTATACTCTTCATATTACTACAACACGCCTCGATTATTTTTCCCTAGAGGCTTACTCCCGTTCTCTTTACAAATAAATGAGATGTTGAAAAATCTAAGACGAGACTACATTCAATTAGCGTCACGTGGCTACTTGGTAAGATGATATTACCTCATTAAAAGCGTAGTTAAACGTTATCAACGATGGATGGAAAGGACTTTGGAGTGTTTATATAGCATATGTATAAAAAAAATTGATAGTATATAACGAGGGGTTCAACCAATTTATGCACACTTTCACTAATCTCTATTTACGGTTCCTAGTTTTTACTCATCAAACATTATTTTTGATAATAATAAGAATCGAATTAAGGACCAAATTTAACTCATCAAATAAAACTACTGTTAGGGTATAGCTATTGCCGCTACCTTAAAAACCTTCCGCGCTCCAAAAAATTATTGAATTGCAAAACTAACCTTAACATCTCCATCTCTCTCCAACAAAAAACAAAAGAAAAAAATTGTTAAGACAAAGTTTTTAAGGTGAGAATATTAAGGATCTTTCTCTAATATTTATATTTTAATATATATATAGAGAGAGAGATGGAGGCCCACCTACATCATGCACTATACATCACACCGTACATCACAATTAATTCCAGGCCCTTGAAAACTTTTTTTTCAAATTTTATATTTTTCCCTTGAAATTAACCTTCCAATAAACCCATACGCAAAAAATTAGGTCAAAATACATTTTGTAGCTATTTTTAAAAAATCTACAAAAAACTGCTAGTGCAGACCCTTAAAAATTATGTATTTTTAGCAGGTTTTTATGGATTTTTTAAAAATAGCTACAAAATGTATTTTGACCTAATTTTTTGCATATGGATTGATTGGAAGGTTAATTTCAAGGGAAAAATATAAATTTGAAAAAAAAAGTTTTTTAGGGCCCAGAATTAGGCGTGATGCATGGGTGATGTATAGAGCATGATGTAGGTGAGCCTTCTCCTATATATATTAATAAATACAATTTTTTAAACCAAATAAGAACATGACCAAATTAAAATATGAAACAATACGAAATCTTTTTTACTTGACACGAGTACGATCCAAGTGAAAACGACACGACATAATTTTTTTTTAATCAAATGCAAACACGATCCAATTAAAATTGGATACAACGCGAAATATTTTTTAACCTAACACGAACACTATCTAAGTAAAAGAGACACGAGTTGACATGAAATATTGTTTTAATTTATTTACAAAAACAGAAACATGACCAAATTAAAATGTGACACAATACGAAATCTTTTTTTTTACGAAACACAAATATGGGTAAGTAAAAGCGACACAACGGGATTTTTTTTAAACACAAATAATTTGGGATCTTTCTATTAAGTCCTATTTACATGTGACATTTTCTAATAGCTCCTATCACAATATTTTTTCCTTAATATGTTTTATTTGTACATATAATGAATATTCACTGTATGTTTACAAATAGGACCTATTGAAAAAAAAAAATTCATGGATCTGATGGAGCAAAAAAAATGTTAGGACCTATTGAACTACATAATTAGTAAACGGGACTAATTGATAAAAAAACTTATTTTTTTTTACCAAATACAAATACGATTTTTTTTACCAAACACAAACACGATCGAAGTATACCATAAGCACTACATCGGAGTGTTTGTGCTTGGTAAAAAAAACACGTGTCACTTTTACTTGGTCATATTGGTAAAAAAAAAGATTTCATATTATGTCGCATTTTAATTCGGCCGTGTCGTGAAATCATTTTTTTTAACAAAAATAGAAACACAATCGAATTCAAATGCGATACAATACGGATTTTTTTTTACGAAACACAAATATGGCCAAGTAAAAGCGACACAACATGAATTTTTTTTTCCAAACACAAATAATATTTTTTTTTACCAAATACAAAACGTTTTTTTACCAAACATAAACACAAACACGATCGAAGTAAAACATAAATACCACATCGGATCGTGTTTGTGTTTGGTAAAAAAATAAAATAAAAATCATTTTTGTCGCTTATACTTGGCCATTTTGATAAAAAAGAAAAAAAACGATTTTGTATTGTGCCGCATTTTAATTCGGTCGTGTTTCTATTTTTGTAAAAAAAAAAAATCATGACAGAATTAAATCTTTTTTTACCAATATGGCCAAGTAAAAGCGACATGTGTTTTTTTTACGGAACATAAACACGATCCCATGTAGTGTTTATGGTTTACTTCGATCGTGTTTATGTTTGGTAAAAAAAAATCGTATTTGTATTTGGTAAAAAAAATTATTATTTGTGTTTGAAAAAAAATCCTGTTGTGTCGCTTTTACTCGGTCATATTTGTATTTCGTAAAAAACAGATTGCGTATTGTGTCACATTTTAATTCGGTCGTGTTTTTGTTTTTGTAAATAAATTAAAATAATATTTCGTGTCAACTCGTATCTCTTTTACTTGGATAGTGTTCGTGTTAGGTTAAAAAAATATTTTGTACTGTATCCAATTTTAATTGAACCGTGTTTGCATTTGATAAAATAATTATGTCGTTTCGTTTTTATTTAGATCGTATTCGTGTCAAGTAAAAAAGATTTCGTATCATTTCATATTTTAATTTGGTCATGCTCTTGTTTGATTAAAAAAAGTTGTATTTATTAATTTTAATTTATATATATATTTATATATATATCTATATAATAAAATAAAATATAAAATATAAAATATAAAAATTTATCATGCCTAATAAACATGCATAATATTTTGTGTTGCAGTCATATATGTACAATTAAAATATGAAGATTAGAGAAAGATCTTTAATATTCTCCCCTTAAAAACTGTCTTTTAACAGTTGTTTTCTTTTTATTTGTTGGAGAGAGATGGAGATGTTAAGGTTTACTTTATCATTTAATAATTTTTTTTTTGGAGCGCGAGAGGTTTTCACAGGTGCGGCAATCGCTATACCCAAACGCAAACTGTTACTGTCGATATAAATGATGATATAATGCCAGAAAAAGTAGGGTGCGCGTCTCTTTGTTTAGTATCGGTATAAATGATGATATAGTACAAGAAAAAGTAGGGTGTGTGTCTCTTTGTTTAGCAAGAGGACAAGAATACAGTGAAAGATTTGAATAATACAGAGATTGTCCCGTGAGAGGTCAATCACTTACTCAACATTTTTTTGGTTACTTTCACGCACCGAAACTGCATTCACTCAGTGCTATCAAAATCAATAATCGCCGATTAATTCAATTTTACCATACCAAAAGATAGCTTTTTGCTAGAATGGGTTCTCATAAATTGTGTAGATGCTCTTAAAAAAATAATGTAGATACCGTTAAAAAAATGTTTTAAATTTTCTCTCAGTTTTCATCTATAGATTATAGTTAAAAATAAGATTTTTTTAATCCATAGCGTACATGTTTTATTTTAATAAATCACATACAATTTTATTTTTAAACATAAACAATTAAAAATATGTAAAGTTTTTTCTAAAATAAAAAACAGTTAAATATTACAAAATGTTTATATTTAAAAACAAATGTTAACAAATTGTTTTTATAAATAACGTATAGTTTTTTAATAAAATGAGTTACAAAATAATGTGAATTTTTAAACAATGTACATTTTTATCTTATAAAAATACCATTCAAAACAATCTCGAAATAATTTACCATTAAAAACATGTAGCTTTTAAAAATACCTATAGTTTTTTATTTAAAAAATGTACAGTTTTTTAATTATAAAAAATAGTTATGTAACTAACAGTTTATTATACAAAAAAATAATTTTTTATTTTTAAAATATTTTTTACATGTAAAATTCTATAATTTTACAAACAATAATGGTTCATTGAGTTGGGAAACCTCATAATTTCCTTCCAATCATGGTTGAATGACATTCTCATTGTTATCTTCTTGTGAGAGTTTCTTCTCTGCTAACATTGCATCATGGTTCTCTAAAAACTATCTATTATTCATCTTTGTTAACCTGGATACCAAAATTAAGTTTTAACTTTAGTCTCAATAATTAAAATATTGAGAAAATTTGAATGCTAGACATGTAGCAATAGCACTACAAACACCATATACAACCAAATGAGCCCGAAGTTATCACTTAATGCAAATGAATAATCAAGAAAAATATCTCATTAGGGTGAGCATATTCAAAAGTCACTCCAAAGGCTGTGACATACCTTTTAACATCTCATATCATCCCAAGTAGCAACATTTTAAGAAAGGGCGTATCATAGTTGAAAGTTGTATAAAATTCAATTGTAAGGAAACTAAGAATGATAAAAATCACAACTAAATACATTATATCATTTTTATTTGTTTTGTAACTGATACATATTAGCAAATTGGTGATTGGCCCAATATATAATGATTGCACAGTAGTTTTTAAAACAAGGAGGAACATTAATGAATACCTCTTCCCACAAAGCTTTACAAATTATCTTGTTCGTATCATCATTTGAATCAAAGAGCACGAATCCATTGGCTGCCTCGCGAAATACATCTAGTACAAGTTACAATCGAAACAAAAACAAAGTTGAACGCTAGAACATGATATTGATCAGAAGTAGAAGCATGGACGTAACTAAACTTTTAAAATACAAAAGTTCATAAGACTAAAATTCAATGACTCAATTGCTCTCGCATGGTTCAAATTTTCAGCATGTAAAAAGGAATTGTTATGTCTGCTATTTATTAAAACAATTGTACGGAATAAAGAATTGTTATATAATTACAAAAATAAAATGAATTTACAGAAAATTAAAACTTACTTGAATTTGCAGAAATAATATCAAAATAAAAAAGAAATAATCCGAGTCATGTTTAGGACAGTCTCCTAAAGACAAATTTATTCCTTCCATAACGTGCTAAAGGTAATGAATAATTGTCTCCTAAGATAGAATGGATTTCCAAATTAATCAAGTAGCACAACTATGATTAATTTCTGTGAACACAATTATGTGTTTTGTGCTCAACCAGACCATGCATGAGGTGTATGCAGTAGCAGTAATGGAGGGATTATTTTCTGAAAAAAAATTATTGCATTATTTTGGAGGGGTTAATTGACAGCAACCTATAACTATAAGGAAACAGTTCTATTTATAGCAAACGTTTTGACTGTTGGGAACAGTCAAAATCGAATTTAACTGTCAAAACAGTTAATTTCGTTAACTGTTGACTCTTTGTAATTAACTAACAGACAGTTAATTAATAATTAATTAACAATTAAAGCCCAGAAAGTTTAATTTAATTCAGACCAAAATTTAGGAGATTTATTTTAGCCCGAGCCCGAACCGAATCGAGCCGGCCGGACGGACGGACAATGCCCGCGTGCGCGTGTGGGCTTTTGGGCCAAGCCCAATACATGCATAGTGTAGGGTATCTCCCCTTCAAAGACTTGGGATACCCCTAGGCATCAAAGCCTTAGTCCATATTTGAGATGTTATTAACTCACCCAATTTTCACTACTCTTTCAATGTGGGACAAGAGTTAAAACATACCCAATTCATTAACTTTCATTGCTTTGTGAGTCACTTTGGGAACATATTTATCATTCATAACTTAATGAAATTGGACATGTGAATATAATACATTAATCTCCTTGCGGAGGAGAACGCGTTCGTATATGGTCCCACAATTATTGTAGTTGCTCAAAAAATTCTGTCCAAAATCTGGACAGCTTCCAATTTTCCAACAACCCCCCACATGAATTATATATCGCTATAAATAAAACATAACAGATGCTAATGCAGATGCAGACACAGGTTGAGTAAAACTGAAGATTTATTGCATCGGAAGAAGTAGACTAGTGGGCTTGAACTTTCCTTAGTGATATACCATCGGATTTACTTGGTTAATCATTATACTTCACGTCTTTGAACCGTCAACAGTTTCTGTAAACCTAGACAACAGAATTCACACAACAATTCTTCAACACAGTTGGTTCTTACATTTGTGTTCATTTTGTCCATGAACATCACTTGGTTCCATGAGTATTTTAGAGAATATGCCTTTCATTATTTTCATAGAAGTGGCCCCCTTCTTATTCACGTAGGTGACTTCCATAAAGAGTATCCTGCAATACCCCACTTAGACATACTAAGATATGGATGTCATTAAAAGCATAACTTATCCTAATTTCGCGGCAGATATGCATTGTCTCATCTTTGGAATGGATAGAATTAAATATCCTCCGGTGCTTACTGAATACAATGTAGTTCGGTTTGCCCATTGAACCTAAATCTTGGGATCTCCAGTCAGCTAGGTTGGGTAGCCACTATATTGATTCGTATTTATTTATAGGCTTTAGACCCATTCCTCTCGATGATCTTTCAAATTTCTCTCGGTTTAAACCTTTTGTAAGTGGATCCACTATATTATCTTTTGACTTTACATAGTGAATTGAGATAATTTCGTTTGAGAGAAGTTGTCTAACGGTATTGTGTCGACGACGAATATGTCGTGACTTTCCGTTATACATGTGATTTTGTGCCCTTCCAATTGTCGATTGGCTATCGCAATGTATACATATTGCGGGCACATGTTTACACCAATTTGGAACATCCTCTAAGAAATTTCGAAGCCATTCTGCTTCTTCTCCATCTTTGTCTAGTGCAATGAATTCGGATTTCATTGTCGATCTAGCAATGCACGTTTGTTTTGAGGATTTCCAAGATACGGCTGCACCTCCAAGGGTAAACACATACCCACTCGTAGACTTAGAGTCTTTTGTATCGGATATCCAATTTGCATCGCAATGTCCTTCAAGAACTGTTGGATATTTTGAGTAGTGCAGTCCATAGTTTTGAGTATATTTTAAATAACCCAAAACTCGCAATATTGCTTTCCAGTGATCTCTCCCTGGATTACTCGTAAATCAACTTAGCTTACTTATTGGGTATCATATGTCCGGTCGTGTACAGTTCATTATATACATTAAACTGCCGATAATACGAGAATATTCTAGTTGAGATATGCTTTCACCATTATTTCTTGCTATATGTAAATTAACATCTACATGTATCTTGGTAGGAGTAATATTATACTTCTTGAATTTTTCAAGTACTTTCTCTATGTAATGATATTGAGATAATATAAGTCCATCCGATGTTTTAGAAATTTTAATTCCTAATATAACATCGACGATTCCCAAATCTTTCATGTCAAATCGACTACTCAACATTTGTTTTGTACTTTTAACAATTTTCAAGTTACTACCCATGATAAGCATATCATCAACATAGAGGCATACAATGACATATCCATTTTGAATGTATTTAAAGTAAACACATTTATCACATTCATTAAATTTGGAACCATTTGATAACATTGCGTTATCAAATTTTTCATACCATTGCTTAGATGCTTGTTTTAATCCATAAAGTGATTTAACAAGCTTACATACTTTTCCTTCTTGTCCGGGGTTGCTCCATATAAATTTCCTCATCTAGTTCACCATTTACATCCATTTGATGTATTTCAAGTCCATTAATAGTAGCTATTACTATTAACATCCGAATAAACGTTATTCTTGTTACCGGTGAATATGTGTCAAAGTAATCTAACCCTTCCTTTTGCCTATAGCATTTAGCTACAAGTCTAGCTTTATATTTATCAATTGATCCATCGGCCTTCAACTTATTTTTGAAGATCCATTTATTACCTAACAGTTTTGAACCTTGTGGAAGATCCACTAGTTCCCATGTATGGTTTTGTAATATGGATTCAATTTCACTATTAATTGCATTTTTCCAATTATAAGCATCGGGTAAGGATATGGCTTCTTTGTACGATTGAGGTTCGTTTTCTAGCATATATAATAGAAAATTCGGATCGAAATAAGTCGAGGTTCTTGCTCTTTTACTACGTCTTGGTTCATCCCCTATTGATTTAATAGGTTGATGAGTACCACTTCTAGTAGCTTGATTTGTCCTTTTAGAAGGACCAGATTCTCGGGTCATGTTATACGAGAATTCATTTTCAAAAAATAAAGCGTCCCTCGATTCAATAACCGTATTTACATGAATATTCGAAATCTCAGATTTACAAACTAGAAATCGATATGCACTGCTATTAGTAGCATAACCGATGAACACACAATCCACGATTTTTTACCCTAATCTTACCTTTTTAGGTTTAGGAACCATCACTTTGGATAAGCACCCCCACACTCGTAAATATTTATAGGAAGGTCTTAGACCTTTACATAATTCATAAGGTGTCTTATAAGTCTTCTTGTGAGGTACTTTATTGAGAATGTAACTAGCAGAAAGTAAGGCTTCCCCCCCATAAGTTTTGTGGAGCTCCTGAACTTAATAACATTGAGTTCATCATCTCCTTCAAAGTTCCGTTTTTGCGTTCAGCAACACCATTCGATTGAGGAGAATAAGGAGCGGTTATTTGATGAGGCTATTAATGCATTTAAACAATATAAGAATGAAGTTGAGAATCAATTAAGCAAAACGATAAAGGCTATTAGGAGTGATAGATTAGGTGAATATGAATATCCATTTGAGGAATATTATTATGAAAATGGATATTAATATTCACCTCATTTATCACTCCTAATAGCCTTTTATCGTTTTGCTTAATTGATTCTCAACTTCATTCTTATATTGTTTAAATGCATTAATAGCCTCATCTTTACTATGTAATAAATATACATAGCAATATTTTGTGCAATCGTCAATAAAAGTAATAAAATACTTTTTCCCACCTCTAGTTTGAAAAAAATTTAAATCACAAATATCAGTGTGAATTAAATCTAAAGGTTCAGTTATCCTTTCAACAGAATGGAAAGATAATCTAGCTAATTTAGATTCCACACAAATTTCACATTTATGATTTTTATTCATATTAAATTTTGGCAAAAAATTCAAGTAAATTAATCTACGCAATGTATCAAAATTAACATGTCCTAATCTAACATGCCAAATATTAGATGACTCAATCAAGTAAGAAGAACTAGCAATTTCATTCATTGAAACAGATATTTTTGGGGTTACAGTAAGAACATTGATTTTAAAGAGCCCCTCATTTAGGTATTCCTTTTCTTACATACATGTCATTCTTTGACAACACAAAGCAATCAGACAGAAACACAAGCTTGAAACTATTTTTAGTCAGGAGAGATTCAGAAATCAGATTCTTTCGAATATCACGCATGTGAAGAACATTATTGAGAGTAAGTTCCTTTTCAGAAGTCATTTTTAAAGAAACCTTTCCTTGTCCCACCACCTTAGAAGTGGAAAAATTCCCCATAAATAGGGTCTCCTCATTTTTCAAAGGCTTATAGGTAGAAAACATCCATTTGTTTGCACAAATGTGTCGTTTGGCCCCAGTGTCCACCCACAATTCCTTGGTATTTCTAACCAAGTTACATTCAGAGACCACAACAGAAAGATTCATATCCGCCAAGTCATTGGCGATATTTCCTCAGTTACATTTGCTTGAGGATTATTCCAATTTTGCTTCTTAGGCTTACGACACTCGCTTGAGTGGTGTCCAGGTTTACCACAGTTGTAGCATTTGCCTTTGAACTTCTTTTTGTTCTGCTTGAAAGTGCCTTCCCCATCATGATTTCGCTTGTTCTTCTTAGGACCTTCAACAACGTGGACTTTTGTTTCCATTGGAATCTTCCCACTTTTCTTTTGAGACTCACGATTATCTTCTTCAATTCTCAGCCTAACCACCAACTCCTCCACATTCATCTCCTTTCGCTTGTGCTTGAGATAATTTTTTAATAATGTCCAAGATGGTGATAATTTTTCAACAATTGCAGCAACTTGGAAAGTTTTACTAAGGGACATTCCTTCAGCATGAATGTCATGGAGGATCACTTGGAGTTCTTGCACCTGCGAGATCACTGATTTTGAGTCAACCATTTTGAAGTCCAGAAAACGCCCGATGATAAATTTCTTCATCCCAGCATCTTCTGTTTTGTACTTCTTTTCCAAAGAATTCCACAATTTCTTGGATGTCTTGATCGTGCAGTAGATATGATACAATTTTTTGTCCAAATAAGTTAGAATTTAATTTCGGCATAGGTAGTCCGAGTGCTTCCAAGCATCAACAACACCAACCTTTTTCGAGTCATCTCCCTATTGAATAGAGGGACAATCTTCATAAACAAACCTACCCAGTTGGCAGGTACTGAGATAGAAATACATTTGTCCTTGCCAACGTTTAAAGTCGGCCATATTGAACCTTTTCGATTTCTCCCCATGTGGCATATATACGGGTGCAGTCACATTTGTGTTAGTGATAGTCACATTAGTAGGAATAATGTTCTACTATGCGATTCCATTTTTGTTACAAAAACAGAATTTTTATCAATGATAATATTCATATACGAATGAATGAATCAAAACAGAATACACAATTCTATGCACCAATTTCCTCCAATTATAATTAACGATAAATGGATTCCAAAGGAATTCTAAATAATATTCAGAATTAACTATAATATAAACAGAAGTTTAAAAAAAATCTGTGTCACACTATTTTTTATAATAAAAAGAATTCCGTACAAAACAGAATTATAATTTTAAGATTAAAAAAATTTACATAAACAGATTTAATTTAAAAATAAATTTTTATTTTCTAAAACAGAATATATAGACAGTGTAGAAATTAATTTTTGTAACAATAACTGTTTTATTAAATTTCTGTAATAAAACAATATTTTAATTCAAACTTTTCGATCAAAATATATTTATTTATACGAATAAATTTCTGTAAAAAAATAAATTATGTACACTAGAAACAGTAGGACAAAATTAAATTTCTCTTAAGATTGTTATTTCTACTATTTATTAATTACAATTATACAGAATAAAGAATTATTATATAATTGCAGAAATAAAACGAATTTACAGAAAATTAAAACTTACTTGAATTTGCAGAAATAATATCAAAATAGAGAAGAAATAATCCCAGCCCTGTTTAGAACAATCTCCTAAAGACAAATTTATTCCATCCATAACGTGATAAAGGTAATGAATAATTGTCTCCCAAGATAGAACGAATTTCCAAATTAATCAAGTAGCACAACTATGATTAATTTCTTCGAACACAATTCTTTGTTTTGTAAGCCCAATCCCAAGCCCGTAATGAGTAATTGTCTCCCAAGATAGAACGGATTTCCAAATTAATCAAGTAGCACAACTATGATTTATTTTTGCAAACACAATTCTATGTTTTGTACTCAATTAGACCACGCATAAGATGTTTGCAGCCCGAGCCGAGCCGACCGACCGAACGGACGGTGCGCGCACGCGTGTGGGCTTTTGGGCCAAGCCCAACACATGTATAGTGTAGGCCATCTCCCATTCAAAGAGTTAGGATACCCCAAGGCATCCAAGCCTTAGTCCATATTTGGGATGTTATTAACTCACCCAATTTTCACTACTCTTCCATTGTGGAACAAGAGTTAAAACATACACAATTCATTAACTTTCATTGCTTTGTGAGTCACTTTGGGAATATATTTATCATTCATAACTTAATGAAATTGGACATGTGAATATACTACGTTAATCTCCTTGCGGAGGAGAACGCTTTTGTATATGGTCCCACAATTATCATAGTGTGGAGCTTGAAGTTGCTCAAACAATTTTGTCCAAAATCTGGACAGCTTCCAATTTTCCAACATGAATTTCAATCTTTCTTTGGAGTTCCAACAGCTATGCTGATATCTATGTAGTCTTTGTATATGATATCCTAAGTGAGTGTATTATAAACTATTGTTCATTACTAATACTATTGACAAAATCAAGTAGTTGATCCGATTGAAAGCATTGATTAGGGTCATGTTTCAATCATCAATTGAATCTCATGTTGTAAGTTGTCTTCAATGGCATCAATAATCCTTGTGCTACAAGAAAATATAGAAAAAATACTCTTAATTTGTAACCTAGGCCAAGACTCTTTAATCTTGGTCACATTTGATGCTTATATTAAGGCGGGATATAAGCATTATATTCTATCAAACCAAAGTTAAAGATAACTCTTATCAATCTAGAGACTTTGGAAATTCATGCAAAGTGTAATTCTTGGAAAGTTGCATGTTTGAAACTGATTCAAGGTATAAAAATCTTAATGTTTGAAAAATAAAAACTATATAGAATATGATTCCAATGCAAGTTTATCTGCATATTAATGAATAGAGTTCCATTTATTTTTTATTCTAATGTATTTTGAAGTAGTTTTAGTCACCGAAAAGTCAATCTTACAGAAAATATAGTTGTCAATTCAAATCCGTAATTCGGCTGATGATAGAGCATGTCTAGACTCCATTTGACAGTATTTTTACTACAAATACATATGGAACGATTCACATTTGGTCCCAAAGTCATATTATACTAAGGTTAGTTTATCACTTCTTTGGTCAGATAACTATGAGGAGACGCATAACAATTTAATCAACGTTAATATCGGGAATATAAATTAAAATATGTTACACCACTTGACAAAATTCTCATCTTTGAACATAAACACTTGGTAAAAAATACTACAAAATAAACACTTGACTATTCCACATGACTTAATTGTGCACCTTCACAAGCCACTATGAGCACTAACAAAAACACCTGATGTAAATCACATGCACGTTGCAGGCAGCAGTGGTGTGCGCACAGTCGTGAAAAACAGACGGGCGGAATATATATTTTTTACTTTTTAATACATAACTTATGGTATCTGGGAAATATAGAAAACATGATTATTCCTAAGCATGCACAGTTAGGCCTGTAAACGGATCGAATTCGGACCGGATCAGGCAAATCCAAATTCATATTCGTTTATGTTAAATGGATTCGGATCCGATCCGTTTATTAATCGGATCGGATCAGGCAAATCCAAATCCATATCCGTTTATTTTAAACGGATTCGGATCTGATCCGATTATCCGATTATCTATTTATGTTAAACTTGATTTGCAACATTTTTATTTTCAACGCTTACTTCATAAATTTATTTTGCAAATGTTCCAAAAAAATGATAATGAAATAAATATAATATATATTAATGAAATTTAAAATATATATGTAAAATATATATGTAAAAAAAATGATAATGAAATTTAAAATATATATGTAAAATATTATTAAATATAATATATATTAATTAAAAATCTATTATATATATTAAAAATATTAATCGGATCAGATTTTTAACGGATCGGAGTATATGAATCCAAATCCGCTCCATTTAATAAATGACAAATCGGATTTTAGGCACGATCCATATATGCTTAAACGGATCGGATTCAGATTCGAATTCGAATAAAATCCGATCCATTGACAGACCTAGTATAAGGAGGCGGTCCCATAGGGGATGTACGCATCCAAGAATATCACAAAAATTAAAAGATACTTTGAAAATTTCCTAAAATTTTTGGAAACAAGTTCGACTTTGATTCAATTAAAAGATAATTTGACAATTTCACAAAATTGAAAAGATATTCAAGTAAAAGATACTTTTAATTAGGTTTGTTTCCTATTTTGTCATGACAGTTTGATACAGTACTGGTGGTGGTTGTGGTGCAAAGGCGTGATGGTGTTTGCAATAATCATGATAGTTGTAATGATAGTGATATTGGTAGTGGCTTGAGAATGGTGGTGGTGTTGGCGGTATTGGCGGAGGCAAGTGTAGTGGTGATGGTTGTGACAATTATGGTTATAATTTAACGAGTTCATATATGTTGACCTTTTAAATTAGGATTAATATGATAATCTAATGTGATTGATTTAAACCTAAATAATTTATTATAAATGATAGAGTTCAATGAGGAATCATTATATTTTATTTGAATGCCATGTTAATTAACGTTTGAATGAGAACATATGATTTTAAAAAAGGAATTATTTGGTGGGGGCAAAAACAATAGATATTCCATTTCTCAATTATTTTTCCCAAGAGATTTGCTCCTCTTCCGTATACAAACAAGTGAGATGCTGAAAAAGCTAAGACGTGAGAACATTCAATTAGGGTCACACGTGGCCTATCACTTCTATATTATTCTCAAAAGAGTACGTAGATTTTACTAACTATGGATGGAAACGAGTTGAAGTGTTTATGCCATATATTGTATCTGTATATATATAATGATATAGTACCAGAAAAAGTAAAGGGTGTGTCTTTATTTAGCAATAAAACAATAAAACAATGAAAGATTTGAAGAATCTTTCCAAGTTGATAAAGAGATGGTTCCGTAAGAGGACAGTCACCCACTGAAGACTTTTTGGTTCCTTTCACGCACCTGCATTCACTCATTGCTATATTGTGTAGATACTGTTAAAAAAAGGAAATAACTGCTGTCACACTGTCAATGTCTTTTCCGTACTCTTTCAATAGTAAATAATAATTATATCCTTACTGAATGTTTTAATTCAGGGTATGGTGGAGTGGTAGGGACTCCTTTTCCCTTAATTAAGTGTCGGGGATTTGATTTTCGTTTTGGACATGGAACAGCCTTAAATCTTTAGGCCAGTTGTCCCACCCTAAAAGGTGCCTACAATCAACGAAGGGATTAATTACTGTGATACAGTAGACACCCTGATATTATCAAAAAAAAAAAAAAAAAATACTGAATGTTTTGATTACCTTGAAGCCATCCAACTCTTGGAGTCGGAGGACAAAGGGAATCACTTCTAGCTAATATTATTGAAGACTGTTGTGATTTTGTATGTGGTTTTAAAGTCAAGGTCATCTATTTCACGAGAGAGGAAAACATCTAATTGGATTGCATGGTCAGAATTGCAAAAGACTCCCAGGATTTCTATTTGGATTATGAGCATATCCTGGAACAACTGCTCGTGATGCTCGGTCGTGCCGATTTTGATAACTCCATGATCTAGTCTCATTTATGTTGTTTTTTCATTTTTCTTTGTGTAACCAAAAAAAAAAATATTTAATGTTTCACTTTCAATCAAAATAAATATTTTTAATAAAAAATAAAAAATTATATTTTTAATAAAAAATTGTTTATAAAATGTAATTTTTTTTATTAAAAAACTGTTTATTAAAAGTAAAATTTGTTTCCTTAAGAAAACGTTTTCTTAAAAACTTGTTTTTTTTGTTTACAAATTTTATTTTTATTAAAAACTATTTAATTTTGTACGATTTTAAAAATAATTTTTTTACTATTTAAAAAAAATATGCTCCGTGTCAACGGTATGCATAGAGACGCGGACCATTTTTTCTAATATGTTGATAAGCGTCAACGGTATATATAGGTGGTCGAACTGCATATACATACCGCTGGCGCGGATCCTTTTTTTAAATAGTAAAAAGATTATTTTTAAAACAGTAATAGAAATCGACTTTAACGAACAAAATAAATAACGAAACAATTTTAAAAAAAAATAGAAGAAACATTTTTTGTAAATAAATAATAGAAACAATTTTTAACTAAAAATAGATAAGTTTTTACATTTTATAAACAATTTTTTTTTATAAACAACAGTTTTTTTATTGAAATATAATTTTTTTTATAAATAATAAACAATTTTATTTTTAAATATAAACAGTTAGAAACAAGTAAAGTTTTTTTTTTTTAAATAAAAAACTGTTAAAAATAACAAAATGTTTATATTTATAAAAAATGTTAAAAAAATATTTTTATAAATAACCTATAGCTTTTTTTTAATAAAAATGAGTTAAAAAACAATGTGAATTTTTAAATAACGTGCATTTTTATCTTATAAAAATACATTTCAGAGCAATGTCGAAGTAACGTACCATTAAAAACATATAGTTTTTCAAAAAACTTATAGTTTTCTTATTTAAAAAATGTACAATTTTTCATTATAAAAAACATTATATAACGTACAAATTTTATATAAAAAATAGTTTATTATTTTTCAAAGTCATAATGGTTTTTCAATTATACATTTTTTTAAGTAAAAAATTATTGTTCACAAATAGTGGTAGGTAGGTGTGGATGCTGGTTAGACTAGACAATTTAAGCTACCAAATGAGCTAGTTAGTGATAGACTCATGAAATTCGTCGAAATGGGAGTGAAACCCGAAGTGAAATTGATGGAGGTTTGACTCAATAACAAATAATTAATAGGGGTGATATTCATACTTCTAATCAAATAAACATGCAAACATTTCAATAGGATAAGATAACTATTTTTGTGTTTAGTAATTAAAGGGCAATTTTGAATTTCATTAGTATATTGGGATGAATTTATAAAAGAGATATGGTGCCTTTTATTTATACTACTTCGGAATCCGGATTAAACCAATTGTTCCCATTTGAACCCTTGTACCCCATTCAAAACCAAACAATTAACGGGTGCCTATTAATAGACTTTTGTACACGCTTTAAAAACTTATTACATTACCACTCAACCTTAATTCCTTTGTTTTTAATATTACGTATTAGGATACTTATGATGTTTTCACTTTGAGTCTCTTTGCAAAATATTTAATAGTATAAACCAAATGATCTATTATGTACTCAATTACTAGTTAACTAAGAACATAGGCCATACAAGAATCTTTAAATTTGTGCAAGTGACTTGATGATACCATAATAAAGTACTCTAGAATTCCAAATGTTAAGAGTCTCTTGCCCTTCCCTGGGTAGGGGAAGAGGTCCCAAGGTGTATTAGATACCTCTACCAGACCAACGCTAACCCTCAAAGACCACGATCAACTTAAAGAAGGCCCCATAGAAAAATCAAAGTTCCTTGAATCATCCCCACTAGCACAAAATATTCAGTCGTTCCACCAGACCTCAACGACCCAGCTCCAACACCTTAGAACAAAAATTTTCAAGTTTCAAATCAATTCAGCGGACCTTCGCCTAGCAAGAACCGATCTCTGAATATCCCGTAATCCTTTTTCCATAATGGAACCCTCATGATACATCACAAAAATATACCTCAACCTTTACATAACCCCTTGGACGTCTGGTAGTTCTCCCATAGTTTCTCTGTACGGGTGGGTAGAAGGTACAAATATTATTCTAGCTACCACACCATTCACTTACACTAGCACTGAATGCTCCCGTCTACATTAAATGCTCCCATCATCAACTACCTTACACCACCTGTAAGCCTTTAACCAACACTCCATCGTGTTACTATAATCATCAAACCCAAGGGCAGCCCTTGCCACACTGTTGCAGTCCACTAATTTCCTCTCCAAGGAAACACTTTTATATGGAAGGCTTATGAATGATTAAAGGCAATCTCATATACTCAAGCACACTAGAAAACAAAGAGTATTCATATCATATATTGAGAAATCACCCAAATAAACTATGATGAGGCATCCTTAGAATTTCAGGATACTTGAATTGTGTATCCTTAGAAGATTTGGATTTGTTTTAACTTCTCATACATATTATATTTTGTTGAGTCATAAACTAATATGAGGCATCCTTAGAGAACTCCATAAGTTACTTCCTACTAAACCTTTGACTAGTGACAAATCGTGGACACCTTAAACCTTCTTGACCAATGTCCAAGAGGTCTCCAGATTGTAACATTATCATTTGTAATCTAATATACATAGAATTTCACAGTGGATGTAGGATCCTTAACTGAGTTCCAAATCACTTGATATCACTGTCTTTCAATTTAATACTTCCTTTTGCTATCCGGTTTGAGGTCATGCGAGGATGACTTATTGGGTTCAACACCGGATGTTTGGCATTCTCTATGGAAACGATTGTTTCATTCGATCAAAATCATATACAAACTTTGATCTTATTGGAATGACTACTAATGCCAAGTTAGCTCACTCTTTTAAGCAGATGGATGCTCATCATAACGAGCATAATGACCAACTCAATGATGTTCTCGGGGGCTTTATTTATCTCTTGTGGTAGAGGAAATAGCCAGATCTGGGCATAGCGAACTAAAGAAAACCACAAAACACTTTTAGAGGGAAATATGATCAAGTAGATGCGGCTAGAGTACGATAATGGTCCGTGACTCATATCTCCATGACGGATAGGTTGACACTTCTTAGAGATCAATCCCATGGAGGTTCTAGGGGATCTAGACTCTAGGAAAATAAGATTAAGAAGATGCAAGACACGTCGGAGAACTTCCTCAACCAATATAAGATGCAAACTCCAAACACCGTAGACATGGTGCTCCAAAAGACTTTATCTATTTTCTCTAATAAAGTTCAAAATTATACTCTTCCCCTTAAGTGGAAGATGCCTAATATTGAGCCCTGTGATGGTTCCAATGACCCCATCAATCACCTAAAAACTTACAGATCCCTGATGCTTCTCCAAGATATCCCAAATATAGTTCTTTGCCGACATTTCTCGGCTACACTATGGGGGAAGCCAAATAATGGTTTACCATGCTCAAGCTAGAAACCATTAGAAGCTTCATGAAGTTGGCTAAATATTTTGTCAGGCACTTCATAGGGGCTCAAAATATAAGAAAACTAGTTATTTATCTCCTCTATTTAAGACAAAAATTAGGCAAAGACCTTAGGGAATGTGTCACGAGATTCAAGCAAGAAGCTCTATAAGTGGACGACCTGAATGATACCATTTGTTTGACTGCTTTCATCTCAGGGCTTACATTAGAGGACTTAGTGAGGTTAATTAGGCAAAGGCCTCCCTGATCCATGACGGAACTACTGGAAGAAGCTAAAAAATATATAAATGTAAAAGATACAGTTATTGTGGGGAGCAATATAGTCTCCCCTCCACAAGGAAGAGGAAATATGTGTTCTCATGTCTTAAGGAGTCCTATAAGGTCATTAAGATAAAGAAAAAAAAGTAATAGAGGAATGAAAAATGGTCTACCAAAAGCTAAGAGCTTCACTCCACTCATGACCACTATATGAGAGGTCTTTCCAATAATAGAAGTGGAGGAACTCTTACTTCCACCCAGGCCCATGAGAGCTTCGAAGGATCGAAGGGACAAGTTTAAGTATTATTTGTTCTACAAGGATCATGGAAATAATACCAATGATTATTTCTGTCTGAAAGAAACCATCGAAGCAGTAATTAAGAGGGAATATATAAAAGAATATTTTGCTAAGGATGTTGGAAAATCTCATCCCAATAACGAAAACAAAGATGGCATCCCTTTGATTGATGTGAATATTATTTTAGAAGGTATCATCGGTGATGGACCCTCATCCACATCCATAAAATCTCATTTAATGAGCATATAATAAAATGGAGTTCAAGTCAACAATCTGTACTACAAAAATCAATCGTAAAAAAAAGATCCCATGATGATCTTTCCAGATTTATACCTCAGAATCATTCCTCTCCCACATAATGACCCTTTAATGATCATTGTGATAGTGAGGAACAAAAACATAAAGAGAGTATTAGTTAGTATTGGGAGCTCCGCAGACATCTTATTCCCGGGGGGCCTCAACCACTCAATTAATCAGTTTTAATGGATAACATGCCTACTCTATGAGATACATCACTCTCCCCCTTATAGTTGTTTCTAAGGATTGATACTTTAAAATCTGGGAAAATTTTCTTAGTGGTTGTCTTACCCTCAACCCAAAATGTGATCATGGACATACCTTCTCTCAACGAGTTAGACCCAGTTGTATATACTCGAAGAATGCTGATGAGATTACCAAACCCATAAGTGTAGGAGAAGTGTTTGGGGATAAGAAGAAAGTTAATGAGTATTACAAAACTTCAATTATAAAGAATAAAAGACCATATGGGAGTGCCTAGAGATTTTTTAAGGTTTAAAAATCTCCCACAGAGGTGTTGAGGTTATCAAAGAAGTTTTTCCTCTTACACCTAAAATGTTTGAGCTCCCATGAGAGAGTTTGGGCATAGAGCTGATGAATAAGGAGACTCTAGATCCATAAAATAGCGATAAAAAATAAAGAGAAGGGCATACCGAGACCCTTATCAAAATCTGCATTGATGAAGAAGATCTAATAAAGGTCATCTAAACTGGGGATGGTCTGAGCTCCTCCCTCAGAGAGGAGATGACCTAGTTCATGGAAGAAAACAAGGATGTGTTCATATAGGGTCCTTTAGACATGCTTGGGGTAGATCCCGAGGTCATGCACCACTATCTCATCGTGAACCCAAATCATAAGATACCGCAACATAAGAGAATATTTTTATCCCCAAGAGATATACAACTGCTGCAGAAGAGGTTGCCAAGCTTTTAAAAGTCAACGTCACGAGGGAAGTTAAATATCTCCAATTTCTTTTGAATATGGTGCTAGTACCCAAGGACAGTAAGAAATGGTAGATGTGTGTAGACTTCACTAAAATCAACAAGGCTTGTCCTAATGATTGTTATCCCTCGCCATGTATTGATCTTTGGTAGATTCACTACGAGTTATGAGCTCCTTTCATTCATGAATGCCTATTCCGATTATAACCAAATCAAAATAGCTCTATTAGATTATGAAAATACCTTATTCATTATAGACAAAGGTGCTTATTATTATTATAAAGTTATGCCTTATGGATTAAAGAATGCATGCGATAACTACCATAGGATGGTCAGTTCCATATTCAAATATCTGATATGCAAATCCATAACGGTCTATGTCGATGACTACTAGTTAAGAATATAGAGGAAAATATCATATGCAAAATCTCAAGGTTACCTTTTATAGTCTCATAAGGAATCAAATCATCCTCAATCCAAAGAAATATGCCTTTAGGGTAGCTGAAGGAAAATTATTGGGATTTATGGTCACCAGGTATGTAATAGAGGCCAACTTAGAGAAAATCCAAGATCCTCAATGCCTGGCTAGAAAATTTGTCGCCCTCAAATTTTTTTTATCTCTCAGGATATAAACCAGTGTCTAATTTTCTTCAAAATATTGAATAAGGATTTTTAGTAAAATCTAGAGGCTAATGGGGATTTTCAGAACTTGAAAAAATACTTAGGATCTCCACTTCTCTTGTCCCAGACCAATACTAGAGAAGATTTGTATATGTATCTTAATTCCTCCTGAACAATAGTCAACTCATCTATAATCAAAGAAGAATATGGTATTCATTACCCCGTATAATATGTCAGAAAATCCCTACAGGGGATGAAAATAAATACCCAAGGATGAAAATCTCAATGTTTATCTTATTACCTCAAGCAAATGTTTAAGGTCTACTTCCAATCACATACCGTAGTGGTCATGACGAATCAACCCATTCAACAGATCTTG
Organism: Sambucus nigra; assembly: GCA_949130495.1. Classification (NCBI taxonomy): domain Eukaryota; kingdom Viridiplantae; phylum Streptophyta; class Magnoliopsida; order Dipsacales; family Adoxaceae; genus Sambucus; species Sambucus nigra. Next base: position 435,868,211 of record OX422219.1, read on the forward strand.
CATAAGCCTGCTACCTCAGGTATGCTTGTCAAGTGGTATGTGGAGTTGGGATTCCATCAAAGGATATCGATAAGCTAATTTCATTGCAGATTTTAACAACTTTGAGGTGGTAGAATAAGAGCTCAAGTGTTCATAAAAGGAAGTAGCAACTCCCAAATATCCCAAGCTCCCATTATTTTAATTGATAAACACCATCTCACCCAGATGGGCATTATTCGTGGATGGGTCTTCTAAAACCTCGGGTAGCGGAGTTGGACTTCACCTTTTAATATCGTTAGGAGGTAAGATATCCATTAATCTCCATTTTTAATCCCAAGTGTCCAATAATGAGGTAGAGTATGAATCTTTGACGGCAAGCCTAGGCTTGGCCTATTTAAAAGCATTTTAGGCTGAAGTTATCAGCGACTCCTAGCTTGTAGTCAATTAGGTTATTGATGCAAAAAACTGGACCGAATCCTATTTTTATGATCACAGCTAAATAGATGAAAGCAATCCAATCAAGCACATAAGAGACAAAGATTTTTAAAGTGGTTCGGCTATGAATAAAGCCTACGTCCACTGTTATTTTATTCCCAAGGGTTTACAATAGCACCATAGGGTGTAGAGAGAGAAAGGATGTGTATATTGTGTATGGGGTTTCTAGGTTCTCTTGGATCTCTCTCTCCTCTTTTTGGCTAAGGGGATACATGTATTTATAGTGATGGGAGATAAAGAGATTCATTGTATGTAGACATTTATGTCTACATTCAACGAATCTAATTGTTAAATTGCTTGGTATGCTATGTGTTGTCATCTATTAATACAGTATAAATGTACGTTAAGGCTCATTAAATGCGCTGTCATCTTCATTAATGCACATTAAATGCATAGTTATCCTTTGATCTTCCTGGTTGGTATACCGACCAACTCTCCTCGGGTGACGGCTAACTCTCCTCGGGTGCCGACCAACTCTCCTCGGGTGCCGACCAATACTCCTCGAGTGCCAACTAATTTTTCTCGGGTACTGACCAACTCTCCTCGGGTGCCGACTAATACTCCTCGGGTGCCGACCAACTCTCCTCGGATGTCGAATATTGCCACGTAGGATGACATGTGTCCTTTTATGATTGGTCCTCGTAGATGGAGAATTTTTACGTTAACAGAAGCCCCCAATGCTTCATGCTTGATGGTTTACTTGAAAGGATGGAGTATTTATTCTGCAGTGTTGCTCGGTGCTCGTGAAATTCTTGATCTACCTTCTTGATTTGTTCAACATAAAGTGCATTATCTCCTGGATGACATATGATGCAGGCTGATCGATGGTTGCTAATCTTTCTTTTGAGGAACTCCGTGTGCTATGTATCACCCCTGGGAATTTGGATGCAACCATGTCATAGTATGCAGCTTGTAGCTTGACATAATCTTCAAGTATGTTGATTGGTTCGCTAGCCGACCAACTTCCTCCTGTGTCGAGCCACTGAGTGCTAACTTCACGTGCTTGATTCTTCTGATTTATGATCCTCTGAATACTTTGTCGAGTAACATACTAGCTTTTGAACCCAACTCTTCAATCTGATTAGTACCAAGCTAGTGGTGGACTTCGAAACATTTTCATACAACTTCTTCTTCAATATTGGTCGGGATAGTAGTAGTAAAGATCTTAGTGCTGTAGATGCGAAATTTAACTTATGAACTTCAATAGTATGTGCATAATAACTCCTGAATATGCCTCCTGAACTTCTGAATGCACCTCCTGAACTTCTGAATACGCCTCTGTGTGATTTTGTAAAGTTGAATTTGGTGCTCGACTGCATGATGTTATAAGAATATGCCACCAAATGAACAAATATATCTGTAATAGAAGCCCCCAAATGAACAAATACTTTATCGAGCACCTCCTAGATCTACCATCCGTGACGAATATCAGGATGCTCAAAGATCTTAACTTCATAAATTCTCCTCTTTCTTTAAATGATCCACCTGCTGGCGAGGAACCTGTTTCAAAAGCAGAGGGGAAGAAACCAATAGAATGGGAATATTGATGTAATAAATTTGTATTTCATTCCTGATGTATTTTGTTTTTGAATTTAATGAAAGACTTTCATTTTTGTTCGCAATCTTAATTTCTATTGTCTTGTAAAATACTTTACATCTGTGCATATGTATCTGTTAAAAAAATAACAATATTGTGTTGTTTGTCGATCAACTTATTGTCGACTAGTTTGAATTTGTGGTAACCATTTGATAAAAAATGATGTTTTGTTTGTCGACCAACTTAGTAAAAAAGTTACAAGTATAAAAAATGTTGCTCGACCACTTTCTCGTTTTCATAAAATGTTTCCGACCAACCAAGGTCGGTAAATTTTCCTTTTTGACCAACTACAGTTAGTGGGTTTTTATCCCCGACCAGCCATAGTTAATGGATTTTTCCTCTACGAGCAACTTTGGCGCTTTCTGGAATAATCTTACCTCCCGACCAACATAAGTTGGCATTTCTGAGAATATATTTACCTCCCGACCAACATAAGTTGGCATTATCGAGAATATATATACTTCCTAACCAACATAAGTTGGCATTTTTAGGAATATTTTGTTTCCTAACCAAACAAGTTGGCATTTTTAGGAATATTTTGTTTCCTAGCCAAACAGGTTGGCATTTTTAGGAATATTTTGTTTCCTAACCAACCGAGGTTGGCATTTTTAGGAATATTTTGTTTCCTAACCAACAGAGGTTGGCATTTTTAGGAATATTTTGTTTCCTAACCAACCGAGGTTGGCATTTTTAGGAATATTTTTACTGAGTAGTCTGAGCTTTGCCGAGTTTTTTCGAGTAGTGTGTAGCACTAGTATTCCTCGAAAAATTTTCAATAAAAGGAGCAGGTATAACAGCTTCACTTCCAAACGCCAGCATATATGGTGATTCTCCAGTTGCTGCTCGGGGAGTAATACGATAAGCCCACAGTACTAACTGTAACTTGTTGATCCAGTTTGCTTTTGCGTCACTTAGTCTTTTCTTCAATCCATTTAGCACTGTTCTGTTCGTCACTTTAGTCTGTCCGTTGCTTTGAGGATGTCCTAGTGCCGAGTGGATCTTTAAGATATTGGACTGATGGCAATAGGCAGCGAACTCCTCGTTGTCAAATTGTGTTCCATGGTCTGTGACGAAGGCATGAGGAAGACCATATCGATAGATGATATTCTTCCAGATAAATTGGTACACCTTATCGTAGGTCATATCAATGAGAGGCTCCGCTTCTACCCACTTAGTAAAATAATCCACTGCGACGACGAGGTATTTGAACCTTCCCCTAGTCGTTGGCAGTGGCCTGACCAGATCTACTCCCCACATGGCAAATGGCCAAGGGGAAGTGATGGGTGTCAACAATGCTTATGGAGTTCTTTGGATGGAGGAAAATCCCTGGCACTTGTCACATTTCTTAGCATAGGCTATACAATCAGCTCTCATCGTTGGCCAGTAGTATCCCTGCGTCATCATCCTTTGCAAAAGCGTCTGACCTGCTACATGGGCTCCACAAGACCCTTCATGGACCTCTTCAATCAAATCTTTCACCTCGGTGGGATGCACACATCTTTGCGAACCTGCCATAATTTCTCGTCTATATAGAATACTGTTAATTAATACATACCGAGCAGCTTTAAACTTCAATTTCTTGGCTGCGAGCTTGTCAATTGGTAATTCTCCCTCCTCAATATATGCCCTGATGGGATCCATCCAAGATGGTCCTAAATCAAGGGTAATAAAATTCATCCTCAGATCTTCATCCATACTCCGACCAACTAAAACTTCAATTGGGATTGTTCTTCGTAGCTCGGTACAAGTAGCTGATGCTAATCGAGCTAAGGCGTCTACTCTCGCATTCTCCATTCTTGGTATTCTGACCAGCTAAATAGCAACAAATTCTGATACCAACTCCATTACCTTTGCATGATACCTAATCATTGATTCTCCTTTGGCTTCATATATTCCCAACATTTGATTTACGATCAATTGAGAATCACTGAAGACAATAACCTGCTGCGCCTCCATAATTTTTGCCAAATTAAGACCTGCAATCATGGCCTCATACTCAACCACATTATTGGAAGCTTTGAATTGGAATCGTAGGGCGTATTCCATGTCGACCTCATCCGGGCTGTTCAAAATGATCCCTGCCCCACAGCCTGTTGTGCAAGATGAGCCATCTACATATAGCCTCCATATAGGTAACTCGTCTTCAAATTTCTGATCTGACAGAGTTCCTCGGTGAAATATTTTTTAGTTCCTTTCATCCTCCCCTGATATTTCTTGCTCCTCGTCGATCATCTTTTCTTGCCATTTTACCAACCGGAGTTGGTCTGAGCTCGAAATTGATGATCCTATAACATCCACTCCCCCTTTTACCAACCGGAGTTGGTCTGAGCTTGTGTCTGTTGATTCTGTAACATCCACAGGTTGATCAGCGAGCAACTTTTGCTCCTCGGGGGTATCAGGATAGGTGAACTCTCCTATAAAATCTGCTACAGCCTGCCCTTTTAGCGATGATCTGGGTTCATAAACTATATTATATTCACCAAGATCTATTGCCCAATACATCAATCTCCCTGATTTTTCTGGTTTATGAAGGGCTTGCCTCAACGGCATATCAGTATATACTACTATGGTATGAGCCTGGAAGAATAGCCTCATTCTCCTACTTGCCTCAATCAATGCCAGTGCCAATTTTTCCAGCCCCGGATATCTGATTTCTGCTCCTCGAAAGGCCTTACTCGGGTAATAAATTAGTTTTTGCACTCCATTCTCCACTCTGATCAACACCGAGCTAACTGCATTCTCCGATACTGCTAAATACAAGTACAATTTTTTCCATCACCGGCCTGGACAACAGTGGAGGTGCTCCTAGGTATTTCTTCAAGTCTTGAAAGAACTTCTCACATTCATCATTCCACTCAAAAGTCTTTCGGAGCGTTGTGAAGAATGGGAGACATCTATCAGTTGCTCGCGATACAAATCTGTTGAGTGCTGCTACTCGTCCTGTGAGACTCTGTATCGCAGCCCTAATAGGGCTTTGATCTTTTCAGGATTTGCTTCAATGCCTCGTTGATTGACAATGTACCCGAGAAACATGCCTTCTCGAACTCAAAATATGCACTTCGTCGGGTTCAGCTTCATTTGATATTTATCCAGTTGATCAAAGGTCTGGCCTAAGTCAACTAGATGATCGGCAGCTTTCTTGCTCTTTGTCAGCATATCGTCAACGTAGACTTCCATATTGCAACTGATTTGTTCAGCAAAGACCTTGTTCATCAGCCGCTGATATGTCGCACCTGCATTTTTCAAATCAAAAGGCATAACATTATAACAATAAGTTCCCCTAGGGGTAATGAAAGAAGTACTCTCCCTGTCTTCAGGTTTCATTTTAATCTGGTTGTAACCAGAATAAGCATCCATGAAGCTCAGCAGCTCGTGTCCCGAGGTAGCATCGACTAGTTGATCAATTCGGGGCAGCGGAAAGTGATCCTTTGGGCATGCTTTATTGAGGTCGGTGAAGTCTACACACATCCTCCACTTGTTATTCTTCTTTTTTACCATCACCACATTTGTTAACCAGTCTGGATATTTAACGTCTTCGATAAAGCAAGCTTTTCGGAGCTTCTAGACCTCCTCATGTATAGCTTGATTCTTCTCGGGACTGAATACTCTTCTTCTCTGCTTCACTGGTTTGATCTCCTTATTCACATTGAGCTCGTGACATAAGAAATTTGGGTCTATTCTGGGCATATATTCATGACTCCATGCGAAAGTTTTCTTTCTGCTTCTTAGGAAAGTTATCAATTCCTGTTTTAATGAGGTATCCAACGACGAACCTATTTGAGTAGTTCGTTTAGGGTGCTCGTCGTCCAGAATGATATTTTCAGTAGCTTCCACCACTTGACCCTTCACGAGTCGCGACTCATCTCTAGGATCCAATGTTTCAATTTTTGCACCTTCATGCACTTGATAAGTAGTAGTCTTTTTCCTCGACTCCTCCAGATCCTCTTGCTCGGCAGATGAATAATAACATTCCCGAGCTACTTTTTGATCACCTTTCACAACTCCTACTCCAAAATTTGTTGGAAATTTTAGGCACTGATGTACTGTAGATGGCACTGCCTTGAACTTCTTCAATCCTACTCTTAACTCGATTAAGTCAAGTATGAAGCTCTATGCCCAGGATTGGGGCATGTATGAAATGAATCTGATGCTGCCAATTGAATTGTTGTTTGCAGTCGTGCTGCTGTGTTGTGTGCAGTCTAGCTGCATTGTTTTTGTTCGGTATTGACCTTTTAAGGTCTTTATGTGCTGTTGATGAGCATCCAAGAATTGTACTGGGCAGATAATTTTTCCTGAGCACCTGTTGAGGCTGAATCATATAAAAATTATGATTAGAATAATTATTCAGCCGACCAATATATAGTGTGCATTGGCTTCAATATTGGACAATTTAAATTTCCAGATAATAATATGAGAGATAACAATCAAAATATCTTGTGTTCTCATAAAAATATGACGTACATAAACGTGTCTCCGTAAAAATATTTAACGGACTTGTGATTATGAAATTTTTGTTTATTCATATTTGACATAAAAATCGATCCACTAATTTAATAAAATCGTGATTTGCAATATTTTGCAGATTTGATAAATGAAAAATTGGACAACTAATTTATGTTTATAATCATAAAAAGCATGACTGAATCAAAAGATGTATGTATGTATGTACAACATATAATTGATTATTCATATATTGATAAAATTGATCGTATCAACACCATTACATAATATGATTATTTGTGCAGAGAACATAGTTTTCTTGAAGAGAGAGAATATGGGTCTGATTCAATTCATGTTAATATCGGAATGAAAAATACATAATCGTTCTTAATGCTTATCCATATCCTAACATATTTGTTCAGAAAATCTTCAAGTGGATCCATAGATGCAATGATTTGTATAATATTTATGAGTCTAAAATTCACCAGATCCCCAAATTGAAATCGATCACACAGTTAATGCATATAAAAATTATGACTAAATTAAAAGATTTCCAAATGAATCAAATTTGTATATACTCATATAAAAGAGATTTATGAATATAGAGAAATTATTTTATCTCCTTAAAGAAGAAATAATATAATATGTACACAAATTTCTCAAACTTTGTGATTATGAAATGTACATTTATCCAGATTTGTAAAATTAGATTCAACAATTTGTGAATATAAAATCATGATTGAATTAAAAGATGTATGCACAATATATAATTGATTTGATCTCTAAGTTTATGGATATAAACATATGAGAATCATGATTTGAACAAAAATATAATGGGAATTTGAATAGTCATCAAAGATCTTTCACAAATTATTTCAAAATCAACAAAGAAAATTATCAAATCTTATCATCATCGTATATATTGGTATATTTAATCATTTAAAATATTTATTCCATGATATAAAATTGAAACTTGAGAATCAAGCAAAAAGTTATGATTTATGAAATCCACTATTTTTCAGATTTCTAAATAAGAATTAATCTAACAGTTATGATTTTAAAATCAAGATATGCAATATTTTGCAAATAAAAATTGGACAATTTATTTATGTATATAAACATAAAAATCATGATTGAATCAACAGATGTATGTATAATATATAATTTATTATACATATAGAAAATAAAAGCTTAGCTTTTGATGGAGAACAATGCTTGTAACACGTTCCCACAGACGGCGCCAATCTGTTGATGCAAAAAACGGGACCGAATCCCATTTTTATGATCACAGATAAATAGATGAAAGCAATCCAATCAAGCACATAAGAGACAAAGATTTTTAAAGTGGTTCGGCTATGAATAAAGCCTACGTCCACTGTTATTTTATTCCCAGGGGTTTACAATAGCACCATAGGGTGTAGAGAGAGAAAGGATGTGTATCTTGTGTATGGGGTTTCCAGGTTCTCTTGGATCTCTCTCTCCTCTTTTTGGCTAAGGGGATACATGTATTTATAGTGATGGGAGATAAAGAGATTCATTGTATGTAGACATTTATGTCTACATTCAACGAATCTAATTGTTGAATTGCTTGGTATGCTATGTGTTGTCATCTATTAATACAGTATAAATGTACATTAAGGCTCATTAAATGCGCTGTCATCTTCATTAATGCACATTAAATGCATAGTTATCCTTTGATCTTCCTGGTTGGTATGCCGAACAACTCTCCTCGGGTGCCGACTAATACTCCTCGGGTGCCAACTAATTTTTCTCGGGTACTGACCAACTCTCCTCGGGTGCCGACTAATACTCCTCGAGTGCCGACCAACTCTCCTCGGGTGCCGACTAATACTCCTCGGGTGCCAACTAATTTTTCTCGGGTACTGACCAACACTCCTCGGGTGCCGACTAATGCTCCTCGGGTGCCGACCAACTCTCCTCGGATGTCGAATATTGCCACGTAGGATGACATGTGTCCTTTTCTGATTGGTCCTCGTAGATGGAGAATTTTTACGTTAACATAGGTCACTGAGGTTTATGAGTCCAAAGGTGACCAAATGGCAGGATACTTGGAAATCATGAAGCAACCCATCTAGAGGATCCATAGATTCAACATCAAGAGGGTACGTTGAGAAGTAAAATCTGAGGTTAACAATTTTAGATGGGTGGCCTCTTCATGTAAGGTAGATGTTTTGATAATGACCTTGGACCGGACAAGAATTACCTAAATCTAAGTCAACATGGCAGAAGAGCATCAGAGCTTAGGTTTGACCACACCTATTAATAAGTGCCTCAGAGGAGGAACCCTACTAAAGTAAAAGCTCCAAGATAGATGCCTGAATTCCTTAGCATCAAGGTACTATTTGGAGAATGGGGTCCTACTAAAAAATGGGGACTTCTCATTACTTTAATGATGTATCAGTCCTCCTAAAGCTAGTTATGTCCTCACATATCTCCATATAGATTTTTATGGTGCCCACAATGGCCCTAAGACCTTAGTCTATAAGGTCTTAAGGCAAAGATACTTCTTTACCACCTTAGGCGAATAAGATAAAGACTTGGTAAAATGTTATGACAAATGTCACAGGTTTATATTCATCCCAAAGAAGCCAACAGAGAAGATGACTCCAATTCTTAGTATATGTCCCTTTGCTCAATAGGGGGTGGACTTGGTTAGGCCTCTACTGCTCAACAATGGTCAGAGCAAATTTTGTATTGTGGGCATAGAATATTTAACTAAGTGGGATAAGGTTTAATCCTTATCCACCATCACTAATAAGAAATCCACCAACGTCATATGGAGGAACATCATTTATAGGTTTAGTTTTTCTAAGAACTATCATCTCAGATAGCGACAAACAGTTTAATAACCCAACCTTTAAGGACTTTTTCTCAGATTATGGAATCAACAACCACTAATCATCACTAGGCCTTCCTTCAAAAAATGGTCAATTTAAAGTAACAAATCAGACGATCTTCCACAATTTGAAGAAGAAGCTGGAAAAAGCCAAAAGCATATAGACTGAGGAGATAACAAACATCTTTTAGGCATACATAGATATCGTTAGATGCCATGTTAGGGAAATCTCTTTCTCTTTGACCTATGTCACCAAGGTTGTCATTATTACCATAATCATAATTCCAACACAAAGTTTATCTCAATTTGAACCAGAATCCAATTTCGACAGGCTTAAGAGGTCCCTAGATGAGATGGAAGAAAAATGCTAAGTTGCACTGATCAGAATGGCTACCTACACGCAAAACACAACCTCTGATTTCAACAAGAAAGTTTTAAATGGAGATTGAGAGTGGTGATTTGGTCTTACGGATGTAACCATTGCCACTTGAAATCTAAGAGAACATAAATTAATTCCTAAATGGGAAGGCCCTTATGTAGTAACCAAGATAGAAAAGACAAGTTGCTATTATTTAAAAGATAAGGAGAGATATGAGCTTCCTCACCCATGAAATGTATAAAATCTTAAGAAATATTTCCAATGATGTACTCTATTGTTGAAATTAATTAAAAATATCCCTTTTCTACCTCCATTGTCTCAATACAATGTTTTATATGAGTAACAAGGATTTAATCGTTGGCTCTAAATTAAACCTAAGGTCCATGGACCCAACGTGATTTACAAGGCTTTCATCCTCGACTCCTAATAAAATGGCTGGGGTCCAAGGGACCTCAGATTAACGACTCCAAGAGCCAAAAAGCTCTCATTCGTACTTCCTGAGGGCTCCAAGGTCTGAAACAATCCAACAAGAATTTCAAGGCATCCATTCGTGGGTCGAACAAGTAGTCCAATGTCTAATGATCCTAAATAGACTAAATGAGTTACCAAGGTTTCCGTACTTGACGCCGCCTGACTTGCCTAGGGTTTAAGGACTTAAAATGGTTAACTTAAAAGACTCTTTTAAACCCAAAATATATTTTCTAAGAAAAAACTAATGGTATTAGAAAACTTATAAGTCGTCTCCCAAAACGTTTCCATCCCTTATTTTAATTGATTTATAAGGGGTCAAGCATTAAAAAGAAAAAAAATCCCTTAAAACCATTGCTGAAAAATCCAAGTTAAAAGTTTTACTCTCAATTTTTTTTGGGGGGAGGGATGTAAGAATTTGTATGCAAAAAAAATCCATACTTCTAGTTTTAAAAATAGAGGAGCCCCAAACTCCTAAGGCTTTCAGCCTTAGTTTAATTAAGTTTAGAGTTCTTTGAACCTTTGGTGGAACTTTACTTGGAAACTTCCAATATTTCACCCTTATTTGAATTAGGTTTATAGGTGTGGAACTTCATTTTGAAAATGCTAAGGATTTTATCCTTAGTTAGATTAATACCCTTGGTGGAACTTCATTTTGAAACTTTCAAGGATTTCATCCTTAGTTGAATTAAGTTAAGAGGTTTAAAGGCCCTTAGTGATATTTTTTTTTAAACTCTAAGGACTTGATCCTTAGGGAATTATGGTTATGAGGTCTTAAAACCCATTATGGAACCTCTTTTAAGGCTCTAAGTATTTCACCATTAGTTGATGATAATTATGAGGTCTTTAGACCCTTGGAAGAATTTCCTTTTTGACTTCCAACCTCAAATTATTTGGAGGGTTAAGAGTTTGTACAAAAACTTTGAGATGTTCAATCTTAAAAGGTGCAAAGTCTTAAAATCTAAGGCTTTTATCCATAGTCGGGTTGAGTTCAAAGGTTTTATGACCCTTATAAAAACTTATTCTCAACTCCCAAGGCTTCCATTCTCACTAGCTGAAAGAGTGCGCGTGCGTCCAAATAGAGATATTATTTAATTAAACACAGTTTTATCAGTGAAGTCCTAAACATGCAGCTATATGTGGTTGAACAAGATGATGAAACATGCGAGGACATTCAAACACACACATGTGAGGAAAAATCCCCCAAAGGGGCAAAACCATTTATTTTCATTATAATATTGTAACATACAAATTCTTGAATTACAATGAAAATACAGTGACACAGAATTACCCGTAGGCGTCGGATCTGTCGTCGGCGGTTGGAACTTTCCCTTTCCAGGAGGGCAGCAATGAAGAAGAAGGACGGTCTTCTCCATAAGGGTATAAACAAACACACGATAGTGTTCTTGGGTTGCAAACAGATTCACAAGGGTTTGAAAAGTTGTGTGAATCGAAACATGAGTCTTGGGACTCACAAAGGTGAAGACTTAGAGTTTTTGGACTCTGAAAATCGTTTATGAAAGTCTTACTAAACAAATCCCCGAAGTTGGTTTATAAAAGAAAAACCTGGGTCGAAAATATCTGAACACGATCTGCACGATTTTATCCCAGGCGGATCGATCCGCTTCTGATCCGGATAGGTCCGAGGTCAGATCGGTTCTTTTTTTGAATAGGGATTCTTCAGTTCGCAATCGATCCGGGGTCTACTGGTTTGAAGCATAAGCAGATCGGTCCGGCTTGAGGTGGATCGGTTCTTTTTCCAAACTGGCAGATCAGTCTGGTGCGGACCGGTTCCTTTTTAAAACAGGCAAACCGATCCGGTTGACCAAAAAACTTATTCCTTGAATTCTTTGATATTCGGATCCGTTGATGATGATGTGATCTTGAATTTCTTCAACGATGTAACGACTTATGACATACACATAAATAATGGAAAAAATGTCCTTACAAATCGCCCCTATGTCTATGCCGGTACAAACATAAAAAATCCGAATTATCAAATATTAAATTGCCTATACAAATATACCCTTCCATGAAAATTGAAAAGGTACAAATGCATAAGACTTCATCGTTTGTTCTTCAACTCTTCAGGAATCTCAATGCTTTTCTCATCAGGGTGTGCAGGTCAGAGATCATCAAAGAAGTACCTACATACATGAGATAAAGCAAAATACCAAGTGACGTATCGAGTTTGAAATAAGATAAACATAGATACCAAATTATGATGAAATCATACTTTATCAAATCTCAAAAACTCAAAACTCCCCCATAACAAAATATGATAATTCTTTCTACCCCTTTTTATGATATCCTAAAATAGACAAATGAGAAGAATAAATCAAACACACAAAGCCGGGGTGTGACAAGGAATAAATAACTATTTTTGAAACAAAACAAACAAAAAAACACACCATGAATGAACACAACATAACCAAGGCAATGATAGAGTAAATGAAGGTGTGTGAGCAAATTCGATAGGAAAATAAATGCATACAAACATGACATATGTGCACGATGAATATTGGATACTCTTAACGAATGAACTCAAAATCTTCCTTTGTTGAAAAAAATGGAAATAAGAGACATTGACTCAATCAAATCAAGAAATCAAAGCTCACAGTGATTTCCACACCAGTAACGTCCAAAACGATTTCATGCTTTTTCAGGACTTTCAAGGAAGTGCAAACCCGTTTAAATTATCCAACCAAACTCCCTTAGATTTATATTTTGAATAGAGGTAATCTAAATTCTCAAACTTTGGAGAATTGATGGTGAAACCTAATGGCCCATATTTGGCATGAATTGCTTTTTATTGCCTTTAAATATTTCAGGCTCTTTTAACCTCTTTGGACCTCGAATAATAAAATTTCTCAATTTTTAGGTCCTTTTTAACGGTGGCTTTTGCGCAAGGATAGATAATTACCTTTCGCAGCCCCTCCCCGTTCTCAATTAAACACACAGTCTCACCAAAATGATTTTTACATGCATTCTAATCTTGTCAAGTGTGATCGCATATTGTACGTTGTATATACATAATTGAGATGGAAACACTCAAGCCAATATGTGATAGACAAGTACAATAATTAAATATAGCCGTGCATGTGTGCAATAAAGGAGATACGAGTCAAACTTGTAGAAAGATATCACTAATCACATCTCAAAGACTCCAATCAATGTAAAGCACATGGATGAAATGATGTAGCGTCTCAAATCTCTATCAAACAGTCACATGGATAAATGGAATGAAATTGTGACTTGGTTATCTTAAATGCTCATCCACAAAAGGTGCAAAAAAAATACAAAAATCTTTTTGTGTTTTTTTCTAAAAATTTTTATAAAAGAAAATCTTTTTGGATTTTTCAAAAAAAATAAAATCTTTTTGAGCTTTTCTAAAAATTTTCTAAAAAAATAAAAAGCAAAAAGAAATACAAACAAACTAAAATTACAAGCTAGCAATAGGGATCAGATGATATGATAAAGACAATGCAACCTATGCTAGACACGAACCAACCCTTCAGTCAATTGTGCAAATCCCCAAAAACTTCCTAGGACTCTCGAATCTAAGGGCATTTAAAGGTTTCATGAAAATATCGGCTAACTGAGTGCCGGTGGGAACAAAACTCAGGGATACAACCTTTTCCTCAACTAACTGACATATGAAGTGCTCGCGTATCCTGATGTGCTTTGTGCGCGAATGCTGGACTGGATTGTGGGATATGTGTATCGCGCTCGTGTTATCACAGGAAATGGTCATGGTGTCCCGTGAAATCCCATAATCCTCTAACATCTGCTTCATCTATAAGAGTTGCGTGCAACAACTCCCGGCGACGATGTATTCAGCCTCCGTAGTGGACAAAGAGATGGAATTTTGCTTCTTTCTCAGCCAGGAGACAAGAGGAGAACCAAAATAGAAACACCCACCAGAAGTGCTCCTACAACCATCTACATCCCCGACCCAATCGACATCTAAATAGGCGGACAAACGGTCATCGGTATCAAAGGAATACCAAATACCGTATGAGAGAGTCCCACTCACGTATTTAATAATATGTTTTAGAGCTAATAAATCTGACTCTTTTGGGGATGCCTGGTATCGCGCACAGACTCCAACACTAAAGGCTATATCGGGACGACTGACAGTCAAGTAGAGAAGACTACCTATTATACTCCGATACAAGGTTTGCTCTACGTTCTTGCCTGAAGTGTCCTTACTAAGCTTGGTAGTGGTACTCATGGGTGTACGTGCATGCTTAGCGGAGTCTAACCTAAATTTCTTCACTAGGTCTCTAGCATACTTGGATTGGGAGATGAACATCCCATCCTCTAGCTGACGAACCTGAAGACCAAGGAAGAAAGTAATCTCACCAATCATGCTCATCTCAAGCTCACTTTTCATCTCCTCCTTAAAGTGGTGAGCATGCTGGGAGCATGTGGATCCAAAGACTATGTCGTCCATATAGAACTGGGCAACCAAAATAGCACCGTCATCTCTCCTGACGAACAACGTCATATCAACTCCCCCTCTCTTGAAGCCACGAGCTAAGAGATAGGAAGTAAGCCTCTCGTACCAAGCACGGGGTGCTTGCTTCAAACCATACAAGGATTTACTCAGATAGTAGACGTGCTCCAGGTGCTGAGGGTCTTCAAACCCTTTCGGTTGTTCCACGTAAACCTCCTCCTATAGAATGCCATTCAGAAAGGCACTCTTGACATCCATCTGATATAACTTGAAGCGCAGATGATATGCGATGGCGTGTAGTAGACGGACGGACTCAAGCCTTGCAACAGGAGCAAATGTCTCCCCAAAGTCTACACCTTCTATCTATGTGTAGCCTTGAGCGACCAACCTAGACTTATTTCTGATTATGGTACCATTTTCATCCATTTTATTCTTGAAAATCCATCTGGTACCAATCACATCAGTCTCACTAGGTCGGGGGACAAGTTCCCAGACATTATTCTTTTTAAACTGAAGAAACTCATCCTGCATAGCAGATATCCAATGTTCATCCTTGAGTGCTTCTTTATGATTCTTGGGCTCGACTTTGGACGTGTAGCAGAAATAGATGATAACGTTCTCTAGCTGAGCACGAGTCTTGAACACTAGAGTGGGATCACCAATAACGGAAGAAGGGTCATGACTCTTGCGAACCCAAGCAGGTGTGTCCCCTAACACAGGAGTAGGGTCCACAGAGTGTGGGTGAGGTACAAGTAAATCACTGCCAGAAACACCTCATCCTCATACAGAAGTTTAGAATCAATAAACGCCGAAGGTTCTCATCTTGCACGATGACGTTTATTGACTCCATAACTTTAGAGCTCTTCAGGTTAAAAACTCGGTACGCTCTACTATTCGATGAATATCCCAACAGTATTCCCTCTTCGCTTCGGGAGTCAAACTTTCCTAATTTCTCTCTATCCCGTAGTATATAACATTTACTCCCCAAAACACGGAAATATGTAAGGTTGGGTTTCTTGCCAGTCCACAACTCATAAGGCGTCTGAAGAGTGTGTGAACGCAGGTAAACCCTATTCACCGTGTGGCATGCAGTAGACACTGCCTCTTCCCAAAATCTCTTAGAAACCTTACGACCTACATGCATAGATCTAGCCATTTCCTGGATCGTTCTATTCTTTCTCTCAACAATCCTATTTGGCTGAGGAGTCATTACAGCGAAAAACTCATGTTTGATCCCAAGGTTATCACAATAAAGATCTAACTTTGCTTCCTTAAATTCAGTGTCGTTGTCACTACGTATCCTGTTAATAGTGACTCCGTGTTGATTTTGCAGGACGCGACACTTGGTCGTTAAAAGCTCTACATCATCGGATTTCTCCCTCAGAAAACCTACAATCGAGTATCTGGAAAAATCATCCACCATCACGAGGATATACCTCTTACCACGGAGACTCTTAGTACGAGTGGGACCCATAAGATTCATGTGAATAAGCTCAAGTACACGAGAGGTGGTAATGGAATGCAACTTCCTATGGGGGCTACGAATTTGTTTTCCCAACTGACAGGGTCCACAAACCGTCGAAGTTGGCTTTCCAAGAGATGGTAAGCCATGTACTAGCACTACACCAAAACACTCATTTAGTAACAGACTATTTTCGGTATTACTAACACTATTATACCATTACTATTCCTCACAATACATTACCGTTAGTAATTTGTGATAAGTGTTGGTAATATTAGTTCAATATTTTTAAAGTAATTATTTTATTGAAAAAAAAGGGTAAATTTGCCCCTACCCAAAGAAGACCCCGACTACACTATACCCACAAACTCTCCAAAGCTAAGCGAGATGACCACCTACCAAAACCTCATCTTCTTTTCCAAATAGACGTGCCCAAACCCCATCTTCTTTTCCGAATCGAGATTTGAAAGTACCTAGGGTTTAGATATTTGGAAGAATTGAAGTTTGGAAGACCTAGGGTTTAGTCGTTTAGCAGAATAGCGATCGATTTAGATCCAGACCCAAGACTGTAAGATTTCCTTCTAACTCCACTTAATTTTCACTCATATGTATGGACTCATGTTATTATTGCAGAAGATTGTTTCAAGCTTCTTAGCATTCCAACTGATCGTGTGACTAAAGTTTTCGTTAACTCGGTAGAGAGGATATTTGGACGTAAATAGTCTACATTTGGGGTTTATAAAGTGTGTGATAACAAATGATTCCATTTTAATTATATCACACGTGAATGTACCAACCCAGCCTAAGAATGGATTCATATAAAATTATTGGATTTCGTTAGAAAAAAATTAATGACAAATTACTTTTTTTAAACATTCTTTGTAAAAAATTCATCTGAAATAGTGCATACACAGTATCCTTATTATTTGAGTAATACTTCTTTGACTCTTGATGAGGACTCGAAGTATGGGCTTCCGTTGGCATGAATGATATAATCTTATTGCTAAATATCCTTATGATGCAGTTCAATGATAGAACAAGACCCCACACACAAATCAATGCGCTATTTGCATTATTCCCCTATGTTGAGTGCTATCAAAGGTCTATAGAATTACTCATTATTTAGTTTCTAGTCGGTGAAATTTATTTTTGGGGCTAGTGATGCAGGTCACATTATAAAATATGCAAGCATTGGGGATTTCATTGAGGATAAAGTTCCAAGTTTGAAGCATTTCATGAGTAAAGGAAGTGATAATTAAGAATATAACGTAGAGTCTCTAGTAGCTCTTTCAAAAGACATGCGATTGCTTTAAAGGTTCTGGTCAGCAAGATTTTCTTGAATTATTATAGTCGTAAATAAACCTTTTTCTTCATGTGTTTGCTCTTAGATTAATTAACTTTTACACCACAGGTATGAATTCAAGAATAATCATGGTGAATGGGTCACCACAGTTAAACATGATTTGGGTAATGGAATATCAGAACGGGTATGGGAAGCCCTTGGGGTAGCAAAAGAAGACACTAAAATCTTCCACTCCATAAAGATGGAATTAGGTGCTGCTCTTACTTCTCTCTTAGGGGTACTCTCTCTCTCTCTCTTTAAACCAAAATCAGTGGTGTTATATTCATTCAGACATTAAGAAGAATTTTTTTGTCATACTTCATACAGTTTGATGCATCCTACTGGATATGAATTATTTGAGACGGTTATGAGCCTCAAGTCATATCTAATTGGAGGACATTTGAGTTGTGGATGCTTTGGGTCCTATTAAACAGTCAGTGTCCAAGAAATTGAGAACACTAGCTTCCTAGTGTGTTTGATTAGCGTTACATTTTTTCCATGAAAAATACTTATTTTGCTCTTGTTTTCTTGTTTTCTTGATGGAAAGTGGTGTATGACTACATTTGGCAGCGATATATCCGATTAAATAAGAGGAAACGATTTAACAAAACAACGAAAGAGATACATTAAGCTAAAAAAGAAAAAAATAACCAATTATTAACTTCCAAAACCTCTTATGAATAGTTTATTAAGGATTCCTAGTTAAACTAGACTTAACTAAGAGGAGGTAGACATAAAAGAAGATAGTTACGAACTAGAAAATTCATAACTTAAAATGAAGATAAATAGGTAACCTATTAAGAAAACCAAAACAAACTAAGACTCCTGAACCTTATCCAAAGCAACCGCTCCCTCCACCCCTATCTCCCATGCGTTGTGCATCACGCTCCCTTTTTGAAAAGCTCATCCTCGAGCATTAAAAGAGTATCCCAATTGTCTCTGATGGTACGTGAAAACGGGTGATCAAAACTTGCTCTTTTACAACTTTACAATATTCTCCCATCCTGATCCTTCTATCGACAAGACTTTTTTTTATTTTTTTTTTCCCGGGTACTCCGAAGCCGTTTGACTAAATACCCCACACTCACAGCACTACAAAGTAATAGCATGCACGATAAATCTTGCTTGTTGCCATAGTTGTGGTGGTACTTGCACTTGCCCCTTCAATTTTGGCAGCTAAATTGAGATTATCTTCCACCCTGCCTACGTATTCGACAACCATTTTCAGTATTGCAATTTCCCCAAGATACATCTCTGACTTGGTACTCATATGAAGACCAATAATATAACATCTTCTTATGCTCTTCAGACTCATTCAACTGGCCCATGTGTAAAACAGTTGAAACTGCTCGCTGTAGTCCGTGACGTACTAGGTAGTTGCCGTGCAAGTTATGTGTAGAATCTGCAAAAGACAAAAGATGTTTCTCTGGTCGTGTTCCCCATCGATAGAGATGTCTTCTTACTTTTCATTTAATGTCTGGTCGGGCCAGAAGCCAGGGCCTATGTACTCTGGTAGCCATGGAGGAGCCGCAAGATGGTTACGCGGTGACATTGTGTTCCCCATGATCGTATATACTTATTGTTAGAGGCGATTCACATTCTCCACCATTTCTTTGACGGATTGGTTCATTGACTATCTGACTGGCTGATCAATCTTTTTTTGTCTCTGACATAACTCTCATTTTTGCAATAGTCTCACTTAGTATTCAATACACACCGACTGAAAATACACAAATACCAAAAGCTTACTCAGCTCTGATATCATCTGATGTGAATAATCGAAAGTGATTTAGCAAATCAATGCAAGAGATGCACAAAGCCAAAAGATATAATAATTAATCAATGAATAATTAATTAGCAAAAAACCTATTATTTATAGACTCTTGAGGAGTCCTAGTTAACATAGACTTTAATAACTAAAAGAAGAGGTAAGTAGCTAATTAATTAAGAAAAAATAAAATAAACTAAAACTCCAATCTCTGATCCAAAGCATGCCCCCCTCTCTTTCTCTCTCTCTCTCATGTGCCTTGCATCATACGGGAGGTTGAGTAAAAGCTTTATGATAGAGGGTTAAGTGAAAAACATGTAATGTTCAAGGGAGTTATTGTAAGACTCTATTTTATTCTTTCCTCTAAACTCTTAAAAATTCAAGTTGGTATCAATAGATCAATTTTGTATTACAACCACTACATGTTGAGAGTTTTTCATTTAGTACATTTTAACTCCTGTGTTATATATGCTATTGATTTGTACAATTCGTCAGAATTGGTTCACTCTACAAGTGAGCATACCACTAGGGATGTACGATAATCTTCCCATGGCAGTTTCTTTATTGGCAAACCATGGCTCTATTGGGTTCCTACTGAACATTGTTGAGACCCTGTACAACACCCTAAAGGAGCAAGTTGAAATTGCTGAGATACTCAGTTACTGAATTCAGTTTCAGCAGTGATATATGGCTGTAAGTTCCATTTTCTAATTCATAATATCATCTTTCACAATTAGGTGAGGTTTTCATCTTTCACAGTTAGGTGAGGTTTTAACTAATAGAATGTAGTCCAGATTCTTTTATCTAAT
The DNA here is from genome assembly GCA_949130495.1 of Sambucus nigra. Lineage (NCBI taxonomy): Eukaryota > Viridiplantae > Streptophyta > Magnoliopsida > Dipsacales > Adoxaceae > Sambucus > Sambucus nigra. Next base: position 435,888,266 of record OX422219.1, read on the forward strand.
ATGATGTGGTCCAGGTCCGTGATTTCGGTAAGGTATTTGGACCTCATCCAAATACTCTTATTCATCGAATGACCGGATTCAAAATTCTCCCATTCACCAATGGACTTTTTCGTATATCAAGAAACTATGGGGACTTCACTCAATTAATAATGTTTACAAGGGACCTTTCTCTAACTTTCTAATTTTTTTTTCTAATATGTCCATTATTCCATAATTAGACTTAAATACAGTTTTAATTTTATTTTGACTTTCCCAAGTATCCGTGAGTGGGATGTTGAAATTTTATTTTTGGACACTGGGCTCTCTTTTAGTTCAATACCTTAATTCGAGAATTTGTACTTTGGTCTCACTCTCTCTATGGACTGTTTTTGTGTATGGACATTTATATATCTGTACACACACACACACACACACACACACACACACACACATATATATATATATGTACATCATCATCATCCAATGTATAACTAATTATATCTTCAGTACATTGAATTAGAACAATACTGATTAATCAGTATTGCTAAATAAAGGCAGAAACCTAAAGAAATCAATCCAAACAAAATCTCATTCCTCTCATTTCTCAACAACTTCAGAAATCTCCTAAATGAATTAATCGGTATTTTTCTTATTATAACTTCTAGTTACTTTCAATTATAGTTTAATTTGAAAAGATCTTGATGTTCTAATATTGATTATCACCTGCTCAGATGCTTTCTTCCTCTGATAACTGCTCTTATTTTTTTGTTTGAAGGAAGAATGATGTCTCATTTTATATCGAGAGAATTTCTGAGAACAAATTTAGAAAACGAGGTTACTTATTCTTTCCTAGTGCTTGGATTATAAGGGTGATTGCAGATGCATTAGTTTTGGTCTTGTTGGGAACTGGATTGAAATAATCCACTTGGGTGATTTTGTTCTAGTTGTTGCATTACATCCACAAAGCCATTATTTTTCATTTAAGGTTGTTTTTTTCTATTTTGTATTCTCTTTTCAGTTCATAATATTTGTATTTTGTATATAATTTTCAATTTTGTTTATTTTGGAGCAAAATGTAGAAGTAGGTTTGAAATTGGCACAGTACAAGTCATAGTTGAGGTTTTAATTATGGCTTAAATAGAGATTCTTAGTCACCATGTTTACAAGAGGAATTCCATTGAAAAACTTTTGAATCTTAACAATAGTATATAATGTTAATTATTTTTACTTTTAATCAGTCTACTATTTAAAAGTAGCTCAACTGTTTGAAGCTTATATGTCATATTACCTCAACAATCCTCCCTCTAGGTAGCACTGGTCAAAATCTTTTCCGTTTTTCTTCGATAGAGCAAATAGTTTCTGAAATGAGTATTAAGATGCATTTTCTTCCCTTGAAAATCTATAACTCTTTTGACTTGTGCAGGTTATATGGATTGAGAACATGGAAAGTGCCTAAATTGAATTAGCAAGATAATATTAACGTTGGTATCATCAATTCATACTTCGCGTTCTCTGCAAAGCTTTCGAACACTCGTATGGAGGTTGAAGCGAACTTTCCCCAGAAGAGAAAATACTGTTAAGATGGTTGTGGACCCAACAGGTATGCTACAGGGTGTTTATTTTATTAAATAAGACCATCTTATCACAATCACTAAGTCTTAGTGTAGCATAGCCCATTTATAATACACTCTGCATTGATATTTGTTATCATGTTACCAAATTTGGTAAGTAGTTTATCTCTTAAAATAATTTAACTATGAGCTAAAAAGGAGAAAACGGTAGAAAGAAAAGGTGTGTATGGTAAACAAAGATTCTCTTCAAAGGTATTATAGCTGGGATAACTGCACACTGGTGAGTAAACATTTCTAATGTTATTCGCCTCCATTCTCTATAAAGACTATGAGGGAGATTAAATGTTGATAAAAGACTTTCATTACTATAGTAGTGATATGTACACATAAATAAGAAGTGTACTTATTCTACTTGAGTGATTCCCACCTTTGTATGGAATGTCAGACGTTACCCCACTAAGACGTGAAAACTTGACAGTGAGGGAAATATATCGAGTAAGAATTATGATATGCGTCACAAAAAATATTATCCAAACCTCCTCCAAAATAGTGATTTAATGCCTTGCCTTATGTTTGTGTAGTGCTAGAAACTCGAGAGGTTGAAGCCGTTGTGGAAAATGTTCTTCTACTTCCAACCCATCGATGTTAAGGTCTCTCTCTCTCTCTCTCTCTCTCTCTCTCTCTCTCTCTATATATATATATATATATATATATATATAGTGCATTTGTATTAGTTGTCTGATTTTTACTTGCAATGATTTTTGGTTTGATCTAATGCCTTTGTGTAAATTTGGGATATCAAATTAATGGTGATGATGAGTGTGATGTTTCTTCGAGCATATTGATTCTTACTTATTTGTTGATGTTCCCTTTTTGATATATATCTATTCTATACTTCATATTTGTTTTTTTCATATTTTCCATCTAATTTCTTGCACGCCTAATATGCATATCTGTAATAGTTCACAACTGAAACAAAGAAAGCATACGCAAGTTCACAATTAAAACAAGAATAAAACCTTTTGTAACCTTCAACCTATTCACTTCACATATAACCAGCCTATTACTCTTCCACAACATTCACCAATTCATACTCCACTAGAGATAGGTTGTTATCCTCTTTCACTATAAAATTTATTGGTTTTGTGACCTCGACATGCCCCCATTTGTTAACTGCTAGCCTCATTGACCCCCTTAAACATGTCAATTTTCTCGTTTAGAATAATAATAGTGGCATCTCCTTAAACATCTCCCTTATGAATCATCTTCACATTTATATCCCTGAGGTATATGCTGAATTATTTAGTTTCTTGACCAGTCGTAATGATTTGCAAATAATCAATTATGATTGATTTTTGTTGTCTGATTTTCATGGGTCTCAGATGTTTCCAGACCTGAATAAGATTGTGTTCTTGGATGATGATGTTGTAGTACAACGTGACTTGTCATTTCTATGGGAGTTGGACCTCAATGATAAAGTTGTTGGCACAGTTTTCAATGTTTTAGAGGTAGGAATTACTCCCATCAATTCAATCTTCGGTTTGGGAATCGGTTGTTTGGTCTCTTGTTAACGAATCAATGAGAGAAGCAATGCCAGTTTCATTAAAACAGAGGAAAAGTGGTGAGGAGTTGGCAATCACAGCGTGTTCTGATGATATGCTTATTATATATATGTTTTTTACAATGTTTGTGCAATTAATTTTGCTGTTGGATAATTTTTTGTACTAAATCAATTTTGTATGACCAAATGTTGATATTATAACTAATATGATAATTTTATTTTATTTAACAGAATGTCATTTTTGGATCCTCATCAAGCTTCTAGCGTTGCGGGTTGCGGCGTTGATGACGATGATAACATAACGGACTTCTTTTTTTATATTTCATTTGATTGGTTATAATATAAAAATATCTCATTTGTGGATGATTGTATTGGGATGTTATATTAGATAATTTTATTAAAATAATGTAACTTTCGGGACGATTGTATTATGATGTTTCATTTGTTTGGTTTAACTTTCTCTTGTAAATACAGAGTGGAGGCTTATATAAATGTAAATGTTGAATATAATACCCTTGTTTTTATGGACTATTTTTGTATATGTTCTTAGGATTTAAATAGTCTGATAAGAATAATTGAATTTGTTTAAATTCAGGATATTGGATCTTGAATAATTTTTTTTAAATATGTATTAATATTAGTAACAGAAATTTACCGTTACTAATTCAGCATTTTACCGTTACTACTAGTAACAGAATTTTACCGTTACTATTAGTAACAGAATTTTCCGTTACTAATTCTGAATTTTACCGTTACTATTAGTAACCGAATTTTCCGTTACTAATTCTGAATTTTACCGTTACTATTAGTAACATAATTTTTCGTTATTAGCTTCGTGCCCGACGCCTTTTTTCTAACGAAAAAATTATGTTACTAATATTTTTAGTAACGGTAAAATTGTGTTACTAATGGCATGTTTTGGTGTAGTGCAGGTCCTTTTTAGCTAAACGAGTTAAATCTCTAACGTTCACATGACCTAGACGTTGGTGCCACAGATCCATAGGAGTGATCGTGGCGCTGTTGCAGACAAGTGAGGACATGGGCTCAGTCCCATAGCAATTATCCTCTGTCCTCACCCCTCGCACTAAAAGTTTACCGGCTTGATTATATACATTACAAGCGTCCCGATCAAAATTTACGACAAAGTCATCGTCGCACAACTGGATAATGCTGAGAAGGTTTTCTTTCAAACCTTTGACATACAAAACATTCTCTAGCTTAGGAAATCATGTTAACTCTACATTACCACGTCCTACAATGCTAGACTTTCTCCCATCTCCAAAGGTGACTCTACCTTCCTTATACTCCTCTAGGTAGGTAAAAAATGAGACATCACCTGTCATATGTCTGGAGCACCCACTAACAAAATACCACTGTGAGGTATTATGTGCTTTGAGAGAGACATGAACAACAAAGGCCTTTTTATCTTTCTTAGGTACCCAAGAAGTGGTGACCTTTTGTTTACCTTTTGTTGTTGTTGGTTTTAGCCGGAATGTGAGAAGCATTCACCGACGGCAAAGACATCCGTCGAAATTCCTCCATCAAACTCTGAGACGTGGCAGCTAAAAACTCAACTCGCTCTCTCAGACAGGTAAAATCATCAGTATGCTGAGGTGGAGTAGTAGTACATTGTGTCTGACCCATACTACAGTAAAACTCCCTGAGGTGGCCTTTTCTTTTGTAATATGTACAAAAGAGCACAGTCTTAGGCGGACCTTGGTTTGCTTTTCTTGGTCAAACTTTCCTTCGAGGTTTTTGACTATGTCCATAAAGAGTGGTAGTAAACTCAGGTCTAGGTGCAATTTGGGACGTGGAGGCATCATCATAACCAATTCCCTGCCGATCACCAAAACCTAAAGCAGGGCCGAGGAACATCTTTCCCATCTTCCCAGATATTTCCTCGATTTGTACCTTGACTTCTCGTGATCTCTCTAGATCATGAGTAAGCTGGTCAACAAGGGTTTCAAGTTTCTTTCGAGTCTCCATGGAGGAATGAAGCTCACTCGTAAGGCTAGCCACTTGTTTAGTCAAGTTTTCTCTCTCTTTGTCAAAACAACTCTCTCTTTCTCTAAACAAACTCTCTATCTCTCTAAACAAACTCTCTCTCTCTCAAGGTGGTGCAGGTGGAGGACTCTCTCTCTCTCTCTCGCTTTTCTTAAATGTTCCTCTAAACCGGTGATCTTAAGAACTAACGCTTTGTTACGCTTTTTAGTTTTAAATACCTCATAATATAACTCAGCGTAGGCGCGTTGAATATCACTCTCGCTCTCACTTGTGTCATCCTCCCCCTCACTCACATCGATCTCACTGTCGAGGTGTCCCTATGATGCAACATCCTCATCGTCGTGAGGAGTACTATAAGTACTCACATGACTAGCCATGAATGCGGTGAAGTTACACTCATGCGGTGACTCGTCTCCAGAATCCACCGACTCGATCTCACTGTCGTCGCTAAGGGTAGCATTAAGGACAGCTTTGCCCTTTTCTCTGTTAAGACGTGTGGCACACTCAAAGGCTCTATGACACCTACCGTCGTACTCAAAGCATCTCTCACTTTCTTTAATGGGAGGATCTTTAAAAACTTTATCATTTTTCTTTTCAGACTTATTTTTCTCAAACTTCTTTTTATCTTTAAAATTACCATTTTTCTTGAATTTGAGAATTCTCTTGAAATTTTTTGCAAATAGGTCCAAATCATCTAAGTCAAATCACACTCAGAATCTGACGTGTCAGTCTCTCTCTTCCTAGATGACTCTACCCTCTTTCCTTCCGTCCCCTCACTCTCTCTCTCCTGGGCATTAAGTGAAATTCCCATATCTTTAGACTTGACAGTTTTAGGGAACATATCAATTTCATATGTTTGCAAGTCTCCTACAAGTTCCTCTAATTTTAGCATATATAAATTACCCATAGAATTTAGCACAGTGACTTTGGGGATAAAACGCTTGGGCAATGATCTAAGAATATTTTTAACAACTCTAGCATTAGGAATGTGTTCACCAAGATTAAATCTAGTATTAACAATATCAGATAGCCTAGCATAAAAATCATCAAAACATTCAGTTTCATGCATGGTGGTGGTTTCAAATTGAGTTGTTAAATTTTGCAGTTTAGACTCTTTCACATCATTAGTTCCTTCATGAGTAAGTTGCAAAACATCCCATGCCTCTTTTGACGTGGTGCACGTCATGATACGTCGGAACTCATCAGAAGTGATGGATCCGAAAATAGCACTTAAACCTTTAGAATTAAAAGATGACCATTTAAATTCTTCTTCAGTCCAAGTAGTGACAGGTTTTAAATTTGTCACATTTTCAACAGTCACGGAGGGAGGAGCCACCCTCTTTCAACTAAAATCCAGACACGTTTATCTATGGCCTTTAAAGCAGACTTCATGCGGGCTTTCCAGTATGCATAGTTTGTCCAGTAAAAAACTGGCATTTTATTATATGATTTCTCCATTGAACACGCTCTTTTTCAAAAATCAATTTTTCAGAAAATTGATATCTTAGAAAAATTTTGCGGAAAATTACACGGTAAAATTGTGTAACTGGCTCTGATACCAATATGAAAGAGTGCGTGTGCGTCCACATAGAGATATTATTTAATTAAACACAGTTTTATCAGTGAAGTCCTAAACATACAGCTATATGTGGTTGAACAAGATGATGAAACATGAAACAACATTCAAACACACACATGTGAGGAAAAATCCCCCAAAGGGGCAAAACCATTTATTTTCATTATAATATTGTAACATACAAATTCTCGGATTATAATGAAAATACAGTGACACAGAATTACCCGCAGGTGTCGGATTTGTAGTCGGCGGATGAAACTTTCCCTTTCCAGGAGGGCAGCAATGAAGAAGAAGGAAGGTCTTCTCCACAAGGGTATAAACAGACACACGATAGTGTTCTTGGTTTGCAAACAGATTCACAAGGGTTTGGAAAGTTGTGTGAATCGAAACATGAGTCTTGGGACTCACAAAGGTGAAGAATTAGAGTTTTTGGACTCTGAAAATTGTCTATGAAAGTCTTACTAAAAAAATCCCCGAAGTTGGTTTATAAAAGAAAAACCTAGGCCGGAAATATCTGAACACGATCTGCACGATTTTAACCCAGGCGGATCGGTCCGCTTCTGATCCGGACCGGTCCGAGGTCGGATCGGTTCTTTTTTTAAATAGGGCTTCTTCGGTTCGCAATCGGTCCGGGGTCTACTGGTTTGAAGCATAAGCGGATCGGTCCGTCTTGAGGCGGATCGGTCCAGTGCGGACCGGTTCCTTTTTAAAATAGGCGGACCAGTCTGGCTGACTAGAAAACTTATTCCTTGAATTCTTTGATATTCGAATCCGTTGATGACGATGTGATCTTGAATTTCTTCAACGATGTAACGGCATATGACATACACATAAATAATGGACAAAATGTCCTTACACTAGCTCATGTTGCAAAAGTTTACAGACCCCCAAGTGTACTTCAAAAGAGTTTTTTTATTTCCTTACCAAGAAATCTTTGGGGGGTTTAAGGGGGGATATTACCTAACTCATATAACATAGTGAAGAACAAACACAAGAAAAAATTCATTGGAAAATAAAGAAAAATAAATAATAAGGAAGAAGAAGTCAAAAATTCTAAAACACAACAATTAACTTTAAAGATGGGAGAGTTACAAGTTCTACAACAATGGAACTATGGCCAAAACAAAGTACATTTATTAAATATCCTATTAGGGCTTGGGATTCATAATATCATCCTTCAAAAGAGTCTCAGTTGATTCCTTAACAGAGGGGTCTACATAGATTTAGTTTATACGGATAAGGGGGCAGATGTTTCCATCTCTATGAATAAGCTTTAGTCTATCACTATTAGAATTATCCTCAGTAAAATTAGGGACTTTATCAAGGAGACAAAAGACATCAACTTTAGGGGAGAGCTATCAAACCTTAACCTTACAGTTCTCAAAGTATAAGGACAATTTTGGAAAAAGGAATCCTCGATAGTCATCAAAGCTCAGATAATCATCAATCTGACTCCTTGTTATATAGGTTATCTTTCCTAGAATCCAATGTGCTTGACCTGAATCCTATATAGATCTTAATGTAATTTCAATCCCTCAATCATCATATGGTCAACCAAAGTTCAATGAGTCTATGTCCTTCGCCGCATGCTGGAGTTTTTCATTCTCACCCTGGAGCTTGAGAACGTCATCTTGGAGGTCCTCTATAACCCTACTATGCTGGATCAAAGCCTCATCATTGGACCTCTCAGCCTCAGCTAGTGATTTCAAAAATGAAAAAAGTAAAGTTTCACTGTTATAAATGGATTTCTAATTCAAAAGGTAGGTCTGCTCCAGAGAATTGATTTAAGCCATGAGGTTCACCCATTCATCCTTCAAAGTGACCATCTCCAAATAATGGTCACATATGCTCTAGTGAAGCTCCATCTTGGCCAAGCCCCACTTCCCATCCATTAGTAATGCCTTAGTCCATGCCCTTTAACCCTGAATGACATCATCCATGAGGGCCTCAGTCAAATATTGGTCCTGAAATATAAGAAAAAGTGTAACAAGAAGGAAAATTAAACATAAGTGATAACATAAGAAGTAAAGAAGTTTGAGGTTAACTTGCCAAGGGTGTGGACTAACTCCTTAGAAATCTCTAAGTCCACTCTTCCTCTCTACGTGAACATCATCTCATAATAATTAGTCCTCATCAACAGCATCATAGCTTCCACAATATAGGAATAAGAATTTCTCTCTTATGAAGATGACAAATGAGATTACTTGTCACCTTCAGAGAGCTTCAACCTTCCATGTACCCACTAGACTAGCCAACACTACTAGAAATAGATACTTTTACGGTGGAGAAAAAAGGTCATAAAAGGTAATTTATGGCGATTTTCGAAGCTTTAAAAATCGTCGTAAAGTTTTGTGTCATAATAAAATCGGTGTTGACGAAACCGTCATAACAAACCATCCTATTACGACGGGTTTTTGTACAAACTGTCATTAACAATAATACCATGTTCATTGAGCCATTATTATAAATGTATGTAAATAACATATATTAATAAAACAAGTCATAAAAAGTACTTATTACGACAATTACTTTGTTCATTATAATGGCAGCGTACATAAAACCGTCATAAAACAGTTATAAAAAGTACCTGTTACGACATTTTTATAATTACCGCGTAAACCGTCATAAAAGTTGTTTTTTTTTTCTTTTTTTTTTGAATTTTATTATACTATTCCAATATCCCAAACATGTTATGCATAAAACTACGATCTATCAATTCAGAACATAAATTTCCATATTCAAAGTCGCAAATTCTAAGTAACAATATATTTGAAATTAAAGAAAAGATGTCATTTATATTTGAAATTAAAGAAAATAAATATACACCAACAGTCTCCCAATTGACTTCTATACAACTCACAAACAAAAAGATATATAAAACGACCATACTATACACATAAAAACTAGCAAATTAAATAGTAAAATTAGCTCCATTCCTATAGCATGGAAACCCAATTTATCAACAGCTACATCGGATACACAATAGGCAACAACGGGATCGATATTTGAACACAAGGAGGAAACAAATAACAATTAACAACTAAAATATATTAACCATATAAAGAATATAGCTCAAACAATAATGACATTCTAATATAATATAGAGCATTAAAAAATAAACATTTGCATAATTTTAAAGTTAATTTTTACTTCATTCTTTATTAAGGCACGGGAGAGATAAATGGGGAAAATATCATGAAAATTTTCGCAGAGTTTTCTCTGTTTTTTAATAATCCAAAATAATATGAAATTTTTAATCAACACCCATATAAAGCCCAATATGGGCAGTCACCATCAACAACAATATAAATCCCATCCCGGGCATTCACTATCGCCCTGCTTATTCATTATCAATAATAATAAAATAAATACCACCCTGGGCATTCACAACCACCAACAATATTAAGGCCCAAATGAACATCATAATTAAACATTTGCATAATCTCAAAGTTTATTTTTACTTTATTATTTATTGACGCATGGAAAAGATAAATGGGAAAGATTTTATGGAAATTTCGATAGAGTTTCCTATGTTTTTTAATAAATCAAAATTAAACATGTCATGTTTAACCAACCACAATAATATAAAGCCCACCCAGGGCATTCATCATCATCATCAACAACAACATCATAAATCCCATCGTGGGCATGCACTATCAATAATAACAATACAAATATCACCATGCACATTTAATTCGAACTCTAGTTTGGCATCCCAGACTGAACGAGTGACAATCGACTCGACATCCGTAGGAGGGTCAACTTGCGTTGTTCATTAACATTTTATTATTTAATATAGAGTTAAAATATATCAAAGCATTATGGTACTGTCATATTTAAGATAAATTGAGATTATTCAGTTACTTTTATAGTAAATGCTATGATGAAACTGTGAAGTAAATGCTAGAAACCATGTTCAGGGAATTTGAAGCAATATAATGGAAAATTGGATAACTCTGCTCGGTATAATAGAAAACATGTTATTTTTGTAAAATCAAATCCCATCAGATCTGAGAAGAACTCCCAAACCAGTTGAATCATATGGAACTCTAAGAAAAATAATTGATAGTTGTGACAGTAATAGATGTTGTGGTGGTTGACTGAAACATCATCATAGAATACCTTATTTATCCCTTTCCAAATCTCTCAACACACTACACTAGTTATAACCTGAATAATGAATTTCATCATTGTTTAATTTTTTACCAGCAGACTACAAGAAGGAAAAATAATGTTGTTCAAATCTGATGTAAACAACCATGATGTGTGTGGATACATATATGCCTTACAATTAAATAGATAAATGTAAACAGTTGCACCATGTAAGGAATATAAATGTTCTGCTAGTTTAAATGTTAACAAATAGTTTTTTAGTTCACTAAACAAAACATGTTTCTATCATATATAGACTACGAAACTATGAGCATAATTAATGGAGAAACACAACTTATAAATTATAGAAATCTCCATATTTCAGGTCCTAAACGATCTTTTTAGCTAAAAGTCAAAACATAAAGTGCATTCCTTAAAAATAAAGTCAATCAGCTAATCAAACACATCCCTAAAATAACTACATTTTGATCTAATTGTCTACCCAAGTCCCCTCGCAATCTATTCTCGCATATGTGGATGGAGAGTTGTCAATTTCCTCAACATTTGGCAATGATCTACTCGATACATAATCTCCAATGCAACCAACAATGTAGTCTTCATTGTTATCATCAATATTATATACTCTTTGAGGAGTTGCTAAAGTAATTGACCATTTAGGATCGAGTTGGTCGGGTACATAAAAAACTTGCTTGACATGAGAAGCTACTATAAATTGGTCATTCTGAGGGCCAACCTTACTAAGTTCAACTAATGTGAAATAAAGTTCCTCAATCTTAATGCCGTTGTTCTTGTCACATCAATTGCAATTGAAAACTGGAATCTTAAATGTTATGTAATCAAGCATCCAATTTTCAGTAATGACGCCGTAATAGCATTGATTTGAAACCCATGAATTCTTATTTTTACCACCAGAAACCTGCATCATTGTGGCAACAATGCTCACTCCACTATTTTAGTTGACTCGATCAGCATCACGTTGCCTTGTATTATAACGACATCCATTAATTACATAACCGGGAAATTTTATTATGTCTCGACATGGTCCTTGAGACACCCATTTTAAGGTATCTGAAATGTTGTTGCCCACTTGTTGAATTTCGTCAACCTGATTTTTGAGAATGTTAGTTAAAATAATAAAAGTTATTTAGAGTCTTACTTTTTATAAATTAATCATACCCTTTGACGTAACTAAACAATAAAAGCCTTGTTGTTCCCATTTAGTAACCATTTTTGTTTTTGCGGTTTTGAGGATATTTTTGCCTCAAGCTCTCCATGTGCTCCCTATTTATTAAAATAAAATATACAGTCAACCATGAAGATCCTATGCTTAAAGAAGAAAATAGTTCTTATTATAATGAAATATATAATACTTACTTTATATAAGGTTGGACATCTTTTTTATTTTCCAACACATGTCGATATGCTTGTTCCCATAATAACTCATCCACTTAAATGAAATTACCACTACCTATTGGTTTGCCATTTTGTATTTCATCATCATCATCATCATCATTATTCCTCATATTTCTACCAATTGGAACTCTAATTGCATCGAGTCCGTGTAATAACTCGATATAAAATTCAATCGCCTCGTCTACAATATAACATTCCGTAATACAACCTTCTGGATGATTTCTATTGTGCACTTGACCTTTTATCACTTTCATGTTCCACATCAGTGTTAAAAAAATTAAATAGTATTCAATAATTGACATGTTATTGATTAATTTCATAATTGTAAGCACAACTTACCTTTCAAAAGGGTATATCCATCATGGAAAAACTGGAACATAAAGTTTAACCTCTCTAATAAGATGTACCATTAAATGCACAATGATGTCAAAGAATGTGGGAGGGAAGTATTTTTCTAGCAAACACAGAGTTATCATAATATCGTTCTGAATTTCTTTTAATTTTGACACATCCACTACTTTTGCACAAATACCATTAAAGAAGAAGCAAATTCTAATAATCGCATATCTCACATGCTTTGGTAACACATATCGTATTGCAACGGGAAGTATTTTTTGCATTAGTATGTGACAATCATGGGAATTAAGACCAAACAGTTTCAGTTATTCCATGGAAACATGATTTGCAAAATTCGAGGAGTACCCATCGGGGACCTTAAGTCATCGCAAAATTTCACAGACCTTTATTTTCTCTTACCTCGATAACGTATAACAAGTTGGTGGAAGATAAGTGTGTTTAAAATTATATTGTGGTGCCAATTCATCCCGAATTCCCATGTATACAAGATAAAGACGAATCTTAACTCCATCTATTGCTTTTCCAAGAACGTTAAGTAAGGTCCCTATGATGCTGTCACAAACATTCTTCTCGATGTGCATGACATCCAAGTTGTGTCGAATAAGAAAATTCTTCCAATACTCAAGCTCAATGAATATGGATTTTTTCTTCCAACATACGAAAACAACATTATCATTTTTGGAGGAAGCACTACCTTCAACGTGGTCTTCACGATGCTTTATCTTTATTTTTACAATCTTTTTTAAACCCTCCTTTCCCCAAGATGCCTTAATCCTTACCAATTTTTTAACACTTGTTCACCACTTAACGGTTCAGGTTGTACTAGAAACTTTTGCTGACCATTGAAAGCCTTTTTTTCTTTCAAAATGGATGGTCATATGGACGAAATATTCTATGCGACACACACACACACACACACACGCACATATATACATATATATTTTTTTAATTAGAATTTTTTAATCTAATAGAATCGATTTCTTCAACACCAATTGAACATGCATAATATCCCTTTTCATCACAACCACACAAATTCCCATATGCATGAAAATCATTAATAGTTTATAAAAGTATAGCCTTTAACGTAAAAGATTCTTGTTGGTAAGCATTATAAGCCTGAACACCTTCACGCCATAAAGTTTGTAAATCTTCAATTAATGGTGCCAAGTAAACATCAATATCATTTCATGGATGTCGTGGACCAAATATCAACATTGTAAACATAAAAACATTTCTCCTTGTGCTCAACGAAGGATGAAAATTTTAGCTCATCAACATAAGTGGCCAACAACTATACCTACTGCTAAGAGAACTATGTGGGTTGATCCCATCAGCTGAAAGTCCTAACCAAAGGTTTCTTGCCTCCTTCCCAAACTCTGGCCACTTCTTGTCTACCAACTTCCATGATTGAGAATCTTCCGAGTGATGCAATTTACCATTAATTTCTCTTTCATCTGCATGCCATGTCAAATCTTTTGATGTTTGAATAGATTGGTACCATCATTTAAATCGTGGAATAGGAAAAAAATACCACAACACTTTTGAAGGCACACCCTCCTTTGGCTTAGTCGTATTCTTCCTTAATTTACACCTTGAAGATACTCACGTAGGGCATATAGAAGCATCGGCATACTCTTTTCTATAAATTATGCAATCATTAGGACACGCATGCATTTTTTCTTAGGCCATTCAAAAAATCGATAATGTTTTAATAGCCTTTTTCGTAGTTATAAGCAATTCAGTATCTTCTAGAAACATGTTTCCTTATAATAATTCCAATAACTTTGAAAATATTGTATCGGTCCACCCACTCCTTACTTTCAAGTTAAAAATATTTACCAATGCTGATAATTTAGTAAACATTTTACAACCCCTATATAAAGGCTTTTGAGCATCGTTAAACAATTTTGCAAAGCTTTCAGGATCTCCCATAAAATCCTCACATGCAGCTTGAACCATCTCCATTGTGTTTTCAAGATCCTATAGAGTCTCCATCACATAATCTTAAAGGTTTGGATCACATGTGTCACCATTAGGTGGGGTCACATTTTTATCAACTTCTCCATGCCATATCCATGTACGATAAGTTTTATCAAAACCATTCACATATAAATGATTTTTAAGCACTTTTAGACTCAAATTACATCCATTCCCACATTTAGAGCATGGGCATGGGATGTAATTACTCCCCTTTCCATGTGCTTAGAAACTCTAAAAAATCCTTAATCCTTAATCCATTATTCATATTCATTTGATAATCTACTCATGAAAATCCAAGATCTATCCATCGCAAATGGATTGTGATCTCAAAGCGCACCTACTCACATCCAAGAGAGATAACATGTAGCTATATTGTGATACATTAATTGAGTATTAAAAGGAAACCCATTAAAAATAATGGAAACTAAGCCAGTTAGGCAGGTTAATAAAATGCAAGTTGTCATGAATAAAAGGTAATATTAACTAAAAATTCCAGGTGTATGCTTAGTCAAAAGATAAAGAAAGTCGTGATGATAAAGTGAATAATTTCTCTTATAAGGAAAGAAGAAGAAAAAAAACATGGCGAGATCACATCATATAGAATAACACTAATAATAATATAGTTCATAGTCAAACCCAATACTTAATAGATTGTCCCAAAAAACAACACTCTAAATAAGCATTCTGCGACTTTACATTAATTGTGAAACCACCTTCCAAATTACTTACTAAGCGCTAAACCCCTAGTTAGAGATTATAATGATATAAAACTAATATAAAAATTTATAAAATTGTAGAAACATTCATCTTTGTTTTCTAGGATACGTTTTTCACAACCTATGTCTTTGTTCTTATTTAAGTTTTACTTCATTAATGAGGAAAATAGGAAATGGTTGAAAAAGATAGTTTTTATTTTATTTTTATCACTTTATTGTGTTAGGTATTGCTATTGAGGTTTTAAATGACGTGTCCTTAACATTTGATTTCAATTGTTTGGTTCATACTTTTCTTATACTCTTTTTTAGGTTCAATATGTTTTTATGTGGCATACCCAAATCTCCCTCAATCATTGTACATGTATCTTAAAGCCATTGATGCACTTATTGTATAGATACACAATTAAGAAAAAAAACTTTTTATTTGTTCCAATATAATTTTATGTTTGTATCTATGCTCTAATTAGTTATTCATTTTTTTGATGTTTTCATCAAATGAATAACCTCTCGACTCAACTATTATATGTTTTTAGTTTATTTTTCCTCTGCTTTTTATTTGGTCATTAGTATTATTTCATACATAGTATTATTTTCTTCCTATTTGATAGCTAATTGGAACTGTGTGTTGGTATGCATTTTTTTACCTATGGAAGATTACTGTTAAGATAAAAAATGATAAGAAGACTATGTTTTTTTTTGTGTGTAGTAGCTGCCCTGATGCAAGCTAGAATAACTTTAAGGATACAATTGGAGTGCCATTAGCAGCCCTGATGCAAGCTGAAGGGTTGCAGTAGCAGTAATATGAGAATATAAGGGAGACGCGAACTGCATAGAAGGGATGCAATAGCAACCTTGATGTGATCTAGAAGGTGATTCTAAATACTGTGTCTATAGTTCAAAGTTTTACCCCTGCTTTGTTATAGGTTGGAGTCTCAAATGTGTCTCGCATATTAATGCCAAATAATAACATAGTGATATTGTACCAAATAAGAATGTGTACATCTTTTTTATTAAAGCAGGTGACTCGCCTCTCAGTTAGCATTAAGAAGCATGAACAAAAACTATATAAAAATCTCAAGAGGTGAAAACAGAACTGCATATAAGCATTTGATTGAACAGAATTAAGTGAGCATATACGAGCTTTATATAACATCTATGTATTTCGATCTGACAGAAACATGAAATTTTGTATAAGAAATTTTATTTGATACATAATTCTATTTTCCGATTTAGATTTTAAAGTTAAGGTTTAGGACTTCAATTCTAAAAAGAAAAAACAAATGCACCCATTGTTCATTTTTACTCTTTTTTATTATCCAAAATTATAATATCCTACTTAGTTCACCAATTTTTTGTCTTCAGTTAGAATCCCTTGCTGACTATTATTTCAATATTCATAATTGTTTATCGTACACTACGACCAATATTAAGAACATCGTATAAAATTACTGTACTCATGAGAGTAATTGAATTATTCTTTTGTTAGTGGTTAATCTGACTAAGGATTAATTATGACATATTTGACATAATTTGTGATGTCCTAGACAATATTAATACGACAAATGGGGGCCTATTGATGCACACTCACACTCAAATGATTGTCATTTCTTCTATCTGTATGCTTGATTTTTATAAGAATTACAATTCATTTGATTTCGAATGATGTCTATATCATTATATGATCTGAGGTCAGGAATGATTTTTCTTTGGAAACAGAAAAGTGATGAGGTTGTTAATTGCCTAGGTGTTGACTATGATTTCAAGAAATAGAAGATTGCCCTAATTGAAGTCTACAAGAACAATAAGTTACTGCCACTTGATTTGCTTCCCAAGAAAACCAAAGCCATCCGCAGACGTCCAATCAAGATATACACAAACTCTCCTAATTGCAAAAACCAAGACAATAGAGAAAGTGCATCCATTGCCCCCGGAACACCAAAGCCGAGATAATAAACAAAGAGCTAAGATAAGGGAACATGAATCATAATTTGGAAAATTTAGAGCCATGCAATAATCATGTTTTTCAATTGTATATGTGTGATTTTTATAAAACGATGATAAGAATATTATGGCTCGCGCATCGCGCGGGTTTATACCTAGTTAAATCTAAATTATTAAGAAATTGATAATGTCACTGAAAACACTTGGAAATGTGATAATGTTGATTGCATTTACTATAAATGCTATATCATTTTGACATATGACAGTGCTCATTATAAATGAGCCCTGGAGTCAACCATAAAATGAAAATCATAAATTTTGAGTTTCGTTTGATCATTTTACTTCACGCATTTTCCATATTTTGTTAAAGAAGTTTAATATTGTCCAATAAGAGGGGAATATGGATTTCTTCCTATAGCTTCGTCTAATGGACCTAGGAGACGTGGTTTATTCTTTGATACTCAATGCATATGACCATGGTATACGAGTATTAAAACATGCTCAACATGTTAGTTGTTTTTAGTGTTTGGTCACTGCTTTAATGATCTCAATGCATTTGTGTCTAGAAGTAGAACCTTTGTTATTAAAAAATGACATGAATTGTGTCAACGTCAATTGAGGGACTTACATGGTTCAAAGTTGCGGTATCGGTTTATGACTCGGACGCTCAATTTTTGACTCGATTTCGATATCGGTGTCGATCTCGGGCGATATGCAACTATACACTATATAGAGAACTCAAAATTTTTTTGAAATAAATACAAAAAAGTAAAGAAAAATAAGAAAAATAGTATGGCTCAAGTTTAAATGGGGGATAACCCCTTTTATAACACTACAAGAAACAAAATGAGAGACTTAACCAAAAAACCCTATTGGCGACCATGAAATATTATATATCCCATACCAAAATGAAAGCGATTGCTCCGTTCGTGACCTGGATGCAAAATCGAGGCTTAATTGAGTGAGTTAGAAGTTGATATAGAGAGATTGATGCTTCGTAACTTATACCATTTCGGTCGATATATCACCGATATAGGTAGATACTACTGTGATATCACCAATATGATATGATACTACTGCAATATCGCCGATATGAGACGTTACTACCAATTAATTGCCAATATATGGTCGATTCACACCAATAATAGAAAACTTAACTCGTAACTCGAAATTGGATCTATGGGTACCAATACCTAGTCAACTCAGTCATAACGTCACGGTGCCAACCTTGACTTTGAAACATGGGGACTTAATTTCTTAGTTTTACACGTGTATTAAATTAAATCTGTTAGTTTTACATGGATTGTGTCAATGCCAATAATTACTCAGGTTCAAAAATTTCATCTTTTAAAAAATCTTCTTTTTTAACGCAATCAACATTCTTTTAACACTTCTTTACACCTTTACAATCTTTATGTACGCTTCATCTTAGACATGACTTTAATATTCTTTTAATTTCAAGTAACATGGGGTATTTTAAAAGTTAAAGGGGCTTATCTTAAATAACATGGGGTATGCCGGTGCCACCAGTGGGGATCATTGTGAGAAATTCTACCTCAAGCCACCACCGACCAAAAGTCATTGACCATCCTTAAGCCGCCATTACGAAAGCCTCAGAATGGTAATATTGGCAATTTTATATTTCATTCTCATTTTTCAATTCACAAGTGCAAATATTTTTATTTTTGTCTACAATTTTTTTTTATCTCGACTAATTCTTTGATGCGTGGTTTGGACAACACATTTTAAATAATTACGCACTTTCTCAATATCATGATAACATAAATAAAAAAAAGGAAAATAAAGGACTATTTTCTTAAAAGCACAATAAACTTTACATATTTTTTCAGCATATAATTTAACTGCTCTTTTTAGTTCAGAAAACAACATTGAATAATATTGTTGCATATTCATACTCAAATTCTTCATTGTTCTTTGTTGTTGCATGTTGTAGGACCATTGGACCTAAAGGAGAGAGATGGTGATGAAGAGATTAAAATTTTCGTAGTAAAATTAAGTACTTGATTGTGTTTGTGTTTAGGTTTGAAAATTTTATATACTAAATAAGATTTCGTGGAATTAATTATGCGGATAAATTCTTTTAAAAACATGTTACCGAAGTTCGTATTATTAAGCCAGTCATGTTCATTCGATAAAGCATGAAATACAGATAACACACCAAAATTAGTTAGGACAAATAATGTTCCAGAGAATAAGTATGCCATACAAATTTCAGAATAACATGAATAACCTATGTGTCCATATCCTGAAATTAACATTCCTGATAGTTGAAGAACTTTAACTCGATCGAGATAACAGCTCATAGGCTTTAATAATTGCAAATTTACCCTTAAGAAGTAATCTATTAGTAGTTAAAATCTATAAAGTTTTTTATCTCCTTCATGAGTTGCAAGTTAAGTTGTGGATTAGATGATGAAAAATTAACATAAAACAACAAATCCCCCGCACGCTCCATACGTACAGAGAGAACAATAGTGGTGTTCGAGATGTTTGGTGTAAGTTTACTTTTATATTATTATTTTTGAAATTTTGTCATTATATATTTGGAAACAACACTCATCATCATTCAAGTCCAATTAGAGAATTGTATGCATTGAATTTTTTTTATGATTAATGTCATACTCTATTCCTCCCTAAAATTAATTTGTGTCTAAAGATGGTATTTTTTAATTGCCTCACTATTCATTCATTGATGAATTAATAATAAATAAATTTAATGTTATATCTTTTTTTTGGGGAGAATTGTTATAATTTACAATTTCAGTGTAAAAAATTGAAAATTATAAATTGACATTGTAAAAAAAAATTATAAATACAATGTATATGAAAATTTTACTACCTTGAAAGGGTCAAAACTACTCTAAATGTATATCATTAACTTATATAATGTCATTCATTAGAAGTATATTATTTTTGCAAAAAGCCAAACACTAGTATATTATAAATTTAACTGTGTCGCATTGTAGAAAAAAATTATAAGTCGGTAGGCATCACATGGGACTATTGGCGAGTGGGAAATAGAAGTGTATGTTGTTACCTAAAACTGAGTAACATATGATAATTCAAAATTACCTCAATAAACTTAAGAAACAATAAATTTGAGCAATGTGAGTTCTCAATTAAGTTGCGACAACGATCACTCCCATGAGAAAAAATAACTAACAATTCAATGACATAGTATGATAAATTCTGTTAGGGATTGTAATGTAACCAAATTATTAAATTTCAAGAAAAACATAATCGTAACAACACCAACAACAACAACAACAACTACCTACCCATGTATTAATTGATTCTCGAGATAAGGAAAGGGTAAAACAAATTCTTCAAGCCGATATGGGTGGAACCACCTGTACAGAGTGGGACACGATTGAAGAAAAGGGTGTGCGGGTTGAAGAAAAGTGAGGGATGTTGTTGTTGTGGGATGCGGGTTGAAGAAGAGGATGTGATGCGGTTGTTGTGGGATGTGGGTTGAATAACATAGTGGGGATAAGGGAGACTAAAATTTGAAGAAGAGGGGATAAGGGATGCGAGTTGGGGAGAAGTGGGTATCTCTAAAATTTGAGATTGTTACAATTCTTGCCTCCAAATTGTTTCTCCCTCTTGATATTTTTGCTTAAAATGGGTGATAAATAACTAAATAAGTTTATTAAAAAAACTATTGATTTTACAAATTTTATTTAATATTACCATGGATATAAAACTGTCATAAAAAATAAATATATTATATACAAGTTAAAATATTACGGTCATAAAATATCATATGGATAAGACCCAATTATATATACGGGTCATAATTAGTTGTTTAAATGAAAAAGGGTAAAAAAATTATGAAATAATAATATTTATTATGAAGGTTTAATTAAAATGGTCATAAAATTGAATTTTAAAACTGTCATAAAAGGGTATTTTTCTACTAGTGCAGAGACATTAAGATAAGCCCCATACTTGTTCTTCTCCTTCAAAATGGACTCCTCATAAAACTTCAGAGGGGTCCTAGATACTTCATTCACCTTCACATTGGGACCATTAGATTTTTTCACGAAAACCATTTAAGATGAGGGGCTGGAAGTCCCTTAAAATAGAATGTTCACTCTAAGTTTCCCGAAAGGATCCACCTGCCCCTAATAATGCTTACAGCAAGGTCATAATTTTTACAATCATCTCCAATGAAGGGTTCTAATTCAAATTAGACCTTGGCTCAGACTCGGATATCAGATTCACAAAGGGCAAATAAATCTCCATAATAGTGTGGAATTTTATGCACTTCACGACCTTAGACCTCTTCCCCTTTTCATAATAGAGGAGCAGAAGCCATCTTTGCCTGATGTTTAGATATATTCCTTTGATCACGTTCATCTGCTGAGTCCATTACAACTTAAAGTTAGTAAATCAAATTTAAGAAAAGGTAAGGATAAGAGACACAGAAAAGGTCAATATGCTTATATGGTGAACAGTCAGAATCAAGGATGATCACATTCTTCATGGGGTAGGACTTGATCTATTCTAGGAGGTATCTCGGTGCCTTTTTTAGTACTTTAATCTTCACCCTTACCAGCCTTAGTCATAAAATAATAAAGATCCAAACCTTTAGAATCCTTAACAGTTATGGCCTTACACACCCTTCAAACCAAGACAAAAGCTTCGACCCCTTCCACCTTTCCAGCTACCATATTAGGAGCTTCAGCCACACTTTTATTGCCTTTGGTTGAGGTTATGCAGATGATTATGGGAGACCAAGAAATCAAAGGGAGTGAATGTAAACTTACGAGCCTTTGCCAGCCTATCAGTCTCATATTTATTGGGATCAACTAGTAATGTAAAAGAATAAATGTAATGGGACCCCCACCAAAGTAAGAAGGGGTTAGAATTAAAGAAACGACTTACCCAGTGCCATGGGAGAACATTAAAAAGTACGTCATCTAATCTTCTCAACATGGTCTGGGGTGGACCAAGCTCCACCAACGAAGAAAAACCTCTCATCTTATTATTTTTGGGCATTATTGTTCTCCCCCACAAAAGGATAGGTGCTTTTGGGGCAAAGTAATTAAGATGTTGGTCCTCAGGTTCGCTTTTCTCCTGGAATATCTATAGGTTAAAGAAATGAGTTGGTGTAGAATCAAATTTTCCCCCATTAGCCTCTCTATAGGCCAAAATTGTAGCCATCGGAGGTATCCAGGAATTGGCAACAATCTTGGTAGGGTCTACCTTGATAGTCTTCAAGATTTCCACCACCATACGAACTCGAAAGTAGAGACATGGCCCCACAGAGCAGGAAGTACTCATTAAAGTATAAGAATTCTGGGAATAGGGAGAATTATCTATCATCAGGCTTTGCATTATTCAAGATCACACTATCCGATATTTGATATCTTTCACGAATTTCGTATAGACCCTTCTCCATAATTTTTAAAATCACCTAGGACCCACCTAAAAAATTGGGATCATTAGACCCTATCTACTTGATAACTTGGGTGCCGACAAGAATTACCTATAAAGGTGGTTGTGATGTAGTTACAGTGTCTTTCTCAATGGTGGAAGGTAAAAAGATATGTGGACCCACTATAGATAAGGTAGTGAGGTTCAAGACCTTAGAGGGAGAGATGTTTTTGGAAGACATTTTTATTGAAGAAAAAAATGAGAAAATATATTGCGAAGAGAAAATCTCTGGTAAGAAAGGGTAATCGCTGGTGAGAGTGGTGAGGATATCAAACAACACCAAGGGGTTCATTTATAGCCACCCAGGGCCCAACACACCATTGTTCTCCACCTCCAGCACCCAATGGGAGCTCCTTCCTTTCTCAGTCTCACAATGGAGGAAATCTCACTAGTTAGTTATGTTGTTACCCATACTCATTTAAACAGGTAAGTAATTCCCTTTGTAATTCCTGTAAAGAGAAATACGGGTGTATTGATGATGCCATAATAAAGTACTCTGGAATTCCAAAAGTTCACAACCTCTTATCTTCTCCTGTGTATGGTAATAGGTCCCAAGGACTATTAGAGACCTCTATCAGACCAGTATCGACCCTCAAAAACCAAGGTCACATTAAAAAAAAGTCCCACAACAGAATCAAAGGTCCTGTAAACATCCCCACAAGAACAAAATACTCAGTCATTCCACCAAACCTCAATGACCCACCTCTGATACTATGGTCATCTGGGTTGAATTCCTACAACATGGGCCGACCCTAAAATTGGGACATGAGGGGAGCAAACTGGAGGAACTTATCTCCCTCTCTTCCCACCATGCGTGTGCGGGTGATTTGAGGACGTGGGTGCCCTCTTTCCACCACTCATGCTAGTATCTTCACAGGCTACCTTAGATATAAATCGACCATCGTCAAAGGGGGATAACACGAAGGAATAGAGTCGCCAGGGTATTTTTCTCAAAAAAAGTAAAAGAAATGTAGCCATCTCAAGGGAATGACATCAAGGTCATATTGATGCATACGAAACCAAATGAATCAAGGGTCTGGGGACTAAGTTATGGAATGGGAAGGTGTTAGGCACCACCTTTGGTATCTCATAGGATATGTTAATATTCTGTTTTTCTCTAAATCATGATGTGTGTGCACATGTATGTAATGTAAATAATGGGAGAAGGATATCATCCGACTCCCGTAATGGAAAAAATAAAGCGGAATCATCCTAAGGAGTGTACCCAAAAATGACACAAATGTATAATGTGAGTATCCATCGAATCACAGGTCGCTATATAATAGATAATGTTCATGTCGAATGAGACAAACATGTATAAGAGTCCGTGACTCACAATATAACTACAAGATAGTATAAAAGCAAAAAACGGGAAAATAGGATTTGAGGATTATCCTGGGATGCCTACATAGCCAAAGGGACATTAAATTCCACGTAATTCGATAAGTCATAGGGGTGGGGTTTAACTCATAAACCAAAATTTAAGACTCATCTTTGAAATTTTTTGAAGAAAATGCGCTCAAGTGTAGAGGTGTGAAAAAGTGAGTAATCTTACTTTTGGAATTTACTAGTAAGCTCTCTTTTCTATCTTTTTGGATTTTTATGAAGATATGTTATGTGAATACTAGTAATAAAAAGTATATTAATTGATGTGAGATAATGAAATAAGACTAAAAGATATCATAAAATGGAAACAAAGTGAGTAAATAATACTAAAATGGATAAACTAGAAATGAGTAAGAATAGACCTACTAGAAGTCTTTTGTTACTGATTTTTAAAGGAGAATGGGATAATTTTATGGTGATACATTGGTTGTGAAGTAGGACGAGGTAAGTGACCATAGGTGCTAGGAAATTAAGGTAGGAGATACGGAAATAATGTTGAAAAATAGGATTTTGTGGGAATGACGATGCTATGATTTTGAGAGAACGTTTCTGATTACTGAAAAAGATGTCCCTAGGAGTGAGGTCATGGTAACATTAAATAGTGCCATTTTAGGGTTTTGGGGAAGTGTCGATCGAAATGGACCCGACATAGTGCCTACCTTACTGGGAAAGGAAAGTACACCCTGCCGATATGCGGGGGATCTAGTTTGCCTATAGGCAGTATGAAATAGACTTTTTTTAAAAATGGCCAGAAAATACAAACCATAAGTCCGAATCACGTACGACTAGGACCTTTAGAAAGGGGATTAAGATTACTTCAAGAATCCATTGAGTCAGTCTTGGGTTAAGGAGTTGATCAAATTCAAATGGGGCTCGAAAGCACTCGATGGTCTCTTAACGAGGGGTTTTCAGAGTAAAAAGGGTCGTTCGTGCGAACCGTGAAGCCGACTAACACTTGACATGGATTGTTAGAAAGGGAAATCAGAGCCTTAAGAGAATTTATGTAGATTCACTTAGGGTAAAGAGTTGACCAAGGTTATATGGGGCCCGAAAGGGCCTAACTACCTTTCCGAGTAAAAAGGGTTGTTCGTGCGAACCGTGAGGCCAATTCGTGAACGGTATGGACCGTTGGAAAGTGGATTCAATGACCTTTAAAATTTTATTGAGATTATCTAAGCTCAAAAAGTTAACTAAAGTCAAACGGATGTCAAAAGAGCCCGATGGCCTCAAACTTAATCATTAGAGTAAAAAGGATCATTCATGTGAATTGTGAGGCCGATTCGCGCACGATATGGACTGTTGGAAAGGTGATTTAGATCCCTTAAAGGTTTTTATTAAGTTTTACTCAAGTTATAGAGTTAATATAATTTAAATGGGGATCAAAATCCCCTGATGGACTCTAAATCGGTACGCGGAGTAGGACTTTGGGATTATAGAAGGATGAGGAGGGCTAGGGACCCGAGAAGGTATGTATGGGGAATGAGGATGGGGTGTCTATAAAATCCCCTCAATGAGAAAGCCTTGAATAAGAAAAGTACATGGAAAGATAGACAGCTCAGTGATGTTTAAGAAGAGGATTAATATCAATTCTAGGGACCTAGGGGATATAGGTGGTCGATTCTGCGAACCTAGAGATTGAAATGATCGTTTTAGCGGGTCGAGGTCAATTTTATGGATATAGAGAGTTAAATGATCGATTCAAAGGGTTAAGATCGATTTAACGGGCCAAAAGATTAACGTGATTGATTTAGTGGGTTAAGGTCTATTCTTCGGCCCTAAAGATTGGGAGGATCAATTCAAAGGGTCAAGGTCAATTCTAGGGACCTAAAGATTGAAGTGACCGATTCAGTGGGTTAAGGTCGATTATGCAAATTATATGATAGAAATGGCTGATTTAAAGGGCCGAGGTCGATTCTACAAATCAAAAGATTGATATGACCAATTCAGAGGGTCGAGGTGGATTCTACGGATTTAAAGAGTGAAATGACTGGTTCTGATGGTCGAGGTCGATTCTACAGACCTAAAGAGTTGATATGATTGATTCAGAGGGTCTCTTTTAACTGAGGGCTCTGCCAGGGGAGGTGTAGATTATTGTGGGTGCAGGCGCCCCTTGAATTTTTTGATTTCATTGGGAATTATGTTAGTGATAGGATTAATGAGGGATTATAACTGATATAGTGCTGGTCAATAGGTTTTTGGTCAGTAATGATGTTGACATTGCAGGGTTTTTTGGAGAAATTTTATGAATTTTTTGGGTAATTTTTGGATTTTTCTGGCATTTTTTTATGAAAATTTGAGGGGACTACTGATAAGCAGGTCCGAGGAGGTGCCTATCGGCATAAGGCATGAACTCATGGACTTTTTGAGGAAGGCGAAAGGTTATTACCAATAGGCATGACCAGGTGACTGTTGATCGACATGACCCTAAGCCATCTATAAAAAATGTGCGCCCCTCTTCATTTGTTCACATCTTTAAGTGATTGAATCTTTTAATTTCTCTATCTAAAAGTTTATTTCGACTCTATTTTCTTAACAAGAACTCATGGAGGGTAAAACCAATAATGATTGGGTGATTGCTGATGATTGAGAGGGCTTGGGATGGTGGGCTATGGTGCTGATAGTTTTAGCAAATAAGAACGTGTATAATAGCTTCGAGCTAGTGGCGGATGGGAGCATTCTAATGCAAGAGCTTGCACATCACATTTTTGTTAGGGTGAAGAACCCCAATGGCTATGTAAGTGTTTGTCCTTTGGTTTTCCACCTTTTTCTTTTTCTTCTTATCTTTAGAATAATGAAGGGGTTTTTCTTAATGTTTGCAAGTTGACATAGCTTTTTTAAGCATTTGATCCCAAGGGATGATCGGGATGAAGGATGTTTACAATGAATGGTGGGGTCTACAAGGTTTGGCATGTTAGAGGGGGAATTGGATGAGATGTCTCACTCTACAATGGTGTTATGTACGTTGGGAAAAAGGCAATGGTACACGACTTACACATTTCACTTGGGGATTAGGGATATGACGGTCATTCCCTTGGATGTTCAGCAACTGGCAGGGTTAGAGTGTGATGGTCAATAAATTATGGTGGGCTGAACTCTGCGGTTTATCGAGGTGGTAGTGTGGGATGCCTTGGAGATATAGGAATTATAGTGTCGTGGGATTTCGTCTGGATATTTATGCTGAAGGAGACTCTATTGTCTAAGAAGATTAATGAAACTGATGTGCGGTGGGTGAGGTAAGAAACTCGTTTATTCATTTTACTTTTGTTGGGGGGGATTCAGGATGATAAGGAGCGGTGACAACATCTATCTATAGTTTTTTCCATTTTTAAGGATCATTTTAGACATCCATCAGTAGAAAGAGGGAGCTGTACTATGGCGTCCCTTTATGCTCCCATAGATTTTTCAGTTGGTGGTGTTGGCAGACGTTTACAGGACCTACGTATCTTTTGGAGGTAATCTTGAATTTAATTTCCACTTATTTTCTTGTATTCTTTTTGCTTTCTCTTTATACTTTTAGTTTTTCCTTTTACAAATGTGGTTTCATGAGGTGATATGACACAACATAGGGTTGGTGCCCTTGAAGGCGAGCGAGCTAGGAAACTTTTGCAGGATATACAAATGGAGGAAATCGAACAGGCGTTCAAATTGATCCCTTTCTCTAAAGGATGTGCAGGCAACACTAAACTCCCTATTAGGCAACCGAGTTTGGCTTTTCATCCTTGTCTCTTTATTTTTTGAGTTTTTAGAACTTCACCTTCTGGGTAGATTACTGACTCTTTTCTAGGGAAACATGTGACCTTCTACCCCTAGCATATACCTTCATGGGTCAGAGGGGTTATGGGTATGCATGCTTAGATGACGAGGTTGCTAACGCACGAGTTTGGGTACTTCTGGTACCTTAGGTATATGGTGGTGTGATAGTTCATGGAGGGAGAGGTGGAGGTCCCACCATTGGATCCCCCTGAATACATAAGGCGAGTGAAGGAGATGAATGACGAGGCTATAGCGGTGACGCTGGAAGGAGATCCCTAAATGCATTACACTGATATGATGACGGACTATGATTACATGGACTTCATGACTAGTTGGTTAATTCCATCATGCCTATATCATGTGGAGAACATGCCTCCACCTGCGACTCGATTAGGGAGAGCTATCAGTGTACCGGAGCCGTCGGCCCATAGTTTTGGAGGAGGTGAAATGGAATAAGCGGGGGAGGTTACATTTCTTCATATATCCACCCCCTTTAATCCCGTTTGAATGTGTAGTGGGGACATGGTATCGGTGGATCACCGCCCTCATGCGGAGATTGATGGATTGGCGGGCCTTCCCAAGGAGAATCTCCAGGGAGAGGTATAAATTTTTTCTCTTTTCCATTTCCTGTTTTCCTTTCCTCTTTACTGACTTTCTTTGATTTTGGTTCTTTTGTTCTATTTTCTTGTAGGATGTCAGTGTGTCGACCACATGTGTAAGGGATATCAAGGATTGAATGGCATCGATGTCAGACTATGTGAGGAAGTAGGCTAGTTCATGCTTGGTATCGTTAGCCACGTCAGATGAGAGCTCCGATTATGGGAGTCGGGGTTCTATTGCTCATCACCGAGGAAAGCACATTTGCCAAGGTGGTTAAAGGTGAGGGTTTGAAAGCAATTTTGGAGGGATTCGGTCTACGCCCCAATATATCTTTTTTCTTTTTCTTTTTTGTTCTTTTTCTGATTATACCCATAAGAGGATGTAATAGTTCCAAACAAGTTAAATATAAGAAATTCATTTTTCTGGGTTATCTTGGTTTAATGGATTACTCTACATGCACTTTAATTTTTTGTTGAGGGTTTTCATTATTTGCAAAGATATAGTTAAAATGAAAAAGGGACTCAAAGATTGATTTTTCGTAAGTAAAAGATATATGTTTATTTTAGAAATTATGTATAAAGGAGAAAATAAGGAATTTTCAGAGGGATAACTCGAAGGTTGATTTTCTTAAAGAAGATATTTATTCTGGAAATGATATGTACAAAAGAGGAAAGTGAATAATTTCCAAAAAAGGGGAGTTGCCGATGTGACAACCCGCTCACCAAAATAAGGGGTGGCCAGCCCAATACTCCAATATAACGGAATCATGGATGGAATCATTCTCAGCATCATAACAAAAATATAGAGTATCTAGGATAACCACCCAATATTTCAGAAAACGGGTTGCCAAAAATTTTGATTTGAAAGTAAATAAATGAAAACAAACAACCCAATTCCTGAAAGATAAGGGAAACCCCAAGACATATATAAATAATACAACAAGAATACGATAAAAAAGACCGAATAGGTAACCGGTCACTAACTGATACACCAATAATACGCAAGTACAATAAGTTACTTATTACATTACATTAGACATTTACAAAAGCTTGGGCCTCTCGCCCGGATAAAAGACTTGATCTTAACTAGAATAAAAAGTGAAAACGTCTATACCAAATGTATCCCGTAATACCCGCAATGCATCACGGCTCGTCGAAAACATCTAAATCGGAATTCAAATCAGGCATCCTTGCGGCGGAGTACCTGAGCAGAGACAAGATGAATATGCAACAAGAAATGTAACCAGGTCAGGGCCCGGTTCTATATGATTACCAGATGAATAAAGAGTATGACAGTTATGTATGATAAATCGTGAAGAAAGAGAAATAAGAAGCAACCTATACAATTTAAAACATAAGCTAAGCAGGAACAAAAATAAGAAGCATTAAACTAAAACTTCATCAAATGTGCCAGTTATTTTATATATCTTTTCCTTAGCAGGAAATATATTCATAAACACAATCTTTTGTTCTTTAAGGCAATTATATCTCAATTTTACCTTTTGTAAAAATCCTTTCCTTATCAGGAAAATAATCATTTTCAAATGCTCTTTGTGGCATTTACATGTGCTCTTTGTGGCACTCCATCATGCTCTTATGGCATATCAAATACATAAAGTCCCACTTGATTATGAATCGTTATAATTATATACATATAACGAATTCTAAGACCGCCCGTCCGGGTTTCCCCACTGTGCGCGCCCCTAAATGACCATCATCTTCCAGGGCCTATCAATAGACAACCTGGGTACCTATATCGCAAGACGTCGGGAAGCAGCCATGAGCCTGCGGGGTAGTCAAGACCACACCCGGAATCTCCTACCCATCGCAGAAAAATATACAACAATAAACGCTCCCATGGCCTAGGACTATATCCACCCTGCATTCATTAGCCAGGGGGCTTCACCTCGTGTGCGGACTTCCCTTATGATGTCATTTAGAGAGGTGTGTTTAAGCCATTTTATTTATCATATCGAAAATCAAGTAAACCATTATTTACCGGTTTCATGATTAAGTAAATTATCATTTACAAATATCAATACCATTTCCATTCCACGTATATGTTTCATTCTATTCGAAACCGTTATTATTTACTTCTAGTAACAAATAGAACTTATTATCCGGAGCCATACAATAAATTATATCAATACTACAACCTCAGAGGAGTAAATAAACTCTTCATCATCTCCAAGTATTTTAGGATGTTATTTTAAAACCCCAAGGTTATCATCTTTCGAAGGAATGAAATGACTTTCAATTTATTCTCCAAACTCACCTTTAAGGTACTATTATGAACCACCAAGGTTAACATAGCTCAATCGAACTTTTAAAATCTTCCAACATTCTTTTGGGGTGGTAATATAAACCATCAAAACTAGTATAGCTTAATTAAGCTTCTAAGGTCTCCCAAACATAACACTACATCTCCTAGTTTTATAATAATTAACTAGAAGAAAAGAATGCCTTATCATTAATAGGCCTAACCCCGGAAAAATCCCTACATAACCCATTCCTAATGTAGGGTAGACATCTAACTCATCACCCACTCTAGGACTCTAAGTTTACTTCATTCAAGAAGGTTCCTAGTCCCTATATTTAAAGAAAAGGATTGAAATTGAGTTATAAAATTAACTCAAAAACAACAGGAAAACGAATCGATTCGCCCAAAAAGCGAATCGGTTCGGACTACTAAACCAACATTCTGCAATTGGCCGAATCGATTCGGTCATAACCCGAATCGATTCGGGTTATGCAGACCTGCCAATTTCCCCTTAGCGAATCGATTCGCCCTAGGGGCCGAATCGATTCGGACCTGCAAATCTGCCAAAAATGGCTACGAAGGGTTATGAACCCTAAATCCTCCAAACTTCAAATCTCTTCCTTTTCATACACATCCAACAACAAAAATCTACCCTAAACTAATCTACATGATTATTAACCATCAAAACCCACAATTTCTTCAACATAAATCAAGACTAGGGTTTAAATCCCACAATTTCTACATTTAAGCCATAAATGTAAATACACAACTATCATACAATTTATGCATCTTAAATCACATATTAGCAAGTAGAAAACTTGCCTTAGGGTTGATATCTCAGATTTATTTGGAGAAGAAGCAATCCCAAATCCTCCATCTTCAATCTCTCTCTCATTTCTCCATTTCTCTTCTTCTTTCTTTCTCTCTATGTTCAAGACATAAAATGGGGGAAAAATAAGGGATTTAGAAGGCTAAATCGTGGCTTAAGTTAAAACTCCCAACTTAAATGGTTAATACCACATTAAAATGACTCACAAATATGCATATAAGCTAAAACCAGGTAAAAGTGCCCGAAACACAAAAATACAATATGGCACTTATTTTGACTGTCTCGCACCTTCCGAGACTAACTACACCCTCTAAACTGGCATCCGGAAATTTTATAAATTATTTCGAGTTCCAAAATCATTTAAACTAAAAGGCCATTTAAAATACATGACACTACAGACATGCAACCTGATGTTATTTACCTTCACATACAGTAAATATGCATCAATCTAGTAAATATTAACTTTCAATTCATTAAATTAATATTTACTCCAGTCCCCACATTTTATATAATTACCTTATGCGGTAAAATCAGTATAAAATGAGCCTCCCAGAATCGAGGGTTGTTACATACTCCCCCCCTTAAGAGGGAATTTTGCCCCCAAAATTCGGGCATACCCAAATCTGATAAGGGTATACTACTCTAAACTAGGATTCTACCATCCTAAACAAACTCCTCGTTATTGCAACGCCCCAAATGGACCCGGACTAAGATCGACCCTATCGATCTCAATCTACATCATTTGTGCTCTAGCATAGCACAAAGCGTTCCTCACCAACTACAGATCCTATCTTCCTACGGCGAAAGGCGATGTCCTCGCGACTCGGCAAAATTAGCCGAATCTCTAGCATCATGTTACATCACACCTTGGGGCATTCGTACCAACTCTAAGTGGCTTATCCCTAATGCTACTCAGCTATCCCCCGCATCGAAGTATCTCATCAAGGCGTATGGCTTAAAAGCCAAATCTCTAAAGAAATGTTCCGAGACCACTCCAAGTCCAAGGAACATATTACCCATTGGTTCCATCCATCGAGTATACGAATTTCTCAACTGACCACGCTAGGCCACTCACGGTACCATGCCTTAGGAAATGATCCATAAGACCACTCCAAAAACTAATGGTTGCACGAAAACCTCCATCCATACCATTACTGCTCCCATCTACCAGGTATACTAAGGCGCACGTTCGTAATATGCCCTTCGGCATAAGTCAATTTCCTCCCCTTCATCCATCCACTTTAGGGGGGTAGGATATACGCCATTTCCATACGGTTACCATTACTTCGCGGAAACTTTTACTAAACCTTCAACACGAATATCTAGTCTCGGTCCACCCTATTATAATAGGCACCTCCCACGGTTTTACTATTCCTCCATCGAGAACGGGGCATACTCTTCTACAAGTAGTCCGTCCATAATGGTCGGGAATGCAACAGTCTGATCAAACGATTAACCATTTTCTCAAATGGGATCATGACCAGTTCGATGCCGGTAGTTCCATGCAGACGTCTATGAATACCCTTCTTCGTTCCACTACTACTCTTCTTCGCACGAGTAGGTGAAATTGTAAATCACAAATCGAAATGCTCTCGCTATAGAGTCTTCTGAGTCATACTCACTCTACTTGGCCTTCCCTGCCATTACCATTATCTCTGACGAGTTCTCTACTCGACACGTCCACTACCCCAATCGCATTTCCTTAGCGAATGAGAAAATATCCAACCACTAGTTCTTCTGAACTCCGAGCACCAACTCGATTCCTCCCACAACATATTGCAACAACTTGTTGCTTACGAGAAGGACCAAATTTCCCGTCGAGGAAGTAGTGCCTTATCTATTTAAGGTGATCACTACCACGATGAATCTTAATCCAAGCACAGGATATTACTTTCCACAAGTTTAAGCTTGTGCGACGCATAAACAGTGAGTCTATGTCCTAGTATTATTACTCCCCAACCCTGGCAGAGCTTACTCATTAAACTCACTCTCGAGCTTACAATCATGGCTCAGGAGTGAGGATCCACCCGTACTTATTAACTCCCCGAAAATGAAGTTACCAACGTAACATTATTTCTAAGAAATGCCTCATCTCCTTCGGCCGAACCTACCAAACCTCTCGAGACCCCATAATCTCGTTCCTAAGGGATCTAATCTCTTATAGAGTTAACCCACAACGTATTCGTGGTCAACTCCCTAACGCTTTCCTAAACTAACACCACCTACCCTCAAGGTCTTACATCCTAAAAATCCTAAGGTCTATCCATATATATCCTACCTAAATCGTAAGCATATAATACTTAAATATATCCCTAGTGCCCAAGACCTTACTCAACTTCCTACATTCGCTCGGGTTCATGCGTGGGACGTCTCGCCGAAGCGAAATCCAGACAAGGAACCCTCCCGTTACACTACTACCTCGCATCGTCGGTCATTAAGATGTGACGGTCTAAGACACATGATAGGGATCGGTACAATTAACTTACAATTCTACTAATAAGATTCTACTTCTATACTTTACCTTAGCATTCTATACATGAAATAAGAGAAAGGAAATATGGCATCTCTCCACTCCCAACGTCGTTAAGGTTCACGCGTGGAGCGTCCCGCAAAAGCGGAATCCAAACAAGAAACCCCTCCTATGCATTACTACTTAACTTTGTTGGTCGTGGAGATAAGTCATAGAATTCACACACAATGCACATAAACAATAGAACACTCAAACCAAGTAACACATATGACAAATATACATTAAAAATATCATCACTCGCTTCATAACGAGTGAAGAAAAGATAGAACTTCCATACCACGGAAGTCATATATTTACCCTTCTATAATAGCGTAAATACTACTACAAGCTCAATATACACACCCGAGTCTATCGTAGACACAATACTACTAAATCTTATCCTAAGAAATATACACCACCCACCTATAAGGTAGAATTCCCACCACAGTTTATGCCAAGCACTTCGGGTTAATACTAATGGTTCTCAGACTCCATATTCGAGCCTTACACATACCAACATTATCTCCACCCACTCCCCAACCAGGCACTTTACTCTTGCCCTCGCTCTCCACTCAACGAAGTTTAAAATGAGTGGTTCTACACTCCACATCATAGCCGTTATTCCGACTCTGACTGACAATAATTGCCCACGCAGTCCCTCTTACTCTCTCAGTAAAAGGGAACACGCTCTTGGCCTCCTCTTCCTCAGTTTGACGAAACTTCCCCAGGTGGGTGTCCACCGATGGGGTTTTCACGATTCTTACTCCATCAGAAGTGTTAACAACACCTATTTTGGAGCCTATCACTTCATGGTGCATGGTCTCGACTCCCTAACCGTACAACACCTTATTCGCCATTGGTCTTTAACCGAACGTCTTGTGAACATTCGGGAATCCACCTTCTCCTCAGTCCAGTTATCCCAGAGAAACTCGCCATTGCAAGTATCCACCGGGCTTGTCTATGGGTCAAACTTCTGGCACCCACGAATATAGTGACCACATTTTCATCACCACAACACTTCTTCTATGGGTGAAGGATTTTCCTCCATTCTACTACAGGGCACTTCTCCATTTCAATATAACATCGCGTGAATTCTCAAGTTTAGTACCACTTCCTACTTCTAGCGGTACTTGGGAAACTACATCAACTAAAATTTGCAGTCGTAATAGCAAGACAAGAAAGTGCTACAAAAAGGGAGCGACCTCTAAAGCGGTCCTCATCCCAGACCACAACTTACAGTTCTCCACAAACCTTCCCATAACGCCCTTCTTCTATCGACCCATTATTCTCACACGAATACGCAAAAGATTTTATAGATTCTACCTCATGGTAGAAGAACGAAATCTCACAAGAGAAATCAACGATCTTAATCCTAAGGCTTTACATCAAATCAAGAGCAACGCTGAAAACTTAAGGCGTCCACACAAATTCCTAAGGACTCTAGAACCTGATGCTCTGATACCATCTGTGACAACCCGTTCACCAAAATAAGGGGTGGCCAGCCCAATACTCCAATATAACGGAATCATGGATGGAATCATTCTCAGCATCATAACAAAAATATAGAGTATCTAGGATAACCACCCAATATTTCAGAAAACGGGTTGCCAAAAATTTTGATTTGAAAGTAAATAAATGAAAACAAACAACCCAATTCCTGAAAGATAAGGGAAACCCCAAACATATATAAATAATACAACAAGAATACGATAAAAAACACCGAATAGGTAACCGGTCACTAACTGATACACCAATAATACGCAAGTACAATAAGTTACTTATTACATTACATTAGACATTTACAAAAGCTTGGGCCTCTCGCCCGGATAAAAGACTTGATCTTAACTAGAATAAAAAGTGAAAACGTCTATACCAAATGTATCCCGTAATACCCGCAATGCATCACGGCTCGTCGAAAACATCTAAATCGGAATTCAAATCAGGCATCCTTGCGGCGGAGTACCTGAGCAGAGACAAGATGAATATGCAACAAGAAATGTAACCAGGTCAGGGCCCGGTTCTATATGATTACCAGATGAATAAAGAGTATGACAGTTATGTATGATAAATCGTGAAGAAAGAGAAATAAGAAGCAACCTATACAATTTAAAACATAAGCTAAGCAGGAACAAAAATAAGAAGCATTAAACTAAAACTTCATCAAATGTGCCAGTTATTTTATATATCTTTTCCTTAGCAGGAAATATATTCATAAACACAATCTTTTGTTCTTTAAGGCAATTATATCTCAATTTTACCTTTTGTAAAAATCCTTTCCTTATCAGGAAAATAATCATTTTCAAATGCTCTTTGTGGAATTTACATGTGCTCTTTGTGGCACTCCATCATGCTCTTATGGCATATCAAATACATCAAGTCCCACTTGATTATGAATTGTTATAATTATATACATATAACGAATTCTAAGACCGCCCGTCCGGGTTTCCCCACTGTGCGCGCCCCTAAATGACCATCATCTTCCAGGGCCTATCAATAGACAACCTGGGTACCTATATCGCAAGACGTCGGGAAGCGGCCATGAGCCTGCGGGGTAGTCAAGACCACACCCGGAATCTCCTACCCATCGCAGAAAAATATACAACAATAAACGCTCCCATGGCCTAGGACTATATCCACCCTGCATTCATTAGCCAGGGGGCTTCACCTCGCGTGCGAACTTCCCTTATGATGTCATTTAGAGAGGTGTGTTTAAGCCATTTTATTTATCATATCGAAAATCAAGTAAACCATTATTTACCGGTTTCATGATTAAGTAAATTATCATTTACAAATATCAATACCATTTCCATTTCATTTCCATTCCACGTATATGTTTCATTCTATTCGAAACCGTTATTATTTACTTCTAGTAACAAATAGAACTTATTATCCGGAGCCATACAATAAATTATATCAATACTACAACCTCAGAGGAGTAAATAAACTCTTCATCATCTCCAAGTATTTTAGGATGTTATTTTAAAACCCCAAGGTTATCATCTTTCGAAGGAATGAAATGACTTTCAATTTATTCTCCAAACTCACCTTTAAGGTACTATTATGAACCACCAAGGTTAACATAGCTCAATCGAACTTTTAAAATCTTCCAACATTCTTTTGGGGTGGTAATATAAACCATCAAAACTAGTATAGCTTAATTAAGCTTCTAAGGTCTCCCAAACATAACACTACATCTCCTAGTTTTATAATAATTAACTAGAAGAAAAGAATGCCTTATCATTAATAGGCCTAACCCCGGAAAAATCCCCACATAACCCATTCCTAATGTAGGGTAGACATCTAACTCATCACCCACTCTAGGACTCTAAGTTTACTTCATTCAAGAAGGTTCCTAGTCCCTATATTTAAAGAAAAGGATTGAAATTGAGTTATAAAATTAACTCAAAAACAGCAGGAAAACGAATCGATTCGCCCAAAAAGCGAATCGGTTCGGACTACTAAACCAACATTCTGCAATTGGCCGAATCGATTCGGTCTTAACTCGAATCGATTCGGGTTATGCAGACCTGCCAATTTCCCCTTAGCGAATCGATTCGCCCTAGGGGCCGAATCGATTCGGACCTGCAAATCTGCCAAAAATGGCTACGAAGGGTTATGAACCCTAAATCCTCCAAACTTCAAATCTCTTCCTTTTCATACACATCCAACAACAAAAATTTACCCTAAACTAATCTACATGATTATTAACCATCAAAACCCACAATTTCTTCAACATAAATCAAGACTAGGGTTTAAATCCCACAATTTCTACATTTAAGCCATAAATGTAAATACACAACTATCATACAATTTATGCATCTTAAATCACATATTAGCAAGTAG
Organism: Sambucus nigra; assembly: GCA_949130495.1. NCBI lineage: Eukaryota > Viridiplantae > Streptophyta > Magnoliopsida > Dipsacales > Adoxaceae > Sambucus > Sambucus nigra. The sequence continues at coordinate 435,926,116 of OX422219.1, forward strand.
AAAACTTGCCTTAGGGTTGATATCTCAGATTTATTTGGAGAAGAAGCAATCCCAAATCCTCCATCTTCAATCTCTCTCTCATTTCTCCATTTCTCTTCTTCTTTCTTTCTCTCTATGTTCAAAACATAAAATGGGGGAAAAATAAGGGATTTAGAAGGCTAAATCGTGGCTTAAGTTAAAACTCCCAACTTAAATGGTTAATACCACATTAAAATGACTCGCAAATACGCATATAAGCTAAAACCAGGTAAAAGTGCCCGAAACACAAAAATACAATATGGCACTTATTTTGACTGTCTCGCACCTTCCGAGACTAACTACACCCTCTAAACTGGCATCCGGAAATTTTATAAATTATTTCGAGTTCCAAAATCATTTAAACTAAAAGGCCATTTAAAATACATGACACTACAGACATGCAACCTGATGTTATTTACCTTCACATACAGTAAATATGCATCAATCTAGTAAATATTAACTTTCAATTCATTAAATTAATATTTACTCCAGTCCCCACATTTTATATAATTACCTTATGCGGTAAAATCAGTATAAAATGAGCCTCCCAGAATCGAGGGTTGTTACATACTCCCCCCCTTAAGAGGGAATTTTGCCCCCAAAATTCGGGCATACCCAAATCTGATAAGGGTATACTACTCTAAACTAGGATTCTACCATCCTAAACAAACTCCTCGTTATTGCAACGCCCCAAATGGACCCGGACTAAGATCGACCCTATCGATCTCAATCTACATCATTTGTGCTCTAGCATAGCACAAAGCGTTCCTCACCAACTAAGGATCCTATCTTCCTACGGCGAAAGGCGATGTCCTCGCGACTCGGCAAAATTAGCCGAATCTCTAGCATCATGTTACATCACACCTTGGGGCATTCGTACCAACTCTAAGTGGCTTAGCCCTAATGCTACTCAGCTATCCCCCGCATCGAAGTATCTCATCAAGGCGTATGGCTTAAAAGCCAAATCTCTAAAGAAATGTTCCGAGACCACTCCAAGTCCAAGGAACATATTACCCATTGGTTCCATCCATCGAGTATACGAATTTCTCAACTGACCACGCTAGGCCACTCACGGTACCATGCCTTAGGAAATGATCCATAAGACCACTCCAAAACCTAATGGTTGCACGAAAACCTCCATCCATACCATTACTGCTCCCATCTACCAGGTATACTAAGGCGCACGTTCGTAATATGCCCTTCGGCATAAGTCAATTTCCTCCCCTTCATCCATCCACTTTAGGGGGGTAGGATATACGCCATTTACATACGGTTTCCATTACTTCGCGGAAACTTTTACTAAACCTTCGACACGAATATCTAGTCTCGGTCCACCCTATTATAATAGGCACCTCCCACGGTTTTACTATTCCTCCATCGAGAACGGGGCATACTCTTCTACAAGTAGTCCGTCCATAATGGTCGGGAATGCAACAGTCTGATCAAACGATTAACCATTTTCTCAAATGGGATCATGACCAGTTCGATGCCGGTAGTTCCATGCAGACGTCTATGAATACCCTTCTTCGTTCCACTACTACTCTTCTTCGCACGAGTAGGTGAAATTGTAAATCACAAATCGAAATGCTCTCGCTATAGAGTCTTCTGAGTCATACTCACTCTACTTGGCCTTCCCTGCCATTACCATTATCTCTGACGAGTTCTCTACTCGACAGGTCCACTACCCCAATCGCATTTCCTTAGCGAATGAGAAAATATCCAACCACTAGTTCTTCTGAACTCCGAGCACCAACTCGATTCCTCCCACAACATATTGCAACAACTTGTTGCTTACGAGAAGGACCAAATTTCCCGTCGAGGAAGTAGTGCCTTATCTATTTAAGGTGATCACTACCACGATGAATCTTAATCCAAGCACAGGATATTACTTTCCACAAGTTTAAGCTTGTGCAACGCATAAACAGTGAGTCTATGTCCTAGTATTATTACTCCCCAACCCTGGCAGAGCTTACTCATTAAACTCACTCTCGAGCTTACAATCATGGCTCAGGAGTGAGGATCCACCCGTACTTATTAACTCCCCGGAAATGAAGTTACCAACGTAACATTATTTCTAAGAAATGCCTCATCTCCTTCGGCCGAACCTACCAAACCTCTCGAGACCCCATAATCTCGTTCCTAAGGGATCTAATCTCTTATAGAGTTAACCCACAACGTATTCGTGGTCAACTCCCTAACGCTTTCCTAAACTAACACCACCTACCCTCAAGGTCTTACATCCTAAAAATCCTAAGGTCTATCCATATATATCCTACCTAAATCGTAAGCATATAATACTTAAATATATCCCTAGTGCCCAAGACCTTACTCAACTTCCGACATTCGCTCGGGTTCATGCGTGGGACGTCTCGCCGAAGCGAAATCCAGACAAGGAACCCTCCCGTTACACTACTACCTCGCATCGTCGGTCATTAAGATGTGACGGTCTAAGACACATGATAGGGATCGGTACAATTAACTTACAATTCTACTAATAAGATTCTACTTCTATACTTTACCTTAGCATTCTATACATGAAATAAGAGAAAGGAAATATGGCATCTCTCCACTCCCAACGTCGTTAAGGTTCACGCGTGGAGCGTCCCGCAAAAGCGGAATCCAAACAAGAAACCCCTCCTATGCATTACTACTTAACTTTGTTGGTCGTGGAGATAAGTCATAGAATTCACACACAATGCACATAAACAATAGAACACTCAAACCAAGTAACACATATGACAAATATACATTAAAAATATCATCACTCGCTTCATAACGAGTGAAGAAAAGATAGAACTTCCATACCACGGAAGTCATATATTTACCCTTCTATAATAGCGTAAATACTACTACAAGCTCAATATACACACCCGAGTCTATCGTAGACACAATACTACTAAATCTTATCCTAAGAAATATACACCACCCACCTATAAGGTAGAATTCCCACCACAGTTTATGCCAAGCACTTCGGGTTAATACTAATGGTTCTCAGACTCCATATTCGAGCCTTACACATACCAACATTATCTCCACCCACTCCCCAACCAGGCACTTTACTCTTGCCCTCGCTCTCCACTCAACGAAGTTTAAAATGAGTGGTTCTACACTCCACATCATAGCCGTTATTCCGACTCTGACTGACAATAATTGCCCACGCAGTCCCTCTTACTCTCTCAGTAAAAGGGAACACGCTCTTGGCCTCCTCTTCCTCAGTTTGACGAAACTTCCCCAGGTGGGTGTCCACCGATGGGGTTTTCACGATTCTTACTCCATCAGAAGTGTTAACAACACCTATTTTGGAGCCTATCACTTCATGGTGCATGGTCTCGACTCCCTAACCGTACAACACCTTATTCGCCATTGGTCTTTAACCGAACGTCTTGTGAACATTCGGGAATCCACCTTCTCCTCAGTCCAGTTATCCCAGAGAAACTCGCCATTGCAAGTATCCACCGGGCTTGTCTATGGGTCAAACTTCTGGCACCCACGAATATAGTGACCACATTTTCATCACCACAACACTTCTTCTATGGGTGAAGGATTTTCCTCCATTCTACTACAGGGCACTTCTCCATTTCAATATAACATCGCGTGAATTCTCAAGTTTAGTACCACTTCCTACTTCTAGCGGTACTTGGGAAACTACATCAACTAAAATTTGCAGTCGTAATAGCAAGACAAGAAAGTGCTACAAAAAGGGAGCGACCTCTAAAGCGGTCTTCATCCCAGACCACAACTTACAGTTCTCCACAAACCTTCCCATAACGCCCTTCTTCTATCGACCCATTATTCTCACACGAATACGCAAAAGATTTTATAGATTCTACCTCATGGTAGCAGAACGAAATCTCACAAGAGAAATCAACGATCTTAATCCTAAGGCTTTACATCAAATCAAGAGCAACGCTGAAAACTTAAGGCGTCCACACAAATTCCTAAGGACTCTAGAACCTGATGCTCTGATACCATCTGTGACAACCCGCTCACCAAAATAAGGGGTGGCCAGCCCAATACTCCAATATAACGGAATCATGGATGGAATCATTCTCAGCATCATAACAAAAATATAGAGTATCTAGGATAACCACCCAATATTTCAGAAAACGGGTTGCCAAAAATTTTGATTTGAAAGTAAATAAATGAAAACAAACAACCCAATTCCTGAAAGATAAGGGAAACCCCAAACATATATAAATAATACAACAAGAATACGATAAAAAAGACCGAATAGGTAACCGGTCACTAACTGATACACCAATAATACGCAAGTACAATAAGTTACTTATTACATTACATTAGACATTTACAAAAGCTTGGGCCTCTCGCCCGGATAAAAGACTTGATCTTAACTAGAATAAAAAGTGAAAACGTCTATACCAAATGTATCCCGTAATACCCGCAATGCATCACGGCTCGTCGAAAACATCTAAATCGGAATTCAAATCAGGCATCCTTGCGGCGGAGTACCTGAGCAGAGACAAGATGAATATGCAACAAGAAATGTAACCAGGTCAGGGCCCGGTTCTATATGATTACCAGATGAATAAAGAGTATGACAGTTATGTATGATAAATCGTGAAGAAAGAGAAATAAGAAGCAACCTATACAATTTAAAACATAAGCTAAGCAGGAACAAAAATAAGAAGCATTAAACTAAAACTTCATCAAATGTGCCAGTTATTTTATATATCTTTTCCTTAGCAGGAAATATATTCATAAACACAATCTTTTGTTCTTTAAGGCAATTATATCTCAATTTTACCTTTTGTAAAAATCCTTTCCTTATCAGGAAAATAATCATTTTCAAATGCTCTTTGTGGAATTTACATGTGCTCTTTGTGGCACTCCATCATGCTCTTATGGCATATCAAATACATCAAGTCCCACTTGATTATGAATTGTTATAATTATATACATATAATGAATTCTAAGACCGCCCGTCCGGGTTTCCCCACTGTGCGCGCCCCTAAATGACCATCATCTTCCGGGCCTATCAATAGACAACCTGGGTACCTATATCGCAAGACGTCGGGAAGCGGCCATGAGCCTGCGGGGTAGTCAAGACCACACCCGGAATCTCCTACCCATCGCAGAAAAATATACAACAATAAACGCTCCCATGGCCTAGGACTATATCCACCCTGCATTCATTAGCCAGGGGGCTTCACCTCGCGTGCGGACTTCCCTTATGATGTCATTTAGAGAGGTGTGTTTAAGCCATTTTATTTATCATATCGAAAATCAAGTAAACCATTATTTACCGGTTTCATGATTAAGTAAATTATCATTTACAAGTATCAATACCATTTCGATTTCATTTCCATTCCACGTATATGTTTCATTCTATTCGAAACCGTTATTATTTACTTCTAGTAACAAATAGAACTTATTATCCGGAGCCATACAATAAATTATATCAATACTATAACCTCAGAGGAGTAAATAAACTCTTCATCATCTCCAAGTATTTTAGGATGTTATTTTAAAACCCCAAGGTTATCATCTTTCGAAGGAATGAAATGACTTTCAATTTATTATCCAAACTCACCTTTAAGGTACTATTATGAACCACCAAGGTTAACATAGCTCAATCGAACTTTTAAAATCTTCCAACATTCTTTTGGGGTGGTAATATAAACCATCAAAACTAGTATAGCTTAATTAAGCTTCTAAGGTCTCCCAAACATAACACTACATCTCCTAGTTTTATAATAATTAACTAGAAGAAAAGAATGCCTTATCATTAATAGGCCTAACCCCGGAAAAATCCCCACATAACCCATTCCTAATGTAGGGTAGACATCTAACTCATCACCCACTCTAGGACTCTAAGTTTACTTCATTCAAGAAGGTTCCTAGTCCCTATATTTAAAGAAAAGGATTGAAATTGAGTTATAAAATTAACTCAAAAACAGCAGGAAAACGAATCGATTCGCCCAAAAAGCGAATCGGTTCGGACTACTAAACCAACATTCTGCAATTGGCCGAATCGATTCGGTCTTAACCCGAATCGATTCGGGTTATGCAGACCTGCCAATTTCCCCTTAGCGAATCGATTCGCCCTAGGGGCCGAATCGATTCGGACCTGCAAATCTGCCAAAAATGGCTACGAAGGGTTATGAACCCTAAATCCTCCAAACTTCAAATCTCTTCCTTTTCATACACATCCAACAACAAAAATCTACCCCAAACTAATCTACATGATTATTAACCATCAAAACCCACAATTTCTTCAACATAAATCAAGACTAGGGTTTAAATCCCACAATTTCTACATTTAAGCCATAAATGTAAATACACAACTATCATACAATTTATGCATCTTAAATCACATATTAGCAAGTAGAAAACTTGCCTTAGGGTTGATATCTCAGATTTATTTGGAGAAGAAGCAATCCCAAATCCTCCATCTTCAATCTCTCTCTCATTTCTCCATTTCTCTTCTTCTTTCTTTCTCTCTATGTTCAAGACATAAAATGGGGGAAAAATAAGGGATTTAGAAGGATAAATCGTGGCTTAAGTTAAAACTCCCAACTTAAATGGTTAATACCACATTAAAATGACTCGCAAATACGCATATAAGCTAAAACCAGGTAAAAGTGCCCGAAACACAAAAATACAATATGACACTTATTTTGACTGTCTCGCACCTTCCGAGACTAACTACACCCTCTAAACTGGCATCCGGAAATTTTATAAATTATTTTGAGTTCCAAAATCATTTAAACTAAAAGGCCATTTAAAATACATGACACTACAGACATGCAACCTGATGTTATTTACCTTCACATACAGTAAATATGCATCAATCTAGTAAATATTAACTTTCAATTCATTAAATTAATATTTACTCCAGTCCCCACATTTTATATAATTACCTTATGCGGTAAAATCAGTATAAAATGAGCCTCCCAGAATCGAGGGTTGTTACAGCCGATTGACATGCACCTTGGCCTGCCTATCGGCATCAGGGCCAAGTTTAAATCACATACTTAGTTTTAACTGTACTTTATGCGTACTTCTGTGTAACACCTCGCCTAATTAAACAACGGGTGGCCAGTCCCATACCAAATTAAAACAGAATATACAGTTGGCTGATTCTTAGCATCACTATCGAAAACATTTACAACTCACCCAATACCCAAATTAAGCTGGTGTTAAAAAATTTCCAAATTTTAATTCAACAAAACCATTTTTAGTTTAAGAATAACACAACACATTTTATTCTACAACACTGATAACCAAATAGATAACAAAAAAGAATTTGAATGCAATTGGAATAAACATTCCCAAATAATATTAATCCATTATAGTAATCCCAACAATATTAAATGTATTAAAAAGACACGAATAAATAGTCTTTGACCCCGATAGAAAAAGATAACTGAATCCTTTGGGCGACATGCCATAACTAAGAGAACACTGTGAATCAAATGAAGATAAGCATCTAAGAAATACTCCATAGCTCCATAGCTCGTCAAATCAACTAAGGATGGCGTCCCTGCTGCTGGACACCTGATATAGAAGATACAATAAAAAAGAAAATATGCAAGGAAACGGGTCAGAGCCCGATTGTGAAAATGATATTTAAAACAACAAGTATTTAACAAGTGCAATAAAGCATTTATTATGTACATGTTAGCATTCCACTCTCACTTGCTATTCTCACCTCTCAACTAGAGTGTACACTTAACGTTTCCTATTAACCTCCTAGTTAATGATTCCTCTTTTCTAGTTTCCATATTATGATTCCATCTCATATCATAACTCCGTATGTCCCATACCATACGTCATATAATTATTCATATACTTTTCTCATCAACATGAATCGTTTTTCATTAATATGAATTAAGCTTTTCAATAAATATTCATTAACTTATTTCAATTCCTTTTGAATTTACCGTTATCCACAATTATCACGCAATAGATAATTTAACCACAATATAACCATTCATTCCTTTAATTCGTTATATATATATATATATATATATATATATATATATATATATATATATATATATATTCATTTATAATATGGCACCCCAAGTCACAGCTGCGGTGTAATGCATTACTCTGCTATCATGTCCCATCATCGCTGGTCGCCGAATAGGGGAATAAAGGTTCGACAAGGATTCCTCGAACCACAATCAACAACATACAAGTTGGAGGCGAACATAGTTCTCGTATCCATGGTTCACGCACATACCTACGTTCCACAGTCAACGGACTTATCAACTCCCCGATAAGTCTTTTATAGACCTATGTTCTCGAGTGACAAATCAAAGATCCCATGGATTCATCAGGATATGACTGCCCTCATGCGCAAACCTCCCGACGATAGCAAGTAAGCTAGGTATTTCATACACATAATCATCAATCAATCAAATAGGCATTATCATACCTATAATATACTATCAACAAGATACTCACATTACCCTTAGATTAATCCCATACGTAGAATTATATCTCTTTAAATACCACGTATTAAAATGTCATAACTTTACTTCTTAATTTAATTAACCTCGAGCCTCACTCAATACACAAGGTTCAAATAGATTTTTCCTCAACATATACTCCGTAAGAAGTCACTAATACCCTACTGGTTCATATCATCATATCTACCAAATTACTACGAATTAAACTCTCCCTTTAATTAAGGTTAAAACCGATAGTATCAAATCTACTATAAACACATCTTCTTTTACTTAGGATTAAACCCATTTGTAAACTTAAGGATACCCAGGTGTTATATTAAATCACCCCTACAGGTCCTATCTTTAATCCTCATGCATCCCAATTAGAATTCAACAAATGAATCTAGCAATCGAAATTCCTTTAAATTAATTATCATTATTCTAATCAATTAAATCCCAATCAAATTAATTCAAATCTTAACTAGGACTTACTGATCTTTTCTAAGTCCCATAATATCCAATTAACAATCACTAAAGGTCTACAAAAGTTTTGAGATAATAATCAACATTTAAAAAGAAACAACTTTAAAAATCCTGGGGAGGTCGATCGATCGAAGGCAGGGGGTTGATCGATCGATCACTCAGGTAACAACCCAGTTTTTTCGCATTTCTCCAACCACGGGTTTAGCCATTTTTTTATCATTCAAACTTTCATATTAACAACCCAAATGACTTATAATCTTTACTACATGATATATAAACATATACAAATGATTTCTAATCATCTAAACTTCCTGAAATCATCAAGAGATTGAATTAAAAGCATGTTTATCTCCTCTTTTTCCAGAAAATTATCAACATAATATCTTCAAGAACACATCAATGGTTTTAAAATTTTCTTCAACTGATTCATGATTATTTCATGGATTACTAACTACCTACAACATGAGTTTTATTCCTATATCTTTTCAGTTTCCAGAAATCCATTTATAACTTCATCTTTATCTCCCAAACATGAAAATCATATCTTTATATAACTATTATAACATGGACAATATACAAACTTAGATTGCCATTATCAAACACTTGCCTCTACTGAAGGTCTGATCCTTTGGTGTAGTATATCACAGGTGGTTCTCCCTTCTCCGGTGAACTTCCGGTGGTGGTTGGTGGTGGTGACCTTTGGTCTTTGTTCTTCTCCTTCGCAAGTAAGCTTTTCTCTTCCCAAGCAACCTTTCACTCTCTCTACGAAGATGACTTCTCTATTTTGTGTAGAGGAGATGAATAACCCACGTACACTTAATCTCCAAATACTTATAATAGGAAAAAATCCGAAATCACTATTCATCCCCCTGTAAAAATGACGAAAATGCCCTTTTGGGTTGTCTTTTCATCTCCAAATGACCCGAGACTCAAAATTAACATCCAAATAGACTGTTCTGACTATTTCGAACTTTTCGGATGCAAAGACGCAGTCAAAATGACTATAAGGTGGATAGAAAATAAATTTCCTTTTTAATCTCATAATTTAGTCCCGACACGTCCCATACCGCGTCCGACTAAAAATCTAAACTACTGAATTAATAACACACCGCCATATCAATAGCATCACATTCATATATTACCTAAATATCTTTTAAGTAATATTCAAAATTATACATTTTAATAACCTCAGTTCGGATAAAACCCAAATGAATTAATTAATAATAAAATCCAATTAATCCATTAATTTAAAATATAACCCATTTTAAAAGTCATAAAAATCATGGGGTATTATATCCTGGTACTTTTGGAGCAGGGAAACCGATGGAATTTTGAATGATTTGTCTTTTGTGGAATTATTTTAGTATAAAAGGGGATCTTTGGAGGTATTTTCACCACTATATTCTACTTTCTCATCTTTGTAACTTTCTTCTTCCTTTTTGCAATGGATCTTCCAATGACTAGATATATTTGTGCTTACCTTAAAGTTTTAGGGGCCATGTGCCTCTACAACATCAAGTATGTAGATTTTAGTCTGCGCCAGGTCTCTTTGTGGCATAATCGTCCCATAGAATGGAACCTCTTAGAGCAGTGGTACAGTTCTAGTTCCCTGAAGACCATGTTTTTCGATTTGACTTAGATGAGGTGTATATCACATATGAGGAGTTATCTGGGATGCTAGGTGTCAACCCTTGTATAGCGGTAGCTATGTTGTATTTATCCCATTCTCCCTGGGTATCTTTGGCGGAGTTTCTCCATATCTCCCCTTTAGTTGCTATATTATTAGTGTAGGAGGAAACATCATACTCCTAATAGTCATGAATTCGGTATAATGAAGGGATATTATTTATACAAATTTTATCCAGTCCTGGGTTTAACTTTCAGGTTTCGGTTAGTGACAGGTGATCTGATGCTTGACCCTCAGGGGCCCACAATAGTGTTGTGAATGTCCTACCATTATAATCCTATTATTATGGTATTAGCGGAGACTCTGAATGGCCTAAATGCTTGGATAAAGGGTCGGGTTAGATTTTTTTTTTAAAGCCATGTCATGTTGTTTATATGGATATCTAAGAAACTGAGCTTGGAGGTCCCTCCTGAGTACCTTTTGTTGAGCGTTCCCAACATTTTTTTGTAGGCCTTTATTTAGCTTTGTCCCATCGATGAAAAACTGGGTTAACTGGATTGTGGAGCATGGGGCCTGATACCTTCACTGGTCTAAATCGTGGTGGGGGACATTGTAGCCTGTTTTACATTTGAGGGACAATCGGTATGTGCGGTTGGTTGGTCTTCACCAAGCTTCTTTCTACTTTACATGGAGGATTATGCGCTAAGTAGGATGGAATTAAAGTTTTCCTCCACGAATAACTAACTTCTTTTCGGTGGAGGACTTGACTAAGTCTTTGAGGATGTTCTAGGGACCTTATGGGAATGCTTACGACCGTTTACTCGTTCATCACAATCTATTGGAGAGGCTAGGTTCATATCAAAGAACTACTTGAAGTAGTTATAGAAACGAGGGGTTGAGAAGATTTTAGTGGAGGATATTGGGTAGAGATGGCTCATTATGTTTGACACCTTGAAAGAGGGTTTCATGGTTTCATCAAAGCTTATAGGGGCCTCCCATCGCATGGACCGCATCCGAAGCCATAATCAGGAGTGGGATTCTTGGGGGCCTCCTTGGACAGGTAGTGATGATAAGGGTGACCCATATAGTAGTAGAAGTCAAGGTTTCAAAAGTTGGTGTAGGTTTTTTGGAAATTTATGCTTTGTTTTGGGTAGTTGTTTGGTAAGTATTTGGATCTTTTGTGAAGCTGTTAATGGTATGGGTATGACTCACGTCGCTGATACTTTATGTAATAACCATATTCTTGATTTGACATAAAAGAAAAGTTATTTCGGCATATTTTGTTACGCCTTTGATGAATTTTGTATTTGAACTATCTATACTAATCACTAAGGCACACATATTCCTTTTATTTTTTTAAACGATGAGAGAGATTATTATTGTCGAAGGGAAAAATTAATAGCATTTTGTGAGAAAGAAAGGACCACGCCCATGTGTGTTTTATGTGTTGCGTACGTACCTATGTGGGTTTGAAGATTTGTGAGCTTCTTTTTAAGAAAAGTGGGTGAATTGAGAGGATCATGTTCCACTTTATTATTAGTAAAGGGAAATAAAGGGAAGAATTTTTTAATAATAGAAGGGGGATGAAAAGAGTCGTAGCATGATGTCAGTTCTAATTAAGGGTAAAACTTTTTGAGACAGTGCAGGTTGATGGGATGCACCATTTCTTTTTCGTCAAGATTTGTGAGCATAGCGGCGCCATATGACAGGATTTTCTTCACAGTGTAGGGGCCACTCCAATTAGGTATGAACTTTCCTCTCGAATCCCTAACGGGTTCCATAATTTCCTTGAGGGCAAGATATCCTCCTTCTTATACAGCACAGTCCTTGACATTTTTGTTGAATAATTGCACGATCCAAGGATGGTACCCTTATATATGGTATATAGATTTTAATCTCTTTTCCTCTAGGAGAGAGAGTTCACCGTAGTGTCTTTTTTGCCAGTCTTCCTCACTGACCTTAATTTCGAGCATAACCCATAGAGAAGGCACTTCAAGTTCGATGAGGAGAACCACTTCCATATCGTATACTAGAGAATAATGGGTAGCCTCAGTGGGTATTCTGATGGAGGTACAGTAGCTCCATATGGCATATGGGATCCGATCGGTCCAGTGTCTGCAGCCTTCACTCATCTTATTGACGATGGTCTTGAGGCTCTTATTGGCGACTTTGACAACACCATTGTCTTTGTGGTCGATAGGCAGAAGACTTACTTCTTTGAATTCCATGCTCGTCGATTAATTTTTTGACCTTAGCCTTGAAGTGGACTACATTGTCTAACACCAACTCATGGGGAGGTCCGCAACGAAAGATGATATTCTTTATAATGAACTTGACCATTTTTTTCGCATTTAATACATCGTATGAAATGGATTCAGCCTATTTCTTGAAGTAGTCAATGGTGACTAGGATGGATTTGTGCCTATTTAAAGCTTCAGGAGTGACTTTCCATATGATGTCTATGCCTAAAGTGGAGAAGGGCCAGGGAAATGTCATGTTGTAAGACTCTCGAGAAGGCAAGTGCTAAATATTGGCAACCTCTTGCCATTTGAGGCATCTCCAAACATAAGCAGCGCAGTCTTGAACTATAGTGGTAAAATATTACCTTTGACAGATAATTTTTTTTAGCAATCATGTGACCGTTTATGTGTGACCCTCATTCCCCACTAAGGATTTTTTCAAAATTTCTTCAATTCCATCCCCTCCTATGCAGTGCAAGTGGGTTCCATCAAAGTTTCTCTTGAAAAGAGCTTTGCCATAGATGATGTACTGGGTTTCCAGCTTGCGAAGGATTGCATAGTCTTTCTTATCCGTGTCTCAGGGATGCCTACCATGTTTGAGAAGGTGCCAAATGTTATATTACCACAATCCCGTCATATCTGGATCTTCTTTTATAACGAACTCGATGTGGTAGCGGTGAGTGGGTGTAGCTTATTTTTGTACCAGAATTGGGGCGACCATTTTTACTCCCTCAGGAATGTTGACTATGGAGGCCAGGGGTGCTAGTGCGTCTGCGAGGCTATTCTTTGAGCGAGGAAGGTAATGGAAGGTTCTATCTTTGAATTGGTATGAAAGAAATTCTAGATGGGCATGGAAGGATGGGAGCTTCCCATTTTTGACTTTCCATTTCCTGAGAATTTTCCCGACAATGAGGGTTGAGTCTCCATAGCATCCATGTGCTTGATTCTTTTTTCGAGGGTGATCTTGAGCCTTACGGTGCGTGCCTTTTATTATATTATTTTTTTGGTGCAATGGAAATGCATCTTAATGGTATGGGTGTGTGAAAGTTATCGGGGGCGATCAAGAGTATCCCAATACCATACCCTTTTTTGTTAGCCGCTCCGTCAAAGAACACCTGCCACCTAAGATCCTCCTGAGAGGTGCAGAGGATATCTTCGTCTGGGAACTCGAAGTTCCAAACTTCAATTCCTTCCATGGGATGGTCGACAAGATAATCGAACATGAAACTCCCCTTTATAGCGTTCCGTGTGACGTACACATTGTCGAACTCGGCTATTAACATTAGCCAGCAGGCCATATAGCTGGAAAGAGTAAGTTTCTCTTGTAGTTATTTTATGGCATCCATTTGGGATACTAGTCTTATGGGGAATGCATGTGTGTAGTGACATAGTTTATGCATGACCCAAACCAGGATGACATATGCCTTCTCCAAGGCACTGTAGTTTATATTGTACCCAACTAGCTTTTGACTAGTATAGTAGATTGCTTTCTCCTTATGATATTCTTCAATGTATTGGGCCAGCAAAGCCCTTGCTATAGTATCGGTGACAGTTAAGTACAGGATGAGGGGGAAACTTGGCCGCAGATGCATAGGTACCGAAGGTCAGGTGAGGTATTATTTTATATGGTCAAAGGCTTCTTGACATCCCTCACTCCAAACTTTGGTTGATTTCTTTCGAAAAAGTTTGAAAACGGGTTTGCAGATATAGGCTAATTGGATGATGAACTGAC
>OX422219.1:437253132-437295632 GCA_949130495.1 Sambucus nigra
AAACCTCTTGAGATCCTTCATAATTTTCATCATTTAAGAGGCTTAAATATAAAACACCAAGAGTCGAACCCTTAACCTTTCACTACCATCAAATCAATCTTTATACCTATTTTTTTTTAAATCATATAAAATCAACCGCTAGTCCAAATTTCATGAATTTTATATCGTTGGGATCGTAATGAAACGAGAATATTTCTGAATTCAAAAATTTTCTGAAATATTAAACCTTTTTGAAAAAATATTTGCAGCCGAAAATTAATATCAATACCATCCTAATATATTCTCAACAATTCAACATGAAATAGCTCTGATACCACATGATGGATTATTTTCTATTTTGTGAAAACTATCACAAACAGGAACATTCATATTGAATTATCAAGAAATATAAATATTGATTTTGCGGAAGCATCCATGACAGAAAGTTAAAATATCTGAGTCTGAGGTCTTATGTTCTTCCAGATCAACACTTTTATTTTCTCTCTAAATTTCTCTCCCACGATGGGAATCAGAAGATTGGAGTTGTGTGATCTGGGGACCGTGACCCCTACTTATAACACAATCGTGTCTTTTCATATTTCGTATATTTCTATTTTAACCCATCATAAAAATAGAAATTACGCTTGTCTCTACACAATAAAACCTACACTTTAATAATACATTAGTAAGGCCCCAAAACTTAAATTAATCACTTTAATTGCCCTACTTTTATTTGATAGCCTATAATTCATATTTATTTTATATATAAGTCCATATATTAAATTTACTCTAACAAAGGGTTCAAAGCTTGGAGGATTAAGCATGTTAAACTTGGTCCACTTGTTGAAAATAAAAGATTTCTCATATGAATTTGGATTTTGGTGGGGATACAAAAATATAACATGCTACACTCATTCTCCATTTATAATAGTGTTCCTAACCAATAATTATTTCTCAATTATTATTCCTTCATTTTGTATATATTCCCTATTTTGCCCAGTTTCTAGTCCATTAATTATTAGAGATTTTTTAAAAAGAAAAATAGTGATGAGTCATTAACAGTATTAGGATAAATTAAAGATTGCGTAGTTTTAATCCAACATATAGTCCCTGGAATTTTAGTCAATGAACTTTTTTAAGTTTATGGTCATTACTAATTTAAAGCATATTTCTGATTTGAAAAATTTAAGTATATCATATTCAAATACTCTTATCAATTCTTCTATGATAAGTCGATTTGTTTTGTGTTAAATTTTTTTTTGTTTGTTTGTTTGAATACAAATGGATTCCTTATTTGTTGATAAATTCATTTCAAAATTAGAAATAATATTTCAAACTACCCATACAAGGTAAGTGACAATAAAAGTGGGAGTGACCAAACCCAAGTGAAGTGACGAGCTGGTGATCAAATGTGTTATTATTACTCAACAATGATACTTTGGTTTCAAAATGTGTAGGTGGTGATTATATAAGGATTACAAATCGGAAGATTAATATAACATATTTCAAAATGTGTAGTTGTCAAATTAATTTCTTTTCTATTTTTTCTATACAAATGGATTATGCAAAATGCTCCATTTTTTAACCCAATGTATTAAATGTGTAACTTTTGAATTTATAAATTCGGATTCTTCTCCCAATTTGCATATGGCACTAGGAATTATTATTATTATTATTATTATTATTATTATTATTATTATTATTATTATTATTATTATATATAACCTATAAATTATCGTCTAAATTATAGGCACACTCTCTCTCTCTCTTTTATGGGTTCACTGACAGGTGACACGTGTTCACACACTCTCTCTCTCTCTTTTATGGGTTCACCGACAGGTGACACGTGTTCAGTCCACATTCTTAAAATATATATATATATATATATATATATATATATATATATATACAATTTTATTTGATTTTATTTGACATAATATTCGACCATTTGCCTTCAGTAGCTTATGCTTTTCTCAGGCAATCTTTTTAGTTATTTGTTCATTTCCACGGTAGATAATCATAATTTGCTCATAAATATGTAAGTACAAACATAATGTATTTTTCTACATATCTATTTACTAGCAAATTTGAAAAAGAAAAAAAAATAAAGGTTATATTCTAGTCGTACATTTCAACATTTTACAAGTATCTAGTTTAAGGTTTAGGGGATTACAATATTACAATGACTAATTATTATTCTTGCAGATCCATTTATTGGTGTCGTTTTGGCAAATGACACTGCGAACCAGACTTATTGTACTGCCAAGGAAGGTGCAGATTTGAAAATGCTGCAGGCTGCTTTGGATTGGGCTTGTGGGCCCGGAAAGGTGGATTGTTCGGCGTTGTTGCAGGGTGGACCATGCTATGAACCCGATGAGGTAGCTGCACACGCCACATATGCATTTGACGCGTACTATCAACAGATGGGGAAGGCTTCTGGGACGTGTGATTTCAATGGGGTGGCTGCAATCACTACCATTGATCCAAGTAATGTTATTGCTCACTTGTGTTATGTAGTGTGTGTGTGTGTGTGTGTCTTTTCCTTTAGCTGTTTGTTCCTAAGTTTTGAATTGGTTATTATTCAAATGACTTATGTTACTTTTGTTCTATTTAAATTTGCAGGTCATGGTTCTTGCGTATTTCTCGGAAGGTAATATTCACTTCTTTAGCCAGATAACACCTTTTACGTGCACTTCAGCAATAATTAAATATAAATTGCTAATATTACTATATGATTGTCATGCCTTATGTACTCTTTCATAATCAAGTGTATCAAGCAATGAGGTGAAAGTGTCACCATGGCTCTGGGGGTGTGTAGATAGCGTGAAATACATTCAACAAGAACCAAACGGGGTCTTTAAGCTTTGTTTTTGTGCATGCAAGCAGTGGCGGATCCAGGAATTAAATAGTTGGGGGGCCAAAGCATTAAGTAAACAAAATATAAATATGAATAAGAAAAGCAAATGAATAAATAATCTTAAAAATTCATTACGTAGATCTTTATTAACATAAACACCATTGACACGGATAATTAAAAAAATGACCCTAACTACATAGGAATTTTTGGCATCGCAAATTGTGATCAACGCTCCTTCATTTTATAAAAGTCATCTATAATGTCATCAACTTCAAAATCTCGAGCAATTTCTTTCTCGATATATGTAATCAAATAATTTGCATGAAAGTCATCCTCTATCTTGTTTCGTAGCTTAGTGTTAACGAGACTCATGGCCGAAAATGTCCGTTCCGTTGTTGCGGTCGAAACCGAAAAAGTTAACACTAGGCGAATCAACCTATCAACAAGGGGATAAATTGTTGATTTTCTTGTTTTCGCCAAAACTTGGCATAACTCAGAAATTGTGGACACACTTTGTAGCTCAGTATTTCTACGAATGTCAAGCTCATAATGCTCCAGTTGAGACCTCAAACACAAATTCTCTTGTTCATCGAAGTCCTTAGGATAGAATTTTTTTGCAAGTTTGCAAATATTATCAATGTTAAATGACTTATAAGAATCATGAGGGTCAAGTGTCATACTCAGAATAAGCAACTCCATCACATCTTCTTTAAATCTATGATTCAATTCTTGTATTTGAGAGTCTATTGCAGCAGTAAACACTTCAAACCAAAAATGATGCTCAATTGTAACGTCCCTTTCTCGAGATCTACCCCGACCACCACTATAACAAGCACTCATATTAGGAATTTCTATCTTACGCTTTTCACAAAAGGATTTCACTTTATTACATAAAGGATCCCACCCATCTTCTCTCAACTTTTGCATAAGAGATTTTGTTGTTGATAAATGCATTGCATTTACTATATCTTGTGATTTACGTTGTAAGGCTTGCCAAAGATCATCACTAATCCCCATGATCTCTCTCATGAGATGTAAGGTAAATATGAATTCAAAATAAGTTAATCATAAACTTCATCTGCATCCCCACGTTGAACATAAGTTGTTTCATCAGCAATAACATTTTTTAAGACTGAACAAGTTGCATCAAACATAGATATCAAGCTACGAAGAGATCCCAAATGAGAGCTCCATCGGGTATTCCTGGCCCATTTTAAAGTACCAATTTGATTTAAACCTTTACCAGACTCAACTTCTTCAATGGCAAGTTTTTTTGCAATTTCTTCAGCTTCAGAAATTTTCAATTGATCATTCCGTTTGCAAGAGGAACCAACTGCATTAACAATGAGGGGCAAATAATAAAAAAATTGATGAATGGGAAAAACCTCTCGCGAAGCAGCCACAAGTGCTAATTGCAGACGATGAGCAAGACAATGAATATAGTATGCAAAAGGGTACTCATTTGAAAAAAGGACTTGCAATCAATTCCATTCTTCGTGCATATTACTAGCACCGTCATATCCTTGACCTCGCATATTCTGTATACTAAGATTATTATTAGAAAGGACAAGTGATATTTCTTTCTTCAAAGTCAATGACATAGTATCAGCTGCATGAATCAAATCAAAAAATCGCTCCTGTATAAATCCATCTTTATAGACAAATCTGAGAACAATGACCATTTGCTCCCTTTTTGCTTTATCTCGGGACTCGTCCACAATAATACAAAATTTCGCATCATTAATTTCTTCCCGAATGTCCTCTCGAATTTTCCTTGCATAGATTTGTAAAATTTCCTTTTGAATCGCATGAAAAATGTATATAGCATTTTGAGGAGCTCTATCTAAGACCACTGCAGCAATCTCCTCACTATAGGATGCCAAAAGTTTTATCAATTCAATAAAATTTCCCCGATTTATCGACTCTGGCCGTTCATCATGACCTCTAAAAGCACAAGCTTGAAATGTGAGCCATTTAACTGCATCTATTGAAGTCTTCAATTTCAATCTATTATTTTTCATAATTTCAGAAGATTATTTTTCAACAATCTTCTCAATATGTTGCGATTGGTTAATAAGATCATGGCAACACTTCACAGCATTCTTGTGCAACGAATTTGGATCTTTACCAACTTGATTTAAAAGAGCACAATTGACACTACAATTAACTTTCTTCCATGAACGAAATCCCTCCACTATGAATGCACTAGACCCAGGGCGACTCGATGGTTTGGTAAAAAGAAAGCAAGGAAGACAATAAATCCCTTCACAGCATTCTTGTGCAACGAATTTGGATCTTTACCAACGTGATTTAAAAGAGCACAATTGACACTACAATTAACTGTCTTCCATGAACAAAATCCCTCCACCATGAATGCACTAGACCCAGGGCGACTCGATGATTTGGTAAAAAGAAAGCAAGGAAGACAATAAATTCCATCAGTAGTTGGATTCCAACCAATTTGAAAACATTTTGAACCAAGAAGCTTGAAATCGGCGAGGATGTTTATCTTCATTAAATGGGTATTGTGGAAGAAGATGTTGATATAGACCGACTTTAATGTAAGCTCGTCGAAGTTCATCATGTTGATTATATGGATACTCCCATATTTGTTGGCGTAATCCCGGATCACGTTTAAAAGAATTGGGATCTTTTTCAATCGAACTGATTTTGGAAATCTTGGAGGGTCGATGTTCTGGTGGTGAAGCTTCAACATTAGAGGCGGGTTATTTGGTAGAAGTCGGTGCGCTAACATCTAATTTTTCAACATCATTTTTCTTGAAAAATGCATCAATAGTTGTTCTCTTGCCCATAATGAACTGCCAAAAAATTAATACACAAAGAACAACAATTTTACTAACTTGTAAAGATTTTTTCAATAAACGTTTAATCGAATCTTATTCTAATTAATAGACACAAACAAAATAATACAACATAAATAAAACTACTATTAATCAGAAAAATATAAATCAGAAAAACATTTGTTTCCAAACAAAATTAAAACTGTTAAAAAAAACTAAACAAAATATGTTTTGCTTTTTATTATTTTTTTCATTAAAGGAAAGAATAAAATAAAATAAATTGAATTAAATCTTAAAGATGCAAGCCGAAAGGAAAGTGAAAAGAAAAAGAAAAAATACTTGGTCGTCAATGTCTTCTTGGAATTTCTCCTTTCTTTTGTTGAATGAATGTGTTTGAGTTTGTTTGAAATTTCTCCTTTCTTTTGTTGGTCGCCAATGTCTTCTTTAAAGATGCTATTTAGGTTTGTTTGTTTTTTAAACCTAAATATTAAAATGTTACTTTTGTCCTTTTGTAAACTCTACAATCCACGTTTTAACGCCACCAACCACATTTTTGTGGGGCCTACTTATTAACATTCATCTTTTATTTTTACTTAACTATTATATTTCACAAGAACTTAACACCAGTTAAAAAAATTTAGGAAACTTTTGCTGGGGCCCAAGCCCCCCTTCCCCCCCCCCCCCCCCCCCTCCCCCTCCTTCCGCCACTGCATGCAGGAGTGGCAAGAATGGGACATTTCTGAACAGCACATCGCCAGTAATCAAGGACGGAGCTAGGTTAGGCCGAGAGGGGGCTCGAGCCCCCACAGTTTTTTTAAAAAAAAATTGGGGGTAAAAATTGAAATAGTGAACTTTTGGGGTTCTTTTTACAAATAAACAGAGTATCACCAATTGTTTAAGACCTAACAAACTCGTTCATTTTTCAAAGAAACAGAGTAGTAGCGGTAGCAGCACTAGTTCATTTTCGGACCGGCGCCATTTTTCCATCCGAAATCGGCGGCAAGGCAGCACCGGCGGCAAGGAACCATTTCCCATCAGTTGGTAATACCATTTCCCATCACTTGGTAATGAACCGCAACAGCAAAAGCAAGCCAAGCCAAGCCGCATCAACTAACATCGATTCATCAGGTAAATATCTCCCATCAGCAAATATCTCCCATCAGCTGGTACTTGGTTAAATTGGTTTTGTATTGTTTTGTCTATTCAATATATATGCTAAATAATTTAGCCTAAATTTATTTAATTGGTTTTGTGTTTTTATTAATTTTATGGCATCAATTTTTTGGGGGGATATTAATGAACTTATTTTTTTTTGGAATATTAATGACCCTAATTTTTTTTGTCAAATCAGTCAACTTATGGAGAGGGTTTTACTCAGTGTCAATTTGGGGTTTAAAATAAATTTGGGGTTTGTATTAGTCAATTTGTAGATATAAATTTGGGGTTTGAATTGATAGTTTTAAATTTGAATTTTGGGGGCTAATTATGGATATTGTTGGTTTAAATTTGGGGCAAAAATAACCTCTAAATTAGCCTCCACTAATGATAACTTGTCAAATACAAAAAAATAACCACAAAAAATTCGGCTCGGGGTCTCCCGCCCCCGAACTCCCAGACATCACCCCTAAATTAGCCCCCACTAACAACAATTCCTGGCTACGTCCCTGCCAGCAATGAATTCGAGAAGCTCGGGATCCACTACCTTATATGGGGGTGCCTTTACCAGTGCCATTGTTGTGATCAGAGTTTTAGTATTGTGGACTATTGCAGATATGTTTTAGGATAGACATTGTTATGTTTTGGAACCATTCACAACTTTAGGTGGAGAATTTTGATCAAGATGGTGCTTGTGTACCCACAGCAAGCATGTGGGTTCTGTACAAAAACAAGTTGGAGAATTTTCTCAATTTTTTTCAGGGGTAAGAACTATTCGAAATTGGGACTGATTTATTATTCTTCAAATATTACTACATTTATTATGATTTTATTGTCTCTCCATCACTGGTTTTAATTTTATTTTATGTTTTTTCCTTAATTCGCTTTGTGACTACCGTTCCCCCAAATCTGTCATTGAACGAGACAAGAATCTACTATAAAATTTATTCACGTGATCTCACGAATGTGAGACAGCATGACTCGATGAAGTGCTAACATGTAGAGACCGCAAAATGAGGCACGACACGAATCGACGCGAAGTTATAAGTTAATGTGTGACTCTTAATGGATTCGGGTCATATCAGTGTCAACCCGATAAGACACGATAGTTTACGGGTCGAGTTAATGTTCACCCCCTTTACCCGATAAGACCCGTTATGACCTATTAATTTAAGTAAATAAGATATACTCTTGGAACTTATAAATAATTTATGTAGCATAATGTTAATTTAATCGTAATGAATTTTAGTAATTGAGAGAGATTTAGTAATGTCAATGAATTAATGGATCTACTTGGATTCAAAAATAAGGTAATATGTCAACTTGTATACAATTCAAAATAATTCATTATCTTAATAGGTATTAACGAGTGAACACGACACGACATGTTAACATAACGGGTAGGGTTTGAATATGGTTTTTTCACGCGATAAAAAATCCACCCATTTAGACAAACTCAATAAACCCGAACACGACACGAATACGACTTGACACGACCCATTAACAAGTCTACTAACACGAGTCATGAAGTGAAGACTGAAGAGGCAACTCAATAACTTTGGGTTAACAAAATGGATTGAAAAATAGTTTAACTTTACGCTTAGATTACAAAATAAAAAAGAATTGAATAATAGTTCTCCCAGGATCACCAAGGGAGTTAGTTTAGTTAATAGTTAATGATTTAATGAAGCTATGGAGCAATATGACTATTAGTTGGGGAAGTTAGTTAATTAGGGAGTTTGTTAACTAGTTTAATCATTTATATGTCTGTAAGTAAGTCTACATCTCATTTGTACACAACATCATCCAATTAATGAAATCTGTAAAATTTCTATCTCAAATTTGAGTCGTGCTATGAGTCCCAAATAAATTTCCCAAAACCTTCCCTAAAAACAATAATTTTTTGTGCCCTTGTAGGACCTATACCACAAGACAACACTTAATAGCTAAGTGAGAATAAATAGAATCCACGTCACTTTTAAGGGAGGTATTGATACCCATATCATTATTCCTCAAATTTATCTCTCTCTCTCTGTGTGTGTGTGTGTGTGTGTGTGTGTGTGTGTGTGTGTTCTTCTACTTAATTGCTCTTAATTCTTTTCTTAATTCTCTCCTAACCTAGTCTATTCAATTCACTTCCAAAATTCAATTACAAGTTCATCACGTCGCCCATGGATGTCATGTGCATGATAACTGGTATCAAAGCATTATCTTGGCTACCCAAATTCTCAATTATCTTCTTCTTGACTGATTCATCTTCGTTCACCTCTGAAATTCCATCTTCTCTTTCTCATCTCTTTTTTTGTTCTTCTTCTTATTGTTCTTCTTTTTCTTTTCTCATCATATTTCTTTATTTAATTCTTCAAAATTCAATTACACACTAAAAAAAACAATTGCAAATTCTCTACATCTCTAAACTCAGTTTTCAATTTCTGCAATTCAATTCTTCTTGCCATGGATGCATTTCAAATTCAACACACGGAATCACGTTTACAATCTAAAGATGCAAGAAGGAAACAATTGATTAGAAATGGGCTTTGCGAGAAAAGCTAATGGAATTAGAAGAAGTCATTATGATGACCCATTTCATAAAAGGGCTTAATAAAGAGGTGTAGGAATTCATTCAGTTTTGTGCCTCTGCAAAAATTTAGCGATGCTATAAAACTTGTAAGATTGCATGAGGATTTCATCGTCAAAAGATTACATGGTAGAAACCTGCCAATGCACTTCCTAAAAATTGTAATTAATTGGGAAAACGAAATCGGAGTTTCAATGGACCATTTCAAAAAAGGGCTCAATTGGGAATAAATTTGTTAAGTTTTGTGCTCCTACAAAACTAAATGATGCTATAAAATTAGCCCAATTAGTGGAAGATTTTATAGCCAAGAGATTTACAATCGACAATTGCATTGCCCCGAAATTGTAGTTATTTTGAAAAATGAGACTCGGATGTGTAATAAGAAAAAAAAAATGGGTGTAGACATAACAAATAATCAAGAAATTGAAGATTATGGTGCAAAGAGTACAAGTCTTGGTCCAGAAAAGTTGAAGATTTATAGAAAAGCAACAGAGATAAATCTTGGGTATACTGACATTAAGAATTTAGTAGTTCTTCATGGGTTGCATTCCATTGTGGAGCCACACTATTTGAAGAAGATATGGTGCAAAAGGGGGAAATGGGTTTTAATGGGGTTAATTTGCAATCACTGACATATTTTACTCATAAGGGAAGATCGTGTTTTGGCATTGAAGGTAATCAGTAATTGAAAAATCATGGTGAAGAAAAATACTTGACAAAGCTGAATTATTTTAACATGGATGGGCTTCTTGAAGATTTTTCCCATCGTAAAAAAGATATTTATGCTACTATTGTAAGTACTAGAAATGTTCAGCAATGGGTAGGGATTTCATCAATCGTGATCCGATTGCATCCAATCGAGAAAATGGCGAAGGAGTTTACCCCTGTTGTGTTTGACCCTTGCGGTAGGTTGAATTTTTTCGTGCATTATCACATGTTGTAGTTCAATCATTGAGGACAATGATTTACAAGGGTAAAGCAATGTCAAGATCACCAAGGGAGTTAGTTTAGCTAATAGTTAATGGGTTAATGAATTTGTGAAGTAACGTGTGTGGAACAATGTGATATCTCACATCGGGAAAATCCTTAACCCTTCCCCCTCTTAGTAAGACTACAGAATGTTCTTGTGAATTATGGCCAATACCGGGTATATAATCAGTGGTTTCAAATCCAGAGGCTAATCGTACTCTGGCAACTTTATGTAAGGTAGAGTTTGATTTTTTCGGGGTGATAGTGGAAAAGTTGACAGATAAGTCACCCCTACTTCCACTCTACAGAACAGTACATGAGATTTTCACCTCATACGGCTCCTCGTTCAATTCTTTCGAAGTCATTGGATCCTTTTTCGGGTTCGAGAATCCCCTCCCTTCTTCCACTCCGTCCCGAAGAGTAACTAGGACTAATTTAGTCACGTTTTTCTCATTGCTTCCATAGAATACCATGTTTTATAACGATAATAACCTATTTGATTGATCCTAGAAATAGAAGAAATAGAAATTTGTGGCATTTCCTTTAATTGGGCAGCTTTCGTTGCAACTCCACTAACAAATAACAAACAAGGAATAATTTTGTATTCTAGTTATATTGATTGAATACAATATTCATTGACTAAATATCAATTTGATAATTTTTTTCTACTTCTTCCTTATTTATTCCTCCATCTAAACTTTTTTGTATCTCTGTAGTGCCAATCCAACACAAGTCTTTATTTTTTTACTATTAGTGAAATTGAATTTCCTTTATTTTTTCCATTGTATTCTTCTCAATATTTATATTGACAACACTGTATCGAACAAATATAATTCATCGTGATAAGTTGATGTATTTATTTCTGTCCCATAGGTTTTCTTTTTTACCTTACTTCATTCAAATTAGAGTTGTCAACGGGTCGTGTTAACGGGTTAACGGGTGAAAACACCCTTAACCCGTACACGACCCGTTAAGATTAACGGATCCAATGATAATACCCAAACACGACCCGTTAATATTAACGGGTACACGACCCGAATCGTTAACATTCGTTAATACTAACGGGTCTAAACGGGTAACGGGTTGGGTGACCCTATATTACCCGTTAGTCTTCATGGGTGTAATATTAGTTCGGGTGTAATATTAGTTCGGGTTGGGTTATAATGGGTATAATATTAGTTCGGGTCACACAACCCAATATTACTCGGTACCACTAATGGGTGATAATGGGTATAAACGAGTTTAATCGTGTAAGAGTACAAACCCAAACACGACCCATTATGATAACGGATCTACGATGTTGACCCATTAATAACCCAAACGCGATAAGACTAAACCCATTAACTTATAATTTCGTTCGTGTCGTGTTATTGTGTCGTCCCTCATTTTGCCAGGTCTAATTCAAATGATGGGAGAGTTAGTTAGTAGATAATTAGGGAGTAAGTTAGTTGGTCAAATATTTGTATGCCTATAAGTAAGTCTATAGCTCATTTGTAAGGGATCTTTCCATTAATGAAATCTGTTGAATTCCTATCTCAAATCTCTCTCCCTCTCATCTCTATCTTTGCTCTTTTTCTTAATTATTCTTCATTATTTTCTTAATTCTCTCCCAACCCAATATGTTCTATAAAATTCCGTTCCGAATTTCAATTACAAGTTCATCAAGTCGACCATGGATGCCATGGGCATGACAATTTCAATTTTATGACAAGTTGAAAATGAGTGAAATTTTTTAAGAGTATGTAAAAAGGCACCCCAATCAAACACACCCATAAGCAAGATGATTGTTTATTGATTAAGATCATGCCTATTCTCATGAATCTGTAATTAAGATGATTTCAATCTGACTTAAAACTTTAATTTCATAATTAAGATGATTAATTAGTAATTGGTACATATTTTTTTTATTTGATCCAAAAGTCGCATAAATGACTTAAAACCCATTAATTTATGAATAGAACTTGTGTAATTATGATAACAATCAAAAGGCCCCTATTTAGAAGTAATTATATGTTGGAATTTTGAATCAATTGAATTTAATCAAGGGGTATTTGAATGTGATCATTGGAAATTGGATTAAATCTTGAATTAGCACTGGGATTTCGTTGGTATAATTGTGCCCTAATCATGTTTGTATGTGGCCACTTTTTTTATTTGTTACATGAACCTTATATGAAGTTTTTTAGATCATTAATGTAGTCTTAGTTTGGGAATTGATGTATTGGAGAAAACAAAACCCGTAAGGGGAATTTTCAAAATAACTAAGTCGATCGATCGATCGATCGATGGATTTGATCGATCGATCGATGTTTCTGGTTTTTGGACAAATTATTATTTTAAAAGGGGGATTTTTGGATTTGAGGTTTGTTTGGGGATAACCTCTCCCCTAATTTGGGTTATATGACTTAGTTTAGATTATGATTTAAATTTGTGATAATTGAGGGATTTTCCATTTACATTTGGATTGAATTGTAGTGAATAATTGTAAATTGAGATTTAAATGAGAAGATTGTGATGAATATTATTTGTTGTGATAACTTGTACAATGCATACCAAGATTTGATAAAAAGAAAAATTAACTCTCTTATGTATTTTTTGTCGTTGTTGCAACTTCTCTATCCATCAAAATTTCCCTTGAACCTACAAAATTATAACAAAACTAGTGTAGAGGGTAAGTAAGGGAGTCAATCCATATCTAAGGATGAAACACAAAATTGGAGAGGACATATATATAGATTCATTTGCATTTTATTATATTTTTTTCTATTTTTACTTTTTCTATTTTTTTATGAATTTTTCAAGGGAATATTTTAACTAACTAACTATACTAATTTTTATAACTACTAATTAAGATGTAAAAGCTAATAAAAATTAGGTAAATAAAATTGAGCTAAAAAGTAAACTAACTAAATTGGACTCATGAGGGCTTCAAAATTTCATCCCATAAATGGGAGATTAGCCCTCAATAATCATCATCCAAAAATATGAGATACATAATTGAAAGCATGTGAGGATTAAACTAAAAGTAAAAGAGAGGAATAGATCAAACCAATTTGAGCCTTGAATTGAAATGGAATCTTCATTTGCATCAACAATCTCTCAATTACACATTAAAAATCACTCAATCATAATCCCTCACTCATGTATTTATTGAATCTAAACTAAAAATTACAAACTAAAAAGTAAAAGGATAATGGATGAATTCATAATGGATAATTAAATAATAAAAGAGATTTGCTAAAAATGCAAATCCTAAAATTATAAAATTATACATTAGAATTCACCCAAAGAAATAAATTCTAGATCATTAATTTATATTGAGATAATTGCTAAAAATGCAAAATCTCAACATAAAGTAATGGGTTAGAATTTACCTCCCATAAGGGATAAATTTCACTACATCAATCTATTATGAAATAATTGCTAAAAATGCAAAAATTCATAATAGATGGGTGGGGTGAAATTCATCCAAGAGATAATTTTCAACACACACCTCTATATTGAGGTATTTGCTAAAAATGCAAATACTCAACATAGAGGGGTGGGGAGAATTTTATCACACCAAGCTTAAAACTAATTTGAGATCTCATGCAAATGGGTCTTCATCCTCTTTAAATAGTAGGCACATGGAGCATGGGGATACTTTTGGGAATTGACTTGGGTGTGCATGGAAATGGTGAGGGGAGCATGGGGTGTGAGTGTGTTTGAGGGCATGTGGGTAGTGAGGTGAGCAAAATAAAATCTGATATTGCATATGAGGGTATTTGGGTAATTGGGGTAGAAGTGGTTGTTGGGGGTATATTGGTAAAATGGGGACAAGTTAGTTTAATTAACACATGGGTATTTGGTTGACTTGGTCTTGGCTTGTAAATAGAAGAAATCGGTTAAGGCTCAAATGGGAAGTGGGTCTTGGCTTTTTGAATTGGTTTATGGAAGAACATGTTTGAACATGGGTTTGAGATGGGTCTTGGAAAAGGGGTTGGGTAGCTGAAATGGTTGCTGGCCAGAGTGTCACGGCCGGAGATGGTAGAGGTCGGCAGCGGGTTAGAGGTTTATCGAGGGGAGACGACGCCGGTGTTCTAGGTTATAGGACAGAAAGTGGCCGGTTGACAACGCCGGCGGGGAGGTCTCGATTTGGTGGGTTTCTGGCACGTGCGCCACTGGGGCAGGTGGGTTCGGGTCTGCAGCGGTTTAAGGGGAGAAGGAGGTCAGCAGGAGCATAAGGGGTTGGAGGTGTGGCAGTGGCGGCGGTAGGGACCGAGAGGAAGGAGGGGCGAGCGGGGTCGGGTCCGGTGTTCTGGTTATGGGGATATGGGTAAGAGGAGAGAGAGAGAGGTGGTAATGTTTGGGTTTTCTGTTTGTTAACGGAGGAGAGAGAGTAAGATGGGTTGTGTAGGGAAGAAGATGGAGGGAGGGGGTATTGGGTGTTTGAGGGTGCAGGAGGTTTAGTGTGAGGTTGAGGGTGTAGGCTTAGTGGGTATAGAGTGAGGGTGTGTGTATTAATTTGAACCCCTTAAAAACTAAAATTAAAATTAATCTAAAATAAATTAAACTAAAAATAAAATAGACACGACACAACACACTAAACAAACTCTAAAAAAAAACTAAACACAACTAAAATAAAAATTAATAACTAAAAATTAATTAATAACTACTAAAAATATAAAATTCTATAAAATAAAGGACACGAAAATAAAAAGATAAATCTAAAAAGAAATAAAACTAAAAATAGAAATCTATAAGACTAAAAACTAAAAGCCTAAAAAAATAAAATCTAATAAATCTAAAAATAAATGAAATCCTAAAAAAAACTAATTCTAATAAAATAAAACTAATAAAAAAATAAAGATAAAATAAAAAATAAAATATAAAAATAGGAAATAAAACCTACAAATTCTAAATAATTCTAAAATAAAATCTAAAAAATAAAACGACACTAAATAAAAATCTAAAAAATTAAAATAAAATAAAAAGGGATCAAACCAACACACACGGGTCTTGGGTGACGGTTTAGGGATAATTTTAGGGTCGGTTTAAGATAGGCTAGGATATGAGATAAGTGTATTTAGCTCCATTTTGCGCACAATTGCCATGATTTGAACGTTTAAACTCCGCAATATGCATTTGACCTACAAGATAAACATTTAAGTGCATAAGACCCATATTGTCGAGAAATAGCAACTAAAGTACGTCTATTTGGGGTATAAATTGTACAGTTTTGGGTGCTTATCACATACCAAGAGTGAGTACTCATGGTGAATATACTATGGGGGGATTCTCTTAAGGGGGAACATATGACGCGAACCGCTATGGTAACTCTGTGAGTAGACGTGATTCCTTAGTTAATTTTACCCCTAAGTCATACGTCTAGGTACCTATGTTCGATAGGGATTATGGGGAGATTTATTTTATATAACCTTAGGTGTGATAGGTTAAATTATTTATGGGTAGACAGGATGATTTATTCATTGCTTCGATGAGGTCTTAGGTGTGGGACGGCCTAAGACTATACCTAGTATGGGCGAGAGTGATCCCTGAGGGTAATAGGGATAGGCCTTCGCTCTTTGGGCCTTCGTTGTTTGGCTTACTTATGTGACCTTTAAATTTTATGACTATGTTAATTAATTTATACACTTGATGTTGATTAGTGTCATGATATTTAAATTCATTTGGTTATTCTCATATGTACATAGTAATACTTAAACATGGGTTCAAATGGGATGGGGACCCTAGGTGTTTGTGATATTAGGATTGTTGGGTGGAATAAAGCTAAAAGACACTAAAATTAGAGATACATGTGTATGGTTATGGTTTATTTCATACTCTTATTCTTCTTGGACTTGTTGTTAACGTTGTGGATATAACGTTTCAGAAACCAGATCATCCGTACCATCCCAGCCTTGATCATTTTCGCTATCAACATTCCTCTCGGTGTTCTTTAGGATGTAAGTGTCACAGCCCGTGTACTGATTTATTTTGATTATCCATTTGAGAATTCCAGTACCGCACATATTGGTGGCATGTATGTTGTATATTTATTGACTTGAATATTCAGGCTTGTGTGGGTTTGGTGGATGGTGGCCTTTATGTATGGTATCAGAGTTATTTGGACGTTCCTTCATATTTTTATCATTATTTTATTTAAGTATGTTTTTTTCATGCATGATTAGAATAGTGTTCAAGTGTTATAAGTCAATGATTATTATGGGATCCATGCCCTTTCTGATGGTAAGAGGAAGGAATAGAGGTCAATCTTAAGTCTTCTGCAAATTTTTCCCACACATAAAACCCACATTTTCCTAGATCATGTACCGAAAGATTTGAGGTGATCAAAGTAAACAAATCTTCATTGAATCATCTATTCATTCTCAAATTTTCCCTAAGAATAACTACAAAAGTATAATAATATATCTCTCGACATCAATGTTTTAAAACACAAAGAACGATTGAATCTAATATTCGCATTGTTTTAATCTCCTTTTTATATTCTGACGCATTCAAATTCTTTTTTCAAAATCCCAATCCAATGGGATCTATGGACAACTCTCCCACATTAGAAACATACTTGGTGATTAATTCATAAATCAATCTATAATTCTAGTCATTCGTCCAACAAAATGTGTATAGGGATTGTGTTAAGTTCCTCTCAACACACACACACACATACTTTGCCTCGCTAGCGTCATTGTATTGTAGTCCACCTTCAGAGGTTTTACAAACATATTTTTAATCTGAAACAATGTATTCTAATTATAGAACCATATGTGTAAGCTTTGGATCCTCAACTATATTATTGGGTTTACTTCTTTGGCATCCTTCGGTCTGAACTCCGGATCTCATTTACGCATTATTGTATAGTGCTTTAACATTATCCACTGGCTACCACTTATAACCTTGGGGTAGTCCTCCTTTATCTCAAATCTAACCAAGAAAAAGCCTTAATTCAATATCTCCCTTGTAGGTTCTAAATGATTTTTGTCTTGCTCGTCATACTGTTATACCCCCCACCCCCCGGACTTTTCGGGTAGTTTTATAACTAGACAATCCTTGAGTAGCTCAATTAGTTAAATTATTATTGCATTTGGGACACCAATAATGGGGTTGTTGGTGACATTCTTCAGCTCATAACTCATTCTAACTTTTCGTTGGTTAGCCTCTTATTTATCATGCTCTCACATTAGCTCTTCTTCTAAGCACTAGTTTGTTGTTGCTTTATCAAGAAAGACGTCTTGCTTCTTTGCCAGAATATCCCAATAGGAATTACTCTGCACTTATTTAGTGTTCCTACCATTTTCATTTTGATTTACATCATTATTTAATTGCCTTCCCATTTCTTTAAATCTCATGGTGAATCGTGTGCATTGAGTAGGACATCTAGCTCCATGCTTCAAAATCCATCATCATATTTGATTTTTGATTTTTTGCTTCTCAAATGGTCTTGTTCTTGGATCGAGGGATCGGTGTAGCCCTTCTCCAATAAAGGGGGAGGGGAAGTTAGTTGACAAGTGGAAGAGGTGCACTGTTTATTGCTTTCTACATAGGTCATGAACTTTCTCCAGGATGCCACACACAAACACACACACACACACATTTTTTTGTCACTAAGATTATTAAACAAATGGGATTTCCATGTTATGACCAAATGGACACTATCTTTAATTGGGTAGCGCATCGGGTTAAACTGACCATCAAAAAGACATATGCACAAACACACTCGCGTGCGCATGCATACATAGAGGTGTTTAGGAAAGTAACCCCAATCTACTTAATAAGAAAATTATGATATTAGTTGTGGGATAGTATAACTAGTCATCAACACTCGTCCTAATCCAAATCCCAATAAGTTAATATAGGTATAATACCCCATATATTTTAGTAACTAAATAATATCTAAAAATATTATCGGTTTGTGATAAGTTTTTATATGCATATGATATGCGATATGTTGTTTCATGATTTGACATGTTCGACTTTCGATATGTTATTTAGTAGGTTGAGATGTGACTTTTAGATGTCACATGTATTAGATTACGTAATTGAGTTACATGTGATTAAGTGTATTGCTATAGATGCTAGTGAACTCGTCTTAATTCAAAAACAAATAATTTAGTGACTTAGTATTATGGGTGCTTGTAGAGTGGTCAACGGCTAGGTGTCGGGAGTTTTCTTGTTTAGACTATTCCCTCGAAATTGGTTCCCATCGATTATGAAGTATGTTCTTATAATACTGAATCGCAATCTAATTAATTATTGATTAAGATTTAACATAAGCTATGTGTATTGGCTATTTAATTAATTTAGTAAGATAATTAATTAACTTAATAATATAATTGCCTTGAAAAATATGTTAACATTTGAGCAGGTCTGTATGATGTTTAGAAAGTCCGGTTTGAGATTATTTTAGTAGAATTTTAGCATGTTGGGTTAGTATATGGATTGGGCCAAGTTTTAGGTCATTCGGAGCATATTTTGGGCCTTATTAGTTGAGGTTATTTTAGGGCCCTACCTTAATTCGTGATTACTGATTTAATATAACCTATTAAATCAACCTAGTTATCATATTATACTTTTAAAAGAGCCCTAGTTGTTAAGGAAGAGGTGAAAGAAACCCAAGCTTGGAGATTCAAAGTTTTGGCTTGGAGAATTAGGGGAATTAGGAATCAATTCTTCAATTAATGCAAGGCAAGTTTACTTTGACTAAGAATATGATTAGTTTTGAGTTAAAATAATGGTAATTCATTAGCATCTATAATTGAACTCATAAAATTTGATTTGAAATCATATTACCTAATTTAATAATTAGAGTTAATTACATGTTTAAGCCTAGTTTTGTAATGAAGAACTATTATAACTTTGTTATTGAAACCTTAATTCGAATCACGAATCATTGTACTTGAAACCTATAAATATTAATTATTAATCTTATTGATTTTGATCTATAAAACCCCTCACCTTTGATTATTGAATTGAAATTCATTGGCGAATTTGTTAAATCTTACTTAGATGATGAACTTAGGGTTTAGCATCAAATTTTTTGTAGTGGGATCTTTATACAAGTTTATAATCATTTAAAACTTATGAAATCTTATTGGTCTTAGTAATGAGGGATAATGGTCAATTTGGAGTTTTAGAGGCCTTAGGTTTGAAGCAAAATTGGTTATGTCCACAAGGGGAATAAGAGGAAAAAAGTACCCCCTGCCTAGACCCAGCTCAAACTGGCCTAAACTTGACGCAAGACGGTCCTGGGACTTTACCCAGTGTCAGTTGGGTTGGGAGTCATTTGGAGTTTTCACAGTCGGTTTCATTTGGAACTTTTTAAGTAATACTTTTTAGCTTATAACTAGTAAGTTTTGAGAGTAAATCATATGTTTAATCCACTCTAGATGATTGGGATGCATACTCACATAAATGGTAATTATGTGGCACGAGAAACAACGATGAGACATGGGTAGTTATGTAGCGTTTAATGTAGTTAATAATGGGTAAGAAATGTTACCGTTTAGGTTATCTTATCAATGATTTTTAGTGAGTTTAGAATGATTGTGTGAGAAATAAGTTAGAGATGATACCGAGTGTGGGGGGTTATTTATTCAACCCCACTGATACAGCCGACCAGTCCAGCATGCAAAGTGGACTGTCCGGCCCAACTTAAATATTTATTTTCGACCCGTGTATTTAACATGTGCTTAGATGCATGGATACCGACTCAAATCAGTTATCAACAATCTTGGGGAGATATTCGGGGACACCTACGAGCTGTCTACAAGCTGGTTGAATTACTTGTACAATTCAATCACTTTGAATAAAAAAATATAAATGTAAACCCTA
Source organism: Sambucus nigra (assembly GCA_949130495.1). Classification (NCBI taxonomy): domain Eukaryota; kingdom Viridiplantae; phylum Streptophyta; class Magnoliopsida; order Dipsacales; family Adoxaceae; genus Sambucus; species Sambucus nigra. Next base: position 437,273,300 of record OX422219.1, read on the forward strand.
ACCCGGGGTAAGGGGATGTAACTTCAATTATTTTAGAGACACTAATAGAAAATAGTAACCTCTCCGTGGACGTAGTCAAGTTGCAGAACTGTAATATACCGACCCAATGTTGTATCTATATTTTTATACAATCCGTAGTCATGAGAATTATTAATAAAAGAAGAGGGTTATTGTTTACAAGCTCCCATCCTTTTTATTAAGTTTGGTTTGGTAGCTCCTTGTGTAAATTAAGGAAGTTGATGGGTCAATTTTTGAAACTTAGAAACTTAAGGATTCGTACAAGAGTTCAGTCGTTCTAACGATTTCCCCCTATCGTTTGAACGATGAAAGAGGTCGTTTGAATGAGCAGGATGAAATTGGACCTGCCATTTACTCTGTCAACATGTGAGCCTTTTATTAATATGTTGTGTCAGCTCTTGGAGCCTGACGGTTTGGATGAATCAGTATAAGTATATTATATGATTATGTGGGTTTTTGGTTATATATAAGAGAGAGAGAGAGAGAGAGAAAGAGAGAGAGAGAGAGAGAGAGAGAGACGTGGAATAACAAACTCGCTACTAGTGCCATTTTTTTTCCTCTTTCTTGAGAGCTCTCAACTCTCTCTCTCTTCCCAAGCCGTCTCCCACCATTCTGAGTAGTGTCAATCATTATCATACCATATCATACCATAGAATACTCACCTCTACACATGCAAGCTCTCGTCTTCATTCAGAAGATAGTAGAGCAACCTTGGGGGAACAACTTTGGTGAAATTTTGAAGGAGCCAAGGCATTCTAGAGCTAAAGTCTTGGAGCTAGGAATTTAGGTTCTGTATAAGAAAGAGACGTGGTTGTGTATAAGAAAGAGACGTGGGATAACAAACCCACTACCAGTGCCATCTTATTTGGCCACTTTCTTGAGAGATCTCAACTCCCTCTCCCTTTCCAAGCCGTCTCCCACCATTCTGAGTAGTGTCAATCATTCTCATACCATAGAATACCCACCTCTACAGATGTCCCCTACTCTTCAATATCTCGTCTTCATTCAGGAGATAGTAGAGTAATCTTGGGGGGCACTACACCAAAAATCCTAAAATGTCACCATTGACCCGGCCACCCTAGGTCAAAGACCGTGATAAAAAAACATGCATTTTTTGTCAGGGTCTTTAACCGTGAGTAACACATTTTTAATGTTTGTCACGAACATGTCATGGTCAAAGACCGTGACAACCTTGTAAACTTGTCACGGTCATAGACCGTGATAGGTACATGACAATATTAAAAATAAAAAACCCTAGCAGCTTCTATTTTTCTTTCCCTCGTTTTCTTCCATCCTTTATTTCTCTCTCTAAACCTCATGCGACTCTCTCTCTCTCTCTTTATTTCCTTTGTGTGTATGTGTGAGTGAGTTTGTGTGTGTGTGTACGTGTGTATGTATATGAGTAGGGGGGTGTGAATGTGTGTGTGTGTGTGTATGGGTCTTTGTGTGTGTGTGTGTGTGTGTGTGTGTGTGTGTGTGTGTGTGTGTCTATGTTTATGGAGGGGCAGTGTATTTTTTTTTTGGGGGGGGGGAGGGGGGGGGGGAGTGTGTTTTTTTTGTTGGGGGGGTGTGTATATGGGTCAATGGGGGGGTTCACTGTGTGTGTGTGTGTGTGTGTGTGTGTGTGTGGTATTGATCTTTTTTTTTAATTGTGTGTATTGAAATTTTTATGCATTGAAATTGTGTGTATTGAAATTGAAGTTGTGTGTGTATATTTAGTATTATAAATTGATATTGGTATTTCACCACTAATTCAATTGAAATTGGTATTTCAAAATGGAATTGGAATTTCAAATTAAAATTGAAATTGAAATTGGAATTATAAATTGGTTTTATAAATTGAAATTAGTATTATAAATTGAAATTGGTATTTTGTATTTGGTTTATAGTGTGTATTTGATTTTTGGTATAAATTGAAATTGGTATTCAATTCTGAAATTGAAATTTCATTTATCCCTCTAATTGCAGCAGCGATGACCATCTCCTCCTCTCTATACACACATTTCGGTACATCTCTCTCTCTCTCTCTCTCTCTCTATATATATATATATATATATATATATATATACATCTCTCTCTATCTATCTATCTATCTAGAGATGGAGAGATACACATAGAGTCAAAGTCCGTGACAAGTGTATTTGCCACCCCAAAACTTGTCACGGCCAAAGACCATGACAAGTTTGACTTATCAAGGTTTTTAGCCGGGAAAAGTTGGCAATTTAGGTGTAGTGAGTAATAACCTTGGTAGAACTTTGAAGGAGCCAAGGCATTCTGGAGCTAAAGTCTTACAGCTAGGAATTTAGGAGCTTTCAAGTCATCCATTACTAGTTCTCCCCTTCAAATCAAAGGTAGGTTTTCTTCCAAGCTTTGAAGGCTTTTCCTAGTTATGAAATGGACTTAAGAAGTGCTTAGAGATATGTCGTAGATATGTAGATCTATTCATAGCATATTTTGTCTTGCAAAAATATGGAAATTTTCTTTAAATAAGCCTAAGAAAATTCCTTTTACATAAAGAATATGGTATTTTCAAACCTTGATAAATGGAAGAAAGCGTGTTAAATTTAAAACTATGCTTTGTGTAGAATATATGCATGATTGAGGTATTTCTAGGGTGAAAACCTCCCACAAACTTGTGGAAATATGTAGTATGCTAAAGTGAGTTAATACTTGCTTAAACAAACATGTTAAAATGGGTCTTGTTACCAAACTAATAACCAAGGAAAAACAGCCCCGAATTTTGTTAATGTTTAATGTAGTAAAGTTAGCAAAAATGTTGGAACTCACATGAAATAATAAGAGAATACTATGAATTTGACAAGGATGGTCTTAAGCATGTTGACTAGGATTCAATGTGAAAAAATACTAAGTGGAAGGATATGGTTTTGAACATAAAAGGATAAATTTGACACTTTGAAAATAGTTAAATATTGTGCCTCTAATGAAATAAATAAGCGGATTTTTTTCCACAAAAACATAATCAAGGGGGGTAAAAAATGGAATCTTTAGCAAACTTGAGGACCCTAAGGGTTAGGCCACCTCTCGGAACCACTTCGATCTAGTTTGGGGGTATAAAACGGAGAAAAAATGAGTTTGGCACGACTATTAAATTGCGATGTTCAAAACAAAACCATGGCCGATGAAATTAATAAAAAGGGTAACGAAATAATGTGGACATTGGATAAATGTTAAGCACATAAAGAATAATTATTCGGATGACACCGGGAAAAACTAAAAGGGACCAGAGCCCTAGGGTGAAAATTCCAAGACCACTGGCCAGAGCATATGGTGGCATCACCGGCGGTGAGGAGCCAGTTAAAGTACGCGATAATTGGAAGATTTTGAAAAATAAAAATAATAAAGAAGGAAAATTCTAAGGTTGTATGAATAATTCAAATGAACAACCAAACAAAAGTAATAATTGAGACTAATGGCGAAAAGGTGAATTTTAAGTCTCTAAACCTAGTAAAGGGTAGTAAAATGGGTTAAGTGTGAGTATGAGCTCATCGCTCAGGTGCATGGCATGTAGTCACATCATGGTCAATTAAATGTCATAATTTTATAATTGAACAAAAGAAATATTCATTGTATCTTTATGTAATACGTAGAAAAATATGTTGCTTAATATTAACTCCCTGCTGAGCATTTGCTCATACCTACTTTCTTTTCTTTAAAAACCCCACCCCACCCCAGGTACCACGAGTAAAAATGTTGGGCAGGACGCGAGCAAGGCCCCAGGGGGACGACCAACGCCGTTAGAATGCTCTATACAACTTTTAAAAACATTAAACTTAATATTTGCAGTTCAGACAATTAAGCCTATTTGGGCCTTGGCCGTAATTTGTAATAATACAAGATGACATGACTTGATTTAGTTTAATTATCCTTTCAGAATAAACACAATTTTTCATAAATAAATTATGTAAAATAACTAATCATATAATGGTCACCTTTTTGCTAAGTAAGAATCTAAAGCATCACACTTGTGAATAAATTAAGGGTTGTCTTGTATGAACTAATTAAATCTTTCCCCTCCCCTTTTAACTTCTCGGCTCAATATGGGTTGACCTAACAGTGATCCAAAACCGGGTCGGAACGTTGCAAATGGTATCAGAGTAATAGAAGTCTCAGGTGTGACAGAGTGTTTCGTTTCCTTAACGCATCTTCCCTACTTCACGTACAGCTAAAGATTTGTATTACTTAATAAATCGCTTCCGCTATCATTTCTACGTATATTGTGTATTAAACTCTTCATTATTGTGTAGATGCCTCCACGTCGTGACGTTGCTAGTGGTTGTGGTTCCAATGAGCTCTAGAGTATGGAGCAAGTCATATGAGATCTTGTTGATTCTCTGTCCCAACAGCAGGCCAATCGTAGCGAAACCGTCGAGAACACCACTTTCGCATCACTCCTCAAGGAATTTAGGAGACTAAAGCTACCCACTTTCAATGGAGCGTCAGGCCCCGATGCTGTCGAGGCATGACTCGATGAGGTCACAAGGGTAATGGAGGTTCTAAGTGTGCCAGTTGGGCAAAAAATCAAGATAATGACATTTCAGTTGACCGAGCAGGCGCAGAGGTGGTGGGCCACGCACTTGTCCAGTTTGGCAGAGCCGTTGGATTGGGGTGGTTTTCGGGTTACCTTTCTCGATAAGTACTTTCCCTAAGCTTATGTTGACGTCAAGAGGGATGAGTTCCCTCGGTTAATCCATGGAAAGTTATCGATCAATGAATACTTTGAGTGTTTCAAGAACCTATCGAAGCATGTGAAAGCACTGAGAACAGATGAAGTTGAGAAGATGAGGCTCTTTATCAAGGGTCTTAATTTTGGCATACGTCGGATCATGGCAGGTATGGATCTACCCAACCTCATGAAAGCCATAAATAAAGCGATTAGCTTGGATATTGATGCCGAGGATAGAATATCTATCATGGAAAAGAAGACGGAGCCAAGTGCCTCTCACTCGGGTGGTCACAAAAAGTCCCGTAGTTGGGATCAGGGTTTCTTTGCAAAGCTTAAGGTTGCAATGGGGGTGGGTTCCTCTTCATCTCAATGTAGCAGTGACCAGAACCTTATCACCCCCACAGAGAGGACTTACTTCAGTTGTGAGCTTTCGGGGCATATGAAGAGGGAGTGCCCCCAGCGAGTGTTGGGCAGCCAGCAAGGCAGTCGGCAGACCGTTAACCTTGTACCAGGATGAAGTTCCCACTATACTGGCCCCATTCAACAACAGCAGTAGTTTTCCTCTTGGTACCAGCATCCGGCTAGGCACAGTGTGGATGGGTTGTGTCCAAGTCAGGGGCAGGGTGGCCGTGAGCAGGGCCAAATTCCCAACAGCCAGACCAGCAAATTTAATCCTGGGAGAACCTAGGTAAATTCTGAGCAGACTGCACCTCTTCTCCTATATAATACTCGGGTAAAGGCATTGTTCAACTCTGGCGCTTCGCACTCTTCATATCTAGCTCTTTAGACTTTAGTCTGGATTTGGTAGTAGATCAATTTCATCCTCGGATCTTTATTAGTCTCCCAGTGGGTGGTGGCATAGTCCTCGACAAGGTTTGTCGTAAGTGTGTAGTCATGGAGGGATACTTTGTCTTAGAGTACGAACTGATCCTTATGGACATATATGGATTCGAGGTAATCTTGGGTATGGATTGATTGACACATCTTAGAGCCACTATGGAGTGCCATCGAAACAGTGCCTTAGTTTCACTTTTGGATGGGTCCCGCTATCGTTTCAGTAGTGAGAAGGGCATCGATTACCCCTGCAAGTTCTCCACAGTCCGTGAGCAGAAAAAGTATTTTGGTTGGCTGAGCAGTACGGTGGCCCAAGAGGGGCTAGATGGCAAGGTTCTTGACCATCCTGCGGTTCGGTAATTCTCTAATTTATTTCCAAACGATCTTCCCGGATTACTGCCTTGGCAAGAGGTGGACTTTGCAATAGAAGTACATCAGGGTGTGTCACCAATCTCAATCCCACCGCTTAGAATGGCTCCAGTCGAATTACAGGAATTACGGACCCAATTGGAGGAATTAACCCGAAAGGGATTCATACATCCCAGTGTTTCTCCTTGGGGAGCCCCGATCTTATTCGTAAAGAAAAAGGATAACAATTCGTGACTCTGCATCGACTATCGATTGCTAAATAGGGTGACCGTGAAAAATAAGTACCATATGCCCCGTATCGATGACTTTTTTTATCAGTTTTGGGGGGCAGGCAGATTCTCGAAGATTGACCACCGCTTCAGGTACCACTAGCTACGTGTCAGGTAGGTAGACATTCCCGAGACGGCATTTCAAACGTAGTACAGGCACTATGAGTTTGTGGTAATTCCCTTCGAATCGACAAATGCCCCCGGCAGTATTCATGGACCTGACGAATCGTGTCTACCTCCCTTATTTGAACCAATTCATTGTATTTTTTGTGGATGACATCTTAGTATGCTCAGCGTCCGATGTAGATCATGAAGGGCACCTCCGAACGACCTTACAAGTGCTCTGGGAGAACCAATTGTACGTCTAGTTTAGTAAATGCGAATTTTGGATGGAAGAGGTCAAGTTCCTTGGCCATGTAGTCTCCGGCGAGGGTATCTCCGTTGACCCATCAAAAGTGTAAGCGGTTTGGGGATGGAATCATTCAAGAATAATCGCCAAGGTGCGCAGCTTCCTGGGTTTGGTTGGGTACTAGCATAGATTCGTGTAAGATTTCTCCGGGGTATCCATGCCTCTCACAATGCTCACTCGGAAGGATGTGCAATTCAAGTGGTTCGAGGACTGTGAATTAGCGTTTCAGGAGTTGAAGGTCATACTGACTTCCACACACGTTCTCATCCTCCCAGGACGGTGCAAGAGCTGTACAGTATACTGTGATGCTTCAGTCTCGGGACTTGGGGCGGTATTGATGCGGGACGGTCCGGTGGTAGCCTACGCATCTCGCCAGCTAAAGGTGCATGAGAGAAACTATCCCACCCACGATTTGGAGCTAGCCGTCGTAGTATTTTCACTAAAGAGTTGGAGGTACTACCTATATGGGGAGTGATTTGAAGTATTTTCCGACCACAAGAGCCTACAGTATATATTTACTCAACGGGATCTAAACCTCCGACAAAAAAGGTGGATGGAGTTAATGAAAGATTACGAATTCTCATTGGAGTACCACCCAGGGAAGGCCAATGTGGTGGTCGATGCTCTCAGTAGGAAATCTAGTCTCATGCTTACCGCAATGAAATGCCACCGAGTAAAAATATTCGGGGAACTGTAAAAGTTTAAATTGCACGTGCAACGGGGTTATAATAAAGCATACCTTTAGGGTGTGGTGGCTCGGCCCTTCAAACATAGAGAGTATTGGAAGCATAGTCATGTGATCCTGAATTCGTCCAGTATCGTGACCGCATTTGGAACGGAGAAGTGTTCGACACCCTCATCGTGGACAGAGATGGAGGAATGTGACACAAAAGGAGGTTGATTGTCCCAGTCATTGAGGATCTACAGGATGATATGATGGAAGAATCACATCAATCACGTTTTAGCATACACCTTGGCGCCACCAAAATGTATAAGGTCCTATGCAGGGACTTCTGATGTTCCGGCATAAAGAGAGATATGGCAACGTATGTGGCAAAGTGCTACACTTGCCAACAAGTAAGATTGAACATGAGAAATCGATGGGGCTGTTGCAACCACTACCCGTAGCCGAGTGGAAGTGGGAGCACATAACGATAGATTTCAATATAGCTTTACCGCGATCGAAGCGAAGTCATGACGTAATATGGGTTATAGTAGATCGGCTCACCAAATCGGCTTACTTTTTACCAATTAAGATCACATACAGTGTGACTAAGTTGGCCAGACTGTATACTCAAGAAAATAGTCAGGCTACATGGTGTTCCGCTATCAATCGTGTCGGACAGGGATGTCCGATTTATTTCTCAATGCTGGAAGAAGTTTCAACAGGAGTTGGGTATGGAACTAAACATGAGTACGTCATTCCATTCCAAGACCGATCGCAGTCGGAACGAACCATACAAATCCTGGAGGACATGCTGAGAGCAGGGGTGTTCACGGTCCGGTCCGTTTCGATTTTGAGGTATTTTTGGGATCGGACCGCATTAATCGATCCTAAAAAAATCTGGACGGAGATCGAACCGAAATAATTGATCTCGGTCCTATTCGATTTTCAAGCGATTCGCCTTCGGTCTCGGTCCTATTCGGTCCATACAAATAAACACAACTAAAACCCCCAAAGTCACAGCAAAAAAACACAGAAGCAATTAATAAAGAAAACTTTTCTTGCACAAATTGGAAAAGCTACAGGGACAATTCCATTGTAAATTGCACATATCAGCAAACTTACTTTTTCTTAAATATGTGATATTTTTACCTTTGAAAAGCTACAAGGACAATTCCATAATGGGTAAAAGTTTGTTACAGTGACCATAATGGTGCCTGGGAGGCACCCTTGTGGGTCATCGTAGCACTTGATCTGATAGCAAGACCCCCAGCGCAAACCATTGTTGAAGAGAGCAGTACTAAGTGTTGCACTGTTTGTACCATACCCTTGGCAGCACAAATTTCTATACCCACAAGCTCACCTGCACAAACCAACACATCACATATAAGAAATCCACACCCTAAATCCATATCTTGCAAAAGATAACACTTCAATTATTTTTAGCAGATTATTATATTTTTTTTAATAATAAATCGAATGTAAATCAAATATAAGAAATCCAACTGTAAATCGCATAAAACCCAACTGAGATTCGAAACAGTAAATCATATTAAATCACAAATGTGTTTCACTAAAAAAACTACCCAACACCAAGAATAGAGAGATGAACCTCAATCGGTTAGGGTTGTGGAAACATAAAATCAGTAGCTCACCTCCAGGAACTAAAATGAAATCGCATACGTATAAAATGAAAACTAAACTGTCAGAGATCGTTTGCTTCTGGCGGAGATTGATTGGTTTGATTGGGAAATCTCGATTTAATGAGGATGAGAGGATGAGGATGAGGGAAAGAAAACGGATGTAGAGAGAGATAAAATAAGAGACTATGGTTGTTTTGTTGTTGGAAGTAAATGTATAAGCTAAATTAAAAGTGTTGGCAGGTGGGTAAACGTAAGTTATTAAATCAAAAATATATATATATATATATATATAAACTAAAAGCGGTCCGGTCCGGTCCGGTCCAAACCCGATTTTTACGACTCTAGACCGAGATCAGACCGAATAATGCGGTCCTTTATATTTTAGGACAAAATTAAGACTGAATAAAAAAAACAGCAAAAGTCGATCCGATTCGATTTTTTCGTTCTTTTCGGTCCATTTGGGTGCGTGCACACCCCTAGCTGAGAGCTTGCGCACTCGATTTTTAGGGCAGTTGGGCAGAAAACTTGCACCTGGAAGAGCTCGCCTACAACAATAGTTATCAGGCAAGTTATGAGATGGCTCCCTTTGAAGCCCTCTACGGGAGGCCGTGCCACTCGCCAATTTATTGGGCAGACGTGGGAGAGAAACACCTTACCAATTCAGATTTGATTCAGGAGATGACGAATAAGGTACGAATAATTCGTCATACAATAATGACAACTCAGAGCCTACAAAACAATTGTGCCGACAATCGTCGAACACACTTAGAATTCTAGGTGGGTGATCATGTGATGCTAAAAGTGAGGGCCGGGACGGGAAGCAAACGGTTCGGACAGAAAGGGAATATATACTCATGTTACATCATCCCCTTTGAGATCCTTAAGCGGATTTGAGATGTGTCGTATCACTTGGTGCTACCTCCACAACTGTCCCAGGTACACGATGTGTTCCACATATCCATCTTGAAGAAGTATCTTCACGATCCCCGTCATATGATTGACTGGAATCTTATTGAATTGGCAGAGCACGTTTTCCACGAGATCGGTATCCATTTTAGATCGCGAGGAGAGAGAGTCCTTCGTAACAAGGTCATTTCGTTGGTGAAGGTTCTCTGTGAATTTCAAGGTTTTGAGGGCGTAACTTGGGATCGTGAGTCTGAGATGCGGGAGAAGCACCCAGAACTCTTCTTTTAGCCACTTATCCTAATTTTGAGGATAAAATTTCCTAAGGCCCTACCCTGACCCAATGTTGTATCTATATTTTTATGTAATTCGTAGTCATGAGAATTATTAATAAAAGAAGAGTGTTACTGTCTAAAAGCTCCCATCCTTTTTATTTAGTTTAGTTTGGTAGATCTTGTATGAATTAAGGAAGTTGATAGGTAAATTTGCGAAACTAGTAAACTTAGGGCTTCGTACAAGAGTTCAGTCATTCTAACGATTTCCCCTTATCGTTCGAACGATGAAAGAGGTCGTTTGAACGAGCAGGATGAAATCAGACCTGCCAATTACGATGTAAACATGTGAGCCTTTGATCAAAATGTTGTGTCAGCTTTTGGATCCTGGCAATTTGGATGAATCAGTATAAGTATATTATATGATTATGTGGGTTTTTGGTTATGTATAAGAGAGAGAGACGTGGGATAACAAACCCGCTACCAGTGCTATCTTTTGTGGCCTCTTTCTTGAAAGCTCTCAACTCTCTCTCCCTTCCCAAGCCGTCTCCCACCATTCTGAGTAGTGTCAATCATTCTCATAGCATATAATACTCACCTCTACACATTTCCCCTACTATGCAAGCTCTCATCTTCATTCAGGATATAGTAGAGTAACCTTGGGGGAACAACTTTGGTGGAATTTTGAAGGAGCCAAGGCATTCTGGAGCTAAAGTCTTGGAGCTAGGAATTTAGGAGCTTTCAAGTCATCCATTACTAGTCCTCCCCTTCAAACCAAAGGTAGGTTTTCTTCCAAGCTTTCGAGGTTTTTCCTAGTTATGAAATGGAGGTAAGAAGTGCTTAGTGAAGTTCTACGCCATAGATATGTAGATTTATTCATAGCATATTTTGTCTTGCAAAAAAATGGAATTTTCTTTAAATAAGCCTAAGAAAATTCCTTTTACATAAAGAATATGGTATTTTCAAACCTTGGTAAATGGAAGAAAGCGTGTTAAATTTAAAACTATAATTTATGTAGAATATATGCATGATTGAGGTATTTTTAGGTTGAAAACCTCCCATAAACTTGTGGAAACATGTAGTATGCTAAAGTGAGTTTTGTTAATGTTTAATGTAGTAAAGTTAGCATGAATATTGGAACTCGCATGAAATAATAAGAGAAGACTATGAATTTGACAAGGATGGTACTAAGCATGTTGACTAGGATTTAATGTGAAAAAATACTAAGTGGAAGGATATGGTTTTGAACACAAAATGATAAATTTGACACTTGAAAAATAATTAAATGTTATGCCTCTAAAGAAATAAAATAAATGGATGTTTTTTGCAAAAACATAATCAAGGGGGGTAAAAAATGGGATCTTTATCAAACTTGAGGACCCTAAGGGTTAGGGCACCTCTCGGGATCACTTCGATCTAGTTTTGGGGAATAAAACGGAGAAAAAGTGAGTTTGTCACGACTATTAAATTGCGATGTTCAAAACAAAACCATGGGCGATGAAATTGATAAAAATGGTAACGAAATAATGTGGACATTGGATGAATGTTAAGCACGTAAAGAATAAGTATTCGGATGACACCAGAAAAAACTAAGAAGGGTCCGGAGCCCTAGGGTGAAAATCTCAAAAACCACTTACCAGAGCATATGGTGGCATCATCGGCAGTGAGGGGCCTGTTAAAGTATGCGGTAATTGAAAGATTTTGAAAAATAAAAATAATAAAGAATGAAAATTTTAAGGTTGTATGAATAATTCAAGTGAACAACCGAACAAAAGTAATAATTGAGACTAATGGTGAAAAGGTGAATTTTAAGTCTCTAAACCCGGTAAAGGGTAGTAAAATGGGTTAAGTGTGAGTATGAACTCATCGCTCATGTGCATGGTTTGTATTCACATCATGGTCAATTAAACGGCATACTTTTATAATTGAACAAAAGAAATATTCATTGTATCTTTCCGTAATACGTAGAAAAATGTGTTGCTTAATATTAACTCCATGCTGAGCATTTGCTCATACCTACTTTCTTTTCTTTAAAACCCCCACCCCACCCCAAGTACCGTGAGTAGAAATGTTGGGCACGACGCGAGCAAGGCCCCACAGGGCGACCAACCCTGTTAGACTGCTATGTACCACTTTTAAAAACATTAGACTTGATATTTGCACTTTCGACATTTAGACCTATTTGGGCCTCGGCCGTAATTTGTAATAATACAGGATGGTATGACTTGCTTTAGTTTAATTAGTCTTTCAAAATAAACACAATTTTTCATAAATAAATTCTATCAAATAACTAATCATATAGTGGTCACCTTTTGCAAAGTAAGAATCTAAAGCATCACACTTATGAATAAATTAAAAGTTTTCTTGTATGAACTAATTAAATCTTCCCCCTCCCCTTTTAACTTCCCGGATCAGTGTGGGTTGACCCAACAGTGAACAAAAATCGGGTCGGGACGTTACATCCAACCACGTATCTTTGGTGTTGTGTGTATGATCATTAATTTTCATCTCGATATTGCTTTCTAGATTTCTCACTGTGAAAATTCTTGTACTCACACCTAGTTTAAGGTCCTTTGTTTTGGGACGAGAATTTACAATAGCGACCGATGCTTAACGATTGTATAGAACCCATGATAGTGTATAACATATTTATAACCCACTTAGTAGGGTAGTGCTTATTTAAAATGATCCTTATGAACGATAGGTGATAGACGATACCTAGACTTTGAGGCCTTAGGAGTTCGGGATAGTATTATATATAAACGATTAAAGTTAAATGTACGTTTTAACTTGTAATCTAAGAGATTTAATGAGTAACCCCATTGAGTGGGGTTTGTGCTTGTTTGCTTGACTTAAGATCATACTGAGGGGGGTGCTTGTATGGGAAATTCTGGGAGGGATTTGATGGGGAGTGTATAACGTTGACCGCGCGTGGTATTCTCGATTATTGAGATGGGCTCTACCTATGTTCTATCTACTCCAATCCTACTACTGAAGTACCTGTCTCCCGAGTGGGACAAACGAGGGTATCCTTTGGTATACCCTTGGGTATGGGGTCGTGCAACTAGTAGTGAAGGCGTACTGATTTCCCTTAGTAAATACTTTGAGGTTATAGGGTTGGGGTACCCTATAACTATACCTAGTACGAACGAATGATGTCCGAAGTCAATAGGGATAGGCCTTTGTACTTGTATTTGCAGGCTTGAGCATAGCCCATGTAATTCGATGTGAGTTGAGTATACTCATGGATATTGTGGATTATGTGATTCTATATTGTTATACTTTGAGATGATTGTACTGGATTATAATTTATACTAGCAATGTATAACCATAAGCTTATGTCTCGAGAATAATGTAATGAATATACTAGAGACGTATATGTTGAATGGTGACTTAAGAATATAAGAAAGTGATACACCAAAGATATACTTTTAGAATAATAATCGGAGATTGTTAATAGAATAATGTATAGTTAGTGATATACCGTTAATGTGAGGGGTTATAGTAGATCAATAAATTCTCAATTTAATAGACGAACTTAGGATGATTAAAGTAAAGAATACTTAACTAAAAGATGGCATTATATCACATGGATCTCATACGGGTTAGGAGTAGAATTGCATGCTATTTAGGTTGGGGTAACTTAAATAACTTAAAATCAACTTAAGATGGGAGGAAAATGTATTATTGTTATTGTGGTCCAAGTGTAGTTACTCATTGTAGACTTGTTATGTTTAATCCTCATTGTTGAACTATTTTTTTTTACAGATCTTAGGGTGTAGTTGCTGTCGCATAGTTGAAATTTTCGTTATAGGAGATTCTCCAGTACCAATTATATTTATCATTCATAGACTTTAGGTGTCGAACATTATAGCTCATTTACATTCTTGTATTCATTTATATTTCAGTTTGCAGCGAGTTATATTATTTTATATTTTTTCGAGTTAGAAATTTATACGAGATGTATTTATTATTCAGAGTTTAGCTCTGAGACGTTGAGATATATTATATTCCAGAGTTGGAATTTAATTATATTTTTAGTTGGATTGTATCATAGATGTTTTAATTTATTTAGCATTTTATTATCTTGTGTTGTATTTACTTATATCGCATTTATTTTTTTAGTTCATGCTGAAAATGTTACTAATTATGTTTTACTCCCATGATTCTTGTATTAAACTTTATCAATCTAGTTAAGAATTTTGCAAATGTCACAATAGGAATGGATCTTATTTGATCGTGTTAAAAATATTGAATAACGTATCATTTGTAAGTGCAACGATAAGTATGAGATTAATACATATAAAGTAAGCTCATTTTACTATTCCCTCGTAGTAATAGTATTTTGAGAGAATCCCTATATGTTTAATAGTTTATATTCTTACTCATTGTAGACTTGCTAGGTTTAATCATCATTGTTGAACTGTTTTTTCTATAGATCTTAGGCCGCAATTGCTACCGCACACTTCAATTATTCGTTGGAGTAGTAATTCCAGCACCAGTTATATTTATCATTCCTATGATGTAAGTGTCTAGCATTGTAGCTCTTTGTACTCATTTATATTTCAGTTTCCAGTGACTTGTGTTATTTCATGAGATGTATTTATTATTCAAAGATTAACTTTGAGACGTTGAAATATTATACTAGCATGCAACTCGCACAATGCGCGAACATCAAAATAGTAACATATGAAATTATATATTTTATCAAATAATTGATAATATATATATATATATATATATATATATATATATATATAGAGAGAGAGAGAGAGAGAGAGAGAGAGAAAATAAACAACATAGAGGCCTAACAATATAATACCTACAATAAAAAATTTTGATATAAAGTATGAAAAGGTAAGAAAAAATAATCAAATACAAAATAAATTATGAATAACTGAACAAAAATAAATACAAAGTTACAATGTTAATAAGAACCTTATTGGATGGTCACTTTAAAACAAAAAGAAAAGATTATACTAATTGGAGGGATTGTGCTATATATGGAGTTATTTAGATAAAAATAATTCATAATTTTAAAAAATATTAAAATTCTTACCTGGAGATATCATTGAATAATATCAACATAAATCCTATCAGGGGCGTAACCAGGAATTTATATCCGGGTGGACTGATTTAACACTAATTTCCGGGGGGTCGGGGGCGGGAGCCCCTGAGCCGAATATTTTTGAGGTTTTTTTTTAGTATTTACTTTAAAATAATGAAAAATAATGTTAATTAAAAAATATGGGCCCAAAATAATGCCCAAAATAATGGTTCGTATAGTTTTTTTTTGTTTTTGAAGTGGATCATTGAAGTTTGATTAGAAGTTTGTTTTTGTTTGTTGGGTGGGCTGTGATGTATTCACCTTAAAATTTAGACTAATTTTTTTTTTCAAAGTGACCCGGGCTTGATCCCGGCCAAGCCCACCACTCGGCTACGCCCCTAAATCCTATCATAGTAAAGGAGACACAATCTATTATGAGACTTGATCCATCCATATCTTATGAATAACTAAACCATAGCAAGTACTCTTCTTATGTGTACATTCATCACCATAGCTTTATAGCTTTAATTGATCCAATGTGAGTGAGATACCGCATTATGATACATGCTTACCTCCTAGCAAACTCAATGATTTTCTCTCAAATTTTAGAAACTTTCAACCCCTCTAATGAATTTGAACCCTATTCGTGAAAGAAAATTCATCTTTCACAAACCGAATAAATTATATATTTGAGGAATATATGTAGTTGTTATTTTTTAACCTTCAAACAATATTTTATATTCGACGAAATCTTTGTAAAAGTTGGCTATATATTTCATTACCCTAATCAAATTTAAAAGAACCTGCTAATGGAAAAGTAATAGTATATCTAATTAAAATGAAAATCTATGGATACTATCGCACTACATTTCATCGCGTAAGGTAATATTACAAAAGGAAATTTCTAAAATATGAAATTGCAATAATAGAAATCCACAGTAATAGATAAAAGGAAAACAGTAATGTGATGGAACAAAGTTTATAAGACAACGTACATTTAAAACCATCTATTATAATCATCCCCTTCCTTGTGAGACATGGTCTTCATAACGAAAAGATATAAACAGTGGCGGTGGCGGCCCACACTTGCAATAGCATCCAAACTCGAATATGTCAGTGAAACCAGTGATATTCGCCTCCCTAACGGGTTCGGCAAAAGGTTGAGGGAGCCGTTGGAAAAATACATGAAGTGAGAGATAGGGCAAACAAAATATCAGAAGATATCAGAGAGAGAAAGTGGTACGGGTAGTATATGTAGGGATCCTGTAAAGAGGGAAGTTAAAAGTTTTATGGAAGAATAAAGAACGGTTCAGATGGGGAAAGAGATGGGTGGGTGGGAGGGAGGGGAGTGGTAGGTTAGGAGTCTCGTAAAATATAAAATTGGTGAGAGCGTAAATGTCTACAGAGAGACAAAAGCACAACGCCAGGATGCCACATGGCTACATAAATGGTTTGAAAACTTTAATGTGGCACTCCGTTTTATTATATTTAAATAGATTCTAGGATCAAAGTTTGATTTTATTGTCAATCGGATTGTAGTAAAGATGTCTTAATTTATTCAATATTTTATTCTTGTGTTGTATTTATGTCAACATTTTTTATTTATTTCTTTCATGATGAAAATGTTACTAATTATTTTTTATTCCCATGAATTTTGTATTAGACCTGATCAATTTAGTTATTAATTTTGCGTGATTTCACAATAGGAATGAATGTTATTTGATCATGTTAAAAATAATAAAATATTTATAGTATCATTAGAAAGAGCAGCGATAAGGTATAAGATTACTACATATAAAAGTAAGGTCTTTTCACATACTCTCTTGTAGTAAATAATATTTTTAGAAAATCCCTACGATTTTTTCAACAAGTAGTACGAGCAAACCAATCTTCTCACAAATGATTTGTTTGTATGCATCTATGAATTGTGATGGTCATGAAGTGCGTATTTAGGGGTGAAAATGAGGCGAGCCGAGCCGAGCTTAAGACTGCTCAAGCTTGGTTTGTAAATGTAAACGAGCCTAAAAGTATGTTTAAGCTCGGTTCATTTATCCTATGATCCAAGCTCGAACGAGCTTCTAAGCAAGCGAATACGAGCCGAGCTCGAATAGCTTGGTTATTTTACACTAGTTTAATATGGATATCGATGATCGAGCCGAATCCGAGCCGAGCTCGATAAGATAACGAGCTTAAATTTTTGTTCAAGCTTGGCTCATTTATTTTACAAGCTAGTCTCGAACGAGTTTTTTTCCGAACGAACACGATCCGAGCTCGAGTAGCTTGGTTCATTTTACAGTCCTATGCGTATTATTGGTTAGTGGCAAATTGATAAGAGATTAACATATTAATTGATGTATTAGCATGTCTTTAACTCTGAAGATTCAAAAATACGTTTCATCGTTTTAATTTTCACTCAAGTAATAACTATTACACCCAGAACCAAGCGCGGTCTAATGAAATGAAGCAAAACATTATTTTGCTATGCCGCAGCTGCTTCCTGTACCAATGCAGAATAAAACAATAGAAGTAGTTGGGTGGGGGGGGGGGAAGAAAAAAATTCTTTTAACACATTATAAAAATCTTCATTCACGTAGCAGTTGTCGTCAGTGGATATTAAACCTAAGAAAAGCAACATCCGTTTAGAAGCAACAATAAACGAAGAGAAACTGTAGCAGTCACCAATTGAAACTTCTGTACAGCTAATAATCGTGCGCCTAGACAACTGCTGGTATGTCTTAAGTTTGCATGGCTTCGGCATGATACGTCTCCAGATCCTTGTCAAGGTCATCAGCTGATCTATCGACGTTTCTCTTTCTCCCTCGTCCACGCCCTCGACCACCACCACGGCCGTTGCCTCGGCCATTCATACCACTACCGCCTCGGCCATTCATACCACCCCAGCTGCCACGGCCGCTTGTCATACCCCCACGGCTCCTCTTACTACCAGACAAAGTAACGTGTAAATTGTCAATATTTTCCTTGTAAAAACTGTGACCATTTTTTGTTACCAGGTTGATGTGCACATTGCCTAGTGTTTGTAATTCACATGCCCCATTACAAACACCAGCCAATGCGTGTTCGACGCATCTGGACAATAAAAAAGGGTCACAGAAAAGGGTACAAGGTATTCTTAAAATGAATTGAGAGATTTTCAATCTCGGACTGAAAAGTATACTTCGCATATCACTAATGATCTTTTAAAAACATCATTCAGGCGCTGAATAACCGAGAATACATATAAACTTGAAATACATACAGTTCAACATTTTACAATAGAATTTGTATTTAAGGGAAGAAAATTGTAATGGAACTATATCTTTCCACTGAAATGAGGTGGCATGACATGCAGTGGGAAAGGGGCAGAAAGTGTAATAGAATACTAAATTATATATATATATATATATATATATATATATAGGGAGAGGTTCAAAAGTGAACCAAAAGAATGAACTTTTTAATGAACCTACTAAGAAATTAAAAATTGATCCTTAATTTCTTGTTGTAATTGGTTCGCGCCAGCGGGGGATTGAAAAATTATTCATTGCCGCTGGCACAGACCAATTATAAGAAGAAATTAAAGATCAATTTTTTAATGTCTTAGTAGGTTCATTAAAAAGTTCATTCTTTTTGTTCACTTTTGAACCTCTTCCTATATATATATATATATATATATATTGTGTAATAGAATACTAAATTTACTAACCGTGACTAGATTTTTCTAGCGGTTTAAACCGTCATCAGATATTACTAACGTTTTAAATCATGACTAAATTTTAGTGCAGCTTATAAGCCATCAATGACGGATCCAGGACTTTTGGTCGAGAGGCGATTTTTTTTTTTTGATTAATTTGAGTTTTATACAAATTATGACTTTAATTGGAGTTTTATACAAACTTATTACGTTTTTTTTACCTAAAATAGTAAAAATCTTATTATTTATGCACCTAACTTTATATTTTTATTTTTTTTTGGGGGGGGGGGTCGGGAACCCCCGAGACAATTTTTTTTTTGGATTAATTTGAGTTTTATACAAATTATGACTTTAATTGGAGTTTTATACAAACTTATTACGTTTTTTACCTAAAATAGTAAAAATCTTATTATTTATGCACCTAACTTTCTATTTTTAGCAATGTTTTAAAAAGCGCGCTATTGCGAACGCAATAGCGCGCTATTGCCTTTTGCGATTGAAAAACGCCACGCTATTGGCACTGCTAAACGAGATGCTCCTTTTGCGTGCGCTATTGTGCGCTATTTGGCGCGAAAGTGCGCTATTTGGCGCGAAAGTGCGCAATTGGAGCTTTGGAAAAAAGAAAAAAAAAACGCTGCCATTTCGAAAAAAGGGAAATGCAAGAGGTGTTTAACCCAACCCTTAACCCTTCAAAAAACTTACGGGTTGTTAAACTTATGGGCTGTTAACACCTTTTTTTTTATTTCTCAGTTAACTTTTTTTGTTTGGTAGCTTTAAAAACTGACTTTTTTTGTAACTTTTTTTCAATAACTCACTTTTTTTTATTCATATTTCAGCAACTTTTTTTCAAATCTCAAATAATGTAATTTTTTTAATAAATTCAGTAGAAAATGTATATTTTTTAATAAATTTCAGTGTAAAATGTTTTCTATTTTTTATTTTTCAGATTAAAAAATGGCACACCAAAAAGATTATGGATGGAAGCATGCATATGAAAAAGATTATCAGTTTAAAATGCTACTTATTTATAAAATTTCAGCTTAAAATGTTATTTGTTTTATAATTTTGATTTTAAACTGTAATTTGTCTTTATAATTTAAGTTAGAATGTTAATATTTTATAATTTTAAGCTTAAAATGTTAGTCTTTTGTAATTTTCAGTTTAAATGATACTTGTTTACAAAAGTGGAGCTTAAAATGTTTTTTTTAAAAATAATTTTCAGCCCAAATAGTTATTTGTTCTATAATTTTCAAATTAAAATGTTAATTATTTTACAAATATCAGTTTTAAATGTTATTTTATATGTTTTTCTAATAAAAAAACTGAAATGCACGAATTGCTTGCGCGATGCGCGACGCGATTTGCGCGACGCAACCCCGGAGCCAAAATGCGACACCTTGCGCGACCGCGATTAAAAACATTGATTTTTAGACATAATACCTATATATATTTAAAATTTTGGAAATTCAGTAAGGGCGGTCCCCCCCCCCCTCCCTCCCCGCCCTATTGTAGATCCGTCCATGTAAGCCGTGACTAAATTTTCAAAGTAAAATCTGATTTTTTAATAGTGACGAATTTGTCACTGTATATAAATATTCTGGAAAAACGGTTTGCAACAGTAAGAAACCGTGAGTAATTATCACGTGTAAATCCTAGAAAAACTTATTTGCCACGGTAAATAACCTTGACTAATTTACTGACGGATAATTCCCATTGAAAAAATTTCGGCATTTTTTTATTTTATTTTTTTCAAAAAGTTAAAGGGGGGGCGGCCGCCACTCCTCGGCCTATAGTGGTTCCGTCCTGATGACATGGAAACTCATCTTACTGCTAGAATTTCTCAAAAACACAAATCGATTATGAACATGAATATTATCCCTTTCAAAACATTAAAAATCAAATCGGGCGGGAAAGGAGTCCAGGGACTAGATTACTTGTGTTGCAGATGCATTATGAAGGGGCAAAAAAAAGAGTCTGGGGGGTAATCAGGAAAGTTAGGAGAGTTGGGTCAGGAGAGAAGAGAAGAGAAGAGTGATAAAAGTTCTTAATTAAAAAAAAAAAGCGAATGATATCTGGGGGCCTGCTGGGGTTTATGGTTCGAGCAAGCATAGACTGAAAACAAAATTTTGAGAAGAATTGGCAGGTCCGAATTGGGGAAAACTTACCCTGTTCTGGCATTGACAGGTTTCTTTTTCCCCTGGATGAGAGGAGAAGCTCTCAAATGCGAGAAAAACTTTGACCAGACTACTTTCGAACCATGGCACGCCTGTCTAGGGCTCTAATCCTATTTCAGATGGCGGTGTCTCGCTTTTCGTTGTGTGCGCTATTGTTTCGATTATTTACATGTTTACATCAATATGATGTTCCTCTTTGCCTCATCTACCCAAAACTCTTATCGTTTGGCTAATTTCACTGACGCATCCATAAATTCTATGGTCGGTTGGTCCTCTTCGTTAATTTATTGTCAAGAGTCTATTGTTTGAAAGAATTTCAATGACCGAGAATTTGAGGATTATCTCTCTTTGTTAAACATGATAAGACGAGTTTCCATAAATCTAGTGGGGCTTCAGATAAAAGAATCTGATGTGGAAATTCTTCTGGGAAATTTCTTGCAAAACTTATTTCCAAATTTTGGTGGACTCGCCCTTGATCTCCACTTTTGAACCATTCAAGATAGAGTTCCTTAGAAAGTATAAATCTTTACGTGGCTGACCGCTCATAATCAGTTGAAGCCCATTGCAGGAGGCCATATATACAGCTACCCCCTCATTGGTGTATCCTTTGCAAGAGATATGGAGAAACTGCTCATATTATATATTACTACACGGTATTTACACTCGTTTTCATGGAATAAATATTTTTGGTGTGGAGTTTGGAAGGTGCTTTACCAAACAGTTGTATGATTTATTGGTGATTGATTGACTAGGGAGTTTCGGCAGCAATTCTAAATGTCTACGGAGATGTGCTGTGTTTAGCACAGACGGTATGGTTAGAACACAATAGAATTTTCAAGGAAAGAAATCGTCAAAGGAAGAACTATGAGACGGGCTGAAACTTACAGTTTCTCTTTGGGCTTCAACTCATAAACATAGTTGTCAAAATCGTCCGATTCGCGATTCGAATCGGACGATTCGATTCGATTCACTACCAAAACGATTCGAATCAACCTTAGAATCGCAAATGTCTAAAGAATCGGACCGAATCGGCGATTCACGATTCGAATCTTCCGATTCGGGTCCGATTCGGGTCCGATTCGGTCCGATTCACTTTATTTTATTTTTTTTTCGCGATTTTTTTACATTAAATTAATATATAGGCTCTTTATGATATATATATATATATATATATTTGTTTTATGTAGGGTGTTATAAATTAATATGTAGGCTGTTTTATGATATATTTTTGTTTTTTACATTTTTAAGTTTAAAATGAATGAGAACATGTACTACGGTTAATTTTTGTGATATATTTTGGTATATTATCATGTGCTACGATTAGTTTTTTTTGTCATATTAAGCTTAATTACCAAT